>VDFB02000015.1:171709630-171992686 GCA_007258455.2 Sequoia sempervirens | reverse complement strand
GAACAAAAATATCTATATGCACTAATTTCAGTAGTCCAATAGCAGATTGTTCCTTTCCCTTAAATCTACACCTTATTTGTTTTCCAAATTGAAAACTCTCACAAACAACATTAATAGGTTTTGTGATTGTAGGTAAATCTCTCACAGCATGAACCAACCTAATTCTTGCAAAATTATCAAAATTAATGTGACGCATTCTTTGATGCCATAACCAACTACCATTAATCTATGACATAAATAAATCACCATCAACACCCTTAACTTGATAGATGTTTCCATATGTTCTCTTCCTAGTAGAAATCATAGTTCTAAAGCCTTTCCAGATCTCACATGCTTCATCCTTAAACACAAGATTATACCCTTTGCTACACATTTGTTCGATACTCAAGAGATTATGTTTTAAACCCTTAACATAGTAAAGATTGTCATTATTATTCTTACCATCAAAACTAATTGAACCTATTCCATAAATCTTAGCTTCTGAAGCATCTCCAAATTAACTAATCCTTCATCATACTTTTCATGTTTAAAAAACTTAATTTAGTCTCTGGTCATATGATTAGCTTGTTCATATGATTTTGGAAATAAATAAGACAACTAAGAGGGGGTAAATCAATTGTAACAAATTAAATCTTCAAAACCCTCAATAGTAATCAGATCCACAAGAATTCATTAAACCCTCATTATGTTAAATTGATTAAACATCAAATGCAGATAAAAGAAACTAAAATCACAACACCATGCACATGAGAACACCAAATTTACATGGAAAAATAAATGAGGGAAAAACCATGGTGAGGGTTAGCTCACAATATAAGTAATAGAAAAACTAGTACAAAGAGGCTAACTGCCAAAATAGGACACACTATCCAAAAGGCTCATAGCCAGGGCTCACTACCACACAAAGAATACAAGAAGATAAAAGAAGAATGTTACATATATAAACCACTTCTTAATGCATCAAGGAGTCCACCACAATTGCTTGCACACTTTCACAATCTCACATGAAATATTTTAAATGCCTTCAACTCACTCCCTTCAGGAACTCTAACATGAAATTCACACTTCTCTTCTCTATTTTACATCACACACATTACTCGCATCTATCTTTCTTCTTACTCTTTCATACACCCTCTTTCACTAACACCATACATATTAATATCAAATTCTACTTTAAAAACTTTCTCCAATGTTGGCCACTAGCTATTATATATTCAAATTCAAAATAGGTCGGCACCTAAACATTCCCATAATGGAATGGAATGAAAGGTTACACACATAATTCCTTAATTAGGATCCAAATAGGTCCCAACACACTTCAAATTGCTTCCACAATCCTCACATGTAGTGTTAAACACAAGGTCAGCCAACACCCATGTAAAACACCATAGAAATTAAGTACACACTTCTTTAAACCAAGCTAAAACTTCTAGACAACATAATTCACTTGAAATCAATCCAGAATAACCCATGAACTACTTAATATTCATCAAACACTTCATCCAAGCTCACACCAACAAATAATTTAACTTAGAACAACTAATTACCCTTAATTGTATATTGATAAATGAAACTCACACTATACTGCACCAAATCAACTAAAAAATTGAACTCATAAATATTAAACATTATAAGAAAATTCCCAAATTAGAACAACCTGAAGCCAAATAGTGAAGAAATGTAGAGCAGATACATTTCTCCTAGACCACAAAAAAATCACTAAACAACTAGTTCACACACTAGTGAAAATATCTTGCATTGTACAATGATCTAGAAACCTAAATTTTGAATATAGCAACCTATAACACTCATGAATAGATTGTAAGATCCACATAGGCATAACATCAACAAAGAAAAAATGAAAAGCACAATACCAAAGAAGAATATGAACATTTGCACAACACAGTTTACTCTATTTGTCATATTTTCTCAAAAGAACTTTGAAACCAAGTACTAGAGACATCATCTCAGCTCATTACTTCATTCCAACTCATCTTTATACTTTGCAACAAAAGAATAGCTCCATGTACTCACAACATTTCCTCAAGGTCTCAACTCCACATGCACAATTTTTTTCCTCTTTTCCAAATTTTTCTCAATATCCTTAACATTTTCATCCCATAGTTGACAACGATGACAACAATAATCAATAGACTTCCTATTGACATTAATGAATACACTTTCATACTTGCAACAATCTCCCCCTTTGTCATTGATGGAAACACAAGATGTGGAAAGCCACCAAAGACAACACAACTTTGAACACTCTCTCCCTCTTTTTTAGATTAGATAATCTACACAAAAAACCTCTCCCCCTTATAGGAGTCTCTTTCACTTTGACAACTTTCTCTCTTTTTCACATGATTCTCTCTCTCTAAATAGATAATTTCTTTTTTTTCACAAGATTCTCTCTCCCCCCTTTGACATCAATGGAAAAGGATAATTTTCTTGCATTGTTCACCCTCTTTGACATTGAACCAAAATTACCTGCTTGAATACTCCCTCATAGGAGTACACTAAACTAAATTAGCAACACAATGAAAAAGCATGAAACTACCTACTCCCCCTGAGAGGTAGCCACAAACATCAGTCTAGAAAAGAGATAGATTCATAGATTCACTAGACCGATGCACCTCCATATGCATATAGTTCAAGAAAGGAGGTGAAATAACCCACAACTTCTCTGAAAGATACTCAAAAGTATCCTTAGGAAGAGCCTTAGTAAATATATCAACAATCTAATTCTTTATAGGGACATACTCAAGCATCACTTCATTCTCCATAACCTTCTCTCTTAAAAAGTGATACCAAATAGATACATGCTTTGTCCTTGAGTGTATCAATGTATTCTTTGAAATGCTTATTGCACTTGTATTATCAAAGAAGATAGATATAGCTTCATCATATACAAGTCTAATATCTTTCAATCTTTGTCTCATCCATAATACCTATGTACAACATGATGTTGGTGCAATATACTCAGCCTCTAGAATGGATAAATAAGTTGAATATTGTTTCTTACTTAATGATGACACCAATATACATCCAAGAAAGAATGCACCACTCTCTAGTAGAATTTGGAAAATAAATGACTAGGTGACTAAAAATTTTAGTCACAACAACTAAAAATGACTAAATTCTCCTCATTTTTTACAACTCAGCTATAAATAAGTAAATAAATGACTAATTTGGTTGTTGACTAAAAAATTATTTAGTCATAGAAATAAAAATGACTAAATAGTTAGTCATCAAATCCAAAGTAGAAAAAAATAATAATAATAATTCGGCCAATTATTGGTGCGATGTATTCATGCATGTGATGTATTGGCATGATTATTCATGTTCATTGCAAATTCATTCATCTCACTTGACTTGACTTCATTCGTTCATTACATTCCTCACTTCATTCATTAGCCTAGAATGAGACATTTTGATCAGTTACAGTAGCTAATTGCATGGGCGATAAGGATTCAGAGAGGACCTAGAGACTTCTTAAAAGGCGAGCAAGGGCAATGAATTCAGAGTTTGTTTCAACAAATTTGAATTCACCGAGGTCCTATGTAGAGAAATCATATTTGGGGATGCTCTCTATAGCGAATTCAGAGGTAATTTGAAACTCTCATTACATTAAACACAAATTCAAAACAATCATTACAATTTACTACTATTAATAATGTTCTACTGCTCTTAATAATGTTCTTTTAAAATATTTCCATTGTTCTCCTTCATAATGTGCTTGAGCTAAATATAATAAAATTTGGGTGTTAGTGCCAAATTAGAATTCCTCAAACAATTTTGATACATTTTCATTGCAAGTGCAAACTGTCCTTGTGCAAAGTAAACATGTGCTAGATTTACCCACACATCAAGCATTTCAACAAAGACGTTTCCTACTAAAACTTCTTGTACCTATGTAAAAATTTCCTTTGCAATATAAAATTGACCCCTTTCAACTAGCACAGTGGCTACCTCATTTGTAGCATAAACATTTCCTCGTCTACGTGTCAACACTTTACAATACAGTTCTCTATCCTTCTCAAGATGTTGTTCCTCCACCTTTGGATCCCTCCTCTCATTGTAAAAAGATGGAAAATAATTCCAATTTCCAAGTGAAATGTCAACATAAGAATTTTTTTCATATGATTCACTTTGTGTAGCTTTAATTGTTTCTTTTCTTTAAGTCAGTCATCTATTTTCAATTCCATTTTTCCAAGCATAGATAAAGCATTTGATGATTTTTATCCACCTTAAGTGCATCCCCAATCAATTCTAGGCTTAGTTGGATCTCATTTCGAGCCTGAGCCATGGCTGCAAGATGTGGATATGCATCCACATAATGAGGAAACATGAACAATATTAGCCTGTATAAAAGATTTGTTTTTTTAGTATCATGTAGTTGTTCCAACAACTTAGCAAGATTCAATACTATTGTGAATTTATCCCATGGTAACTCAAGTGAAACACCACCTTCTTCTAGTCAATGGAAGAATTTCATATCCTTAAAGAGCACAAGAAAAATTGCAGAATTAGCACTGGGGATTTTATTAATGAATTCAACCCAAATGCTATTTGCTAATGCCTTCATAAAATTTTTTTGAGAAAACTCTAGTTCATCATGCTCAAAATGAAGAACCCCAATGTTGTTTAGCAACTAAATGGGTACTTCTTCTTTGCTCTTCTTTAGAAGAGACTTTGGCATCTTAAGAGAATCTAAGGTTGCACTGGGTTTTGACAATATTAATAACTCACCCATCTTGATAAATGCATGGGCATCAGGTGGATCTATGCAAGTTTCCTTTCTTAAAATTTCCAATGCCTTTTCTGCCAGCCCTTGTTGAGCATATATATGTCCTACAACTTTTAAGCTCTCACAGTTCTCAAGGTGGACCTCCAAAACCTTTTCAAAATTTGAGAGAGAACTCTTAAGATCTCCCAACTTCAATTGAACCTATCCATAAAATCATGTGGCTTATGTCTTTCCTTGACTGATGTCATGTAGTAGCAGCTAGCAGTATTATAATCACCTTTACTATGATAAGATTGTGCAATATTATAATATGAATGAGATTTCATGAGAGGATGGTTAGTTGAAACAAGAGTTGTCTCAGTCAACTGTTCCTCAAGAAAATGTTGCCCTACAGTGTAGAAAAAATGGTTTGCTAAATGATTCAATGCCATTGCATATTACAAGTATAATTCAAAGACTCTATGCATATTTTCCATTTTGTTGTGTGGTATCACAACATGCCCCAAGACTAAATAGACTTGGGGACCCAAGTGAAAAAAAAAACTCTTATGGCAAGAGCTAGCAAATTGGAAGATCATCAGAAGTGAAGAGAAAAAAATCTTTGATAATAAAAGTACTTCATAATGCAAGTGTTTTGGGCACCGGGTACCAGGTACCAAAAAAATGTGAAAGGCGAAAGGTAATACAAGTTTTAATGGAAGGCTCCAATTCGGTATGATGGAGTTCTGGTATAATCGAGGTCCTATGGAAGTAAGTGGGTAAAGTTGAATACCGAGTACTGGGTACTAGGTTGTAATGTGAAGTGAAAATGCTAAAATTTTAAGTTTATCTAGAATGATCTCAATAATCTGGTATATATGTGAGGATTTGTGATATGCTTAAAAAGCATGTTAATTATGAGATTTTTGTACTAACATTTGAATAATGGTTTTATTTACATGAGATGTTATAAATGTTTTCTTTCTTTTAAAGGGATTTAATATGTGGAATTTGTGATTGCAAGAGATATCAATTGCGATGCAAAATTCAGGTATGGATGGTTAGGAAAACTTGAATCATGGGAAGAATCATTTTTATTCTAGTTCAATTATTTTGGGATACTATTGGCAGAGGAGTTTGAATCCACATGAATGCTATGGATCCCGGTATTTCACATGTGGTGGATGAAAAGTGCCAACATCTAAGGAAGCCTATTCCCGAGAGTGATAGAACCGGAGCCAAGCGATGTGTGGGGGAAAAAATTCCACTTGTTCATTCTGAATGTATGGGAAGTCCCTACACACTATCATGATTTGAAGTATCATCCTAGCAAATATTTGAGGTTAACACCCAAAGAGCTTCAAAGTGTAATTGGAGTTGACTTCCATTGACTTCAACTACAATTCTCCTATTGGTCATTACATTCCACATGCATTAATAAGTTTGGTCCCTTGGATTTCCTCTCATGTATTTTTCTTATCATGTCTGAGCCTTATGTTCTATAAAAGGCTAGAGAATCCCTTTTTTATTTTAAGTTCAAAATTTGTGGATGTCAAAGGAGCATAAAATTTTAAGTTTTTTTACTTTTTCCTCTTTTTTGAACCATTATAGCATAAAACTTTGTATGTACATAGACATTGATTAATATCAGAGCTTATTAGATAGCTACCTATCTCAGTATCTTTTGTAGCTAGTTTTGTTAGTTTAGCCAAACAAGACTGTATGTTGTACTATTTAAGGGTGCATATAGAACCTACTCAGTGTCCAAAAATGAAATCCCTCTCTTTAAAAGCTTGCACCATTTTATATGTAGCTATGAAGCAATATGGTGAAATATAAAGCAGTTTTCTCTATTTTAATTGATTCTTTGGGGCATCCATCGAGAATAACCGAGTGAAACTTTTAATTTTTAGTATTTCTTATACTTTGTTTTAGAATAAATGTTAAATTCTTGAAAATGTTCCAAAATTTAAATGAATAGAAGGAATTTTATTGAAAACCTTTTGTTTTCCATAAAATTGTTGAATGATTAATGCTAAATCTATTTAAGTGATATCAAAGAATTTATGATGTTCATAAAATGTTATTGCAAATCTTTTGGTTTCATATGCTTGAACTTAGTGCCTCAATTAAAAATCCAATACCTAAAATATTTAATTTACAACAATAGTCTCTTTGAGATTAACAAAAATATCACATTAGTACTCGAGAGTGACCCTAGTGCAAACATGAGCTAGTTATCAAAGACTCGGGATTGAACGAATTCCCCTTTAGGTTGTCTTTATTCCATATCTTTCAAGAAGGATAGGCTCTTTGCTGTCTTGTCTGTGAAGAATTTATTTTCCCTGTTTGCTATGAGTAAAATCGTCGTCAACACATTCCTTCATGAAAAATATCTTTTTTACTAACTATGATAATCCTACAAGTAAAAAATGCACAAAAATAATGACACAAATTTACGTAGATGTAGAACATCTTTTCCTAATGCCTCCATAAAATTTTGTTGAGCACACTAGTTCATCACGCACAAAATGAAGAACCCCAATGTTCTTTAACAATTCAATGGGTACTTCTCTACTCTTCTTCAGAAGATACTTTGGCATCTTAAGAGAATCTAAGGCTACACTAGGGTCTAACTATATTAATAACTCATTCATATTGATAAATGGATGGGCATCATGCTGATCTATGTGAGTTTCCTTAAAATTTCCAAACCCTTCCTTGCTTATCCTTGTTGAGCATATATATGGCTTATAGCTTTTGAGGTCTCATTGTTCTTAGGGTGGACCTCCAAAACCTTTTCAAAATTTGAGAGAGAACTCTTAAGATCTCCTAGCTTCAATTGAATGTGTCCACAAAATCTTGTGGCCTCTAGCTTTCCTTGACTGATGCCATGTAGTAGTGCCCATTTTTCTCATAATCACCTTTACTATGATAACATCATGCAAGATTATAATATGAATGATATTTCATGAGAGTGTGGTTAGTTGAAACAAGAGCTATCTTAGTCAATTGTTCCACAAGAAAATGCATCCCTGTGAAGAAAAAATGGCTTGCTAAATGATTCAATGCAATTGCACAGTACCAGTTTAATTGAAAGGATCTATACATATTTTCCATTCCTTCATGAACACTACCTTTTTCACTAACTGTGACAATCCTACAATTAAAAAGTGCTCAAAATTGACCACAAATATTTCTCCCCATTTCAAACAACAAAATTTCCAACAAAATGCATTTAAAACCTACAAAGAAATGCAAATAAAATCATGCTGATTTTTCGTGCCAAGAAAAAAACATGAGACCATGAATTGTTGCTTACTATTATTCTTTGATATATTTTTTCCAAGCATCCATAGAGTTTTTGAAATCACCCATTTTAGGATTTTAGCCATAGCAGCAAGGAAGTGAACTATTTGATAAAATTCTTTGGTAGACATGTATGAAAAATGTGGTAGCATAGAAAAGGTAGTGAACTTTGGAAAAAATGCCTCAAAGAAATGTGGTCTCATGGTGATGGAATTCAATTATGAATGCCATGACAAGCTGATTGTTATGTATTTTCATGGAATTCCATCATCATGAGACCACATTTCTTTGCGGCATTTTTTCAACTAGTTCACTTCCTTGTCTATGTTATTGCTTACTATTATGCTTTGATATATTTTTTCCAAGCATCCTTAGCTTTTTTGAAATAACTTGCTTTATGATTTTAGCCATATAAACAAAACAATGAACTATTTGATAAAATTATTTGGGAGACATGTATGAAAAATGTGGTAGCATAGACAAGATAGTGAACTTTTTGAAAAAATGCCTCAAAGAAATGTGGTCTGATAGAATGCCATGACAAGAAAATGCAATTGGCATCTCCCCCTAGTTATTAGTTATGCAATGTGAAGTAAATGCATAACTACTTAGGTTTACTTTGTAAAAACTATGTTGTAATTGAAATTATGTCATCTATCAGCATCTAGTTATTAGTTATGCAATGTGAAGTAATGATTTGAGTTTAAAAGATGTGCAATGCAATCTAATCAACAATTTGAATATAAACTACAAAAATCTATTTTTTACAATTTCATTATTTAAAATCTATTTTATTTTCTCTCTATAACTCTATTGCTATGGAAATTCCTTTCAATTAAAAAAAATAGTTTTTGTCTCTTAGTCTATAATTTTTTGTTGCTATGTGTAGAAAATTACAAATGGATCAACATAGAAGGTTGAAATACCATGAATTTGATGAGAGAATAGCCAATGAGAGTGACATGGACAAATATCCATGTCCATGTAATGACTGTCTTGGAAAAAAATTGAAAAAAATTCATATTTATCGACATATGATGAGATATGGGCATAGTGGTATAAGCCCTTAGAATGTCAATTATTATGAAGATATGATAGAATGACAAAGAGTGAGAGATGAAGATGCAACAAACATAGATGAAGTGGCACCAAAAATAGATGAAGAGGTAGCAATGTTAGACAAAGGGTTTGAAGTTGATAGAATGTTGATGAGGGTCTAAATGATGATTAGGCCAAGTTGATGGAGGATGCTTCAAAACCTTTGTATGCTTATTGTCGGTTAAGTTGTCTGACAATCCTTCAAATTCTTAACTTGCAAGTGGTGTTTGGTTGGAAAAATGAGAGTGTAGATCACATCTTGTCATTATTAAGTTCATTGTTACCACCTAACTCCACATTTCCAAAAAAATGAGGTCAATGTAGAAAGGAAATCACTAAGCTAGGATTAGGGTATGAAAACATCCACACATGTGTGAATAGCTATAAATTATTTCGCAAGAATATTGCAAGTGAGAGTGAATGCCCAGAATGTCATGAAGTGAGGTATAGAGAAGGGTTGAAATCAGTTGTAGTTCCTAGAAAGTTTCTTCACCACTTTTTGATAATCCCACAATTACTCCAAGTGTATAGGTGTAAAGACATTGTTGAACTTATGCAATGGTATGCCCAAAATAAGAGCACTAATGGAAAACAACGACATGTGCCTAATTGTAAGATGTGGATGGAATTTGATAACAAATGGCCTAATTTTTCTCAAGATCATCGTAATATAAGGTTGGGTTTGGCTCTAGATGGGGTGAACCAATTCTCATATCAAAGTACTAAATGGTCAACTTGGCTAGTATTTTTAAGAAATTATAACTTTCCTACATGGTTAGCAACTAGACCATTTTTCTTAATGCTATCATTGATTGTACCAGGAAAGAAAAGTGTGACTTCAGATATAATTGATGCTTATCTAGAGCCATTATATGATGATCTAATGGAATTGTGGAAAGGAATTGAAGCAATTCAATCTTTAAGGGATGGTCATTCAATCAAATTCACTTTAAGAGCTTCCTTATTGTTTATGATTCATGATCTTCCTGCATATGGCACATTGTCTGGTCTTAGTGTTCATGGATACCATGGATTTCCTACTTGCAACTTTAAGGATTTTTTGAGACACTTAAGAAGTTTGTGTAAGTGTATATATTGTGGACATTGTGCTTACCTTAAAATGGATCATCCATATCATCAACAAAAAACACAATTCAATGGTAAAGAAGAGAATAGTGAAGCACCATTGCTAATAAAAGGTGATTACATTGTTGAGAATGGACAAAAAAGAATTTCATTTATTGAAAATTATGGTATTGTTGGTAGTAGATATGATCCATGTAATGAAAGTGCTATAAAAAGGTTGTGCATATTCTATAAGTTACCATACTTTAAGGATATAGCCATTAGGAATACTATTGACTTTATGCATACTGAGAAAAATATAGCCTATGCTATTATAGAAACTCTTTTTGGTGTTTTTGATAGTATTTCATCACATGTAGACTTTCGAGAACTAAAGATTCGTCAAAATATTTGGGTTAAAATATATGATAATGAAAAATATAGAAAACCTAGTGCTTATGTTTGGAAAAAGGAACAATGTGCATAATTCTTACAGTTGATATCCTAGACTCACTTTCCCACTGGATATGTAAGTAGTAGTATTAGAATCCAAACTGACATTAATGGATTAAGAAGCCTCAAAACCCATGACTATCATGTCATAATGGAGAATATTTTACATTAAGTTTGGAAAAGGGGCCAAGATTGACAATTATAAGGTTGGTCCTAATATTAAAGAGAATGAGTTTATAGGTATTAGTTCCTTTGAACTTTGATAGTTTTAGGGAGGAGGTTGTTGAAGTCATTTTTCTATTGGAATGAGAATTTTTACCAAAAATATTTAACATTTCTATGCATCTTTTGATACATCTACAATATGAACTAAAGCATTGTGGGCCAATAAGAACAAGATGGATGTATCCTATAGAATGATATATGAAGTCTTTGAAAAAAATTATTCATACTAGGGAAAAATCGGAAGGCAACATGTCTAAGGGATATTCAATGCAAGAGGCCATGGGATTTTGCATAGAATATATGAAGGATTTTAAAAATGTCAATTGGCGTGTATGGGACAATGATGAAGAAGAAACAATTGCAAGTGAAGTATTAGAAGGAAATGGATGTTGCTTCAAGCTATCACATCAAGAAAGAAGTGTGATACATGCTTATATTCTTCAAAACACATCTTCATTTGATAAGTGGCATAGATAAAATAAAAATTACACAATAATTTATTTACTCAATTGCATTTACACATTTATATTATCAATCTTACTATTTGTACCTTAATATTCTATGTAGAAAATATGAAGAAGACAATCAAGCTTGGATGCAACATCGACCTCAAAGACATGGGCATCATGCTGATTTGATTAGAGGTGATTCTTTTCGTTCAAAATGGAAATTCATGGAAGTTGATATAATAACTGATGGGTAATATGTTAATTTACAAGAAAATTTTGAAGAAGTGGATGAAGACGATGATGGAGTGTTTGAAGAAGAAATTTTGATTACCAGTGAAGAGATTGGGAGAGACAATGCATTGCATGTCACAAATGAGGAGGAGGAATAAAATCAAGCAGATGCAAACATTTATGATCAAGATTTTTGATCTTGCTGGAAATGCAGATAATTATGATGATGTTTTGTCACCTTAAGAGGTTAGCTTGTCACCTAAACTTTGGTTATATGTATGGTGTAATTTCTTATTGAATGTAATAAAGATATGAGTATCGGTATGCTTATTCACTATTGTTTTAGTAATACATTTTTTAATGTAATCATCATTATTTTGTTGGTACATTGTATACAAAACTTGAGATGTTCATTGCTGATTTGAAGTGCATTTAAAGTTAGGTTCATTCTTCTTAGTTTTCTTACTTTCGTTGAAAATTTGAAATTAATTTTGTTTAGTTAGAATATAATTTCTTATATGTCCTATATGTTTTCTAGATGCAAACATATAATGAAAATATGTGATTTAATAATTCATATAGATATCTTAACCTTAGGTGAACTAAGCCTCCCCATTACAAACAAATAAATGATCTCTTAGGTCTGACTAACACTGAAAACTAAAACTGAGAGATTGCAAAATTAGAAAATTGTTCAATATTTTCAATAAAATGATATCTAAAATACTACATTCATAATAAAATCTAATACTGCACTACCGCAATAGTCAATAGAGGTATGCACAAGATGGTGGGACATATAGGTCAATGTACAAATGCTTATTGCAAAACCATGACAACCAAATATGAATACCGCAAGGTGGTACTGAGAACATGTTAACAACTAAAGTAAACCATAGCCCTGCAAGGGGTAAACAATGACACTTTGGTATAGTAATGAAAAATCACTCCATCACTAGAATTAACTTGTTATCATGTGGGAGTCCAAAGGGGTGTGTACGGGGTGGCAGTACTGCTATCACTACCCCACAACAGTCTTGATATGATAGAGTGGTATGACAATGAACAATCACTCAACCGCTAGAATTAACCCATAGTCCTACAAAAGTCCATAGGGGAGTGTGTGGAGTGGCAGTACTACTGATGCTACCCCATAGAGGTCTTTAAATGATAGAGTAGTACTACAGTACAAGCTATAAAAGTATTAAATGATTACACCGTATGATTTCCCAAGATCAATCCCATGTATTCAAACTAGAAATATGGGTAGATTTTGAAATATTTTGCATGAATTAACATTAATAGTGAGGTGACTGAGCTCAGTAGCAAATATTACTTGGGACTCGATGACATTTTGGTAATCATTCACAAAGCTTAACGTACCAGAGGCAAGGGAGTTCAAGCAGGAAAAATCTGCAACTATTATTTCATCGGGTAAGTTAACATAAACCCTTTTTAGCAAGTGTATAAGAACTTAATTTTCTTCTACAAGAAGACACTTAAAAAATCAAGTAGGAGTAAATTCTTCATCATGCCACCCAAAAGAAGTCAACTTGCTAGTAAAAAGGAAGAGTCCATAGTTTCTAAATCAAAGAAGAGGTCCCTACAACAATCCATTTTAGATGTGTTACATTGAATGGTAGCTCTAGACCTGCACAAACATGAACAAACAACACAATGTTAGTCAATTATACAAATCTAAACTAGCATTCCCCATGAGATTCATTTGAAGCATAATGAACAAGAAATGAAGTAAAGGAATCCAGTAAAAGCAATCTAAATCCTATTCAAATGCTCAAACCCTCAATCCCATGGGGGAATTGGTGTTATTTTGATGTGGAAAATAGCCCTTTCCCAATTCCTTGCAAGCTTTGAAGAAATTTGATGAAGATTGTGTGCTCCTTGATGAAATTTGACCATAACCTAGCTAAGATGATGAAATTATATGAAAAATTTGATGAAAAATGGATGAACTTTGCATAAAATATGTAGATAGTCACTTTGCATCAAGTTGTGGATCCCAAATTAGTAAAAGAGCTCTCCATTTATAGAAAAGAAGGATGGAAGAATGAGAAAAAGGATGAATGTGGGACTAAAGATCAACCTATAGCACAATTCAACTTGTCAACATGTTAGTGGAGAGGGGTGGAGAACATTTTGATGAATGTGCACATAAATTCTATTAGGTGGAAATTCAAAAGTTGGCTTGTGGAGGGAGATGTGGAAGAGGATTTAATGCTACTTGGCTGAAGAAAAATGACTTGAAAGAGATATAAATGCCAAGTTGGAGGACAAGACTTTTTGGGAGGGAGAATTCAAAATGAGGGAATATTCCAACTAGATGCCCTTTTGAATGAAAATAGAAGAATTTACTAATTAATTAAATTGATTTACTTGCACAAGTTACAAACTCTAGAGGATTTGATGGATTAGAGCTAGAGTTAATTAGGATTTGATTAACTTAGATGGATATTAGCTGATTTGACATTTTGAGTTAGATTTGTGGATTTATTTAAATCAAACTGAGAGGAATATGAATATTAGACTTAATTAAATAAAGTTTTATTTATTTGATTAAAATGAGATGATGTTAGATTTAATCAAATAGAGGGATTTATTTAATTAAAAGATTAAATATGATGAATTTAATCAAATAAAGATTATTCAATTAAATAGTTATTAAAGAAGTGATTCAAGATAAACTGGTGTTAGTAAATTAGGATCAAGTGCACAAGATCAATCAATATAATTTGTGTCTACTTTTTTCCCCTCTTTGAAGCAATGTACTTTTTGCATTGGTTCAAAGAATAAACTTGCTGAGATCAAAACAAAAAAAAATTGATTTTTTCAGATGCCCCACTGCTACCCCAACAAAAGGATTATGCTAGTATACTGCCCCCTCGAGAGATCAAGCAAAAAATTTGATTTGAGGGTCATCCCATGACAAAGAGGTTCAAGATGGATGTATGGATGGTTATGATGTTGATGCAAATGAGATGGTTTTAAAATGATTAGAATAACCAATCTATATTATGATGCAAGCGATGGAAATGCAATTCATGTTAGATGATTAGTGTTTCCTATATGATATAATATGATATGCATAATGCGATGGTTTGTGGATGTAGGATGGATGCATTGGTGATGTTTTTTTGATTAATTGTCATGGTACCATGTTAGCGCAGAGAGAAAACAAAAGAAATGAAATGAAGACAAGAGGATCCAAAAAGCCCATGATCTGCGAGAATTATTAGAGATGACGATGATTATGATAATGATGCATTACTTATTAGGAATTGATATTTTCAAAGGGATACTTACCTTATGTTTAATAACACACGTAGGCACGATGCATCAAGGTATAAAGAACCAGGATGGCATTGCACCTAGTGTGATGGACTTTGACTCGACAATTAGATAGGAGTACTCCTATTCACACCTGACATATGGAACCTCATTCAGAATGTAGTTCAGTTATTCCAAACATCTCAGACCAAAACATAGAAAGGCAAGCCTTCCTATGTGGTCAATAAGACATCTAAAAGAGCCTCCCTATAGACCAAACAAAGTAGGCATGACCAAGGTTATATTACAAGATCATCCAAAAAACACAACAGATAAAAGATAGTGATCGTTGCCCCATTCCTTTCTCTCTAAATCCCTTTGTTTGGACATCATCGAGAGGTCATCAAAATGAGTGCAATAAGATAAGTTAGAAGACAAATATCAAGAGGACAAACAAGCTAATGTTCTTCATACCACTAGCCAAGACTAAACTACGCTGATGCCTAATGTTGGTGTCCATTGTAGGAAGGATGCATCCTAGGACATGATGTTATCAGATGAATTTGGGATTTGATTGGATGATGGGCTATTAATACCAATATTTGACCAACTTGTTTACTTACTAACCTAGACTTGAGACATTGACACTTGAGTTTTCACTTTTAACTTGCTAGACTTGTTTCCAACTATTTCACCAAAGGTTGAGGGTGATGATGATTTATTGTGAGTGGATTTTTATTGTGGGTGAAAGCAAGATGGGATGGATGGATTTTTTCAAATATTTGGATGTTTTTTTTATGTTTTGACATATTTTTAGGTTGTTTTTGGTATTTTCAAGATGTTTTACAAATATTTTTATTTTGGAATTTTCTAATGTTTTGGTGTTTTTATGAGATTTTGACCAAGATTCTAACCTAAATACCTATCCTAGGGGCCTTGGGGGTTGATCAAAGATTAGCCTTGCCTGTGTTATGCATGTAGAGACCATGTAGTTTGAGTGACACAAACTCAATTATTGATGAGATATGAACAAATGGATTACCAGTTTATTATGACAGACTCTTAAAGGACCAACCTAAGTGTCTCAGGGGATGATCAAAGATCAACCTTGCCTACATTCAAAGCTTAGAGACCTGTAGTTCAGATAGCATGTTTTTGACATTTTTTCTAACTTTTTAACCTATTTTTTGATTTTGATATGTTTTTGAATGTTTTTGGATTTTCGCATGATTTTGATGATTTGGATATGGATATGCGTGATGATATCAGTGCTCTTTTTAAGATCTTGTTGAAAACCAAGCTAAGGCTGATCGATTAAATTGATGGATTGATGATGATAACATTGTTGAGGATACACAACAATGCAAGGATAGTGTTTAAGAAACATGAGAATTGGGATGGATATCCTGAGATGATGAGAGATTGATTGGATTTGATTGATTAGGATTTTGAAGCTTGATTTGGAACAAAATTTGTTTGAATGATTTGATGTGATGTTGAAGTGAAAATTAGATGTGACTGATATTGATTTTTTGGATTGATGTTTGATGAAAGATAAAGATTGATAAGGAAAACCTTCTCGTCAAAATATGCAATGGGCTAGTGATTTGGATTTTGGCTCACAAATGCTTTGACCAATTTGATTTCATGTTTTCCAATGTTCAGATCACCACATAAGTTGGAGGATATAGATCAAGATTTATTCTTGAAGTAGGATGTAAATATATGCCCCTAGTGTCTAGCAACGTATGGAATGCCATGGATGGATGGATATGGATTATTTTTAAAAGATAAGGTGTTCAAATAGAGGAATGCTCCATTGGATAATGCTTCATGGCTCAAATAATGCTGGGTAGGATAGGATCAATGAAAATGACTCATGTCAAGATGTCTACCATAAGCAAGTGTAAATTGTACACCAAACTTTGTCAAGATCAAGATAACTTGGACTATGGATGAAAATGGATTGGATAAATGCTTAATGGATGAATGTATTTATTATGGATGAGATGAGATGATTCCACCTGAACTAACACACATACATGCCTATTTTCCAATTTTTCATCATGGTACCTGTCCAAAGCACCATCATAGTGGTTTTCCCTAGAGGACGATTTTTTTTTACTGTTTTCAATCCTTTTTTTGATTTTTTTTAGATTTTCATATTTTTTGATATTTTTGATTTTTCTAAAAGATTTTAAGCTCATGCTGAATGACTTGGTGGTGTCTATGTAGATGCTTTTGTCATAATGTGCCATCGATATCCTACTTGAAGAAGCTGCTTTGCCAAGATAGATGCACTTGAATACAACTTTTGAGATTCCTAATCCACTTTGTTGATACCAGAGTTAACTTTGTCTTTGTGCTCACATAGCAATAGGATGCCTTTTGAATCCTTATGATGAAGGGTGGATGCCAATACATGGTCAATGTAAGAATTGGATATCATGCATGGAGGCATGGATGGAGTGTGTTTGGGAATAAAAGATGGATTGGTTGATAGTTTGGAACCTCTGACTCTCCAAACTTGGGAGGATGAGCAATGATGGGTGGATATGGAAGTGTGCATGGAATTAGGACCGACTGCTTGATATACTTTGTACGTCGCTTGGGAAGCTTTCCTTTTTCTTTTTGGACATCTTTGATGGATACTTTTCCCTTTTTTATTTTGCCCCATAGTGTTTTTGACTAATGGAGTTTGATAAGGATATTCTTTCTTTGTATATTTTGTTATCCATGTGTATTTGATTTGTCCATTATGATTCTCAACTTATTTTGCTTTGATAACTTTATTCATGCTTTGATTCAAATCTTTCTTTTGATGTTGGTCCCAATTCATGGATGGGGTGATGGGTGTATGAAGATTCGTGACATGGCTGGTTGTAGTAGTGGAATTAGTTTCATCATAAGGAATCTTGGTGCTCCCTATGTTGACGTTTGCTTGAGACATGGTTGCCCCTAGTATGGTGGTAGTAGCACCTTTGTTCTTTGGTTCTACCTATTTTAAAATGTCTTTTTAAGTAAGCATTTTCTGCTAAGTGACCCCTATAGAGGACACTATTTCAATTTGCTGCTCTACTAACTCTAGAATATCCTATTTTGTACGACCCATTTCCTTGAGTGGATAATACTGGATATCTTCATACATGATTTCCTCAGTTTGAATTTGGGATATATCTGATCCTGATGTTGACAATTTAGTTTGATTGTAGGAATCAATAACCTGTTCTTTCTGTGTAATAATGTCAAGAGTAAAGGAATCTTGTTTTGAATGAAGATCATCTGTGTGTCCATCCAAAGAAAGCATCTCATGGGTAGATGGAGGAGTATGTGCTATGTGGATGTGATCATCATTTGTGACATCTTGTATAGATAGGAGAGTGTCCATTAGATCATTGTATTAGCTTGGAGATACAAATTCTTGATCTTGAATGATTTTAGAATTGCTTTTGACATGCTTTGGATCAAGTTCTTGACATGGGTCAATTTCAAAGGATGGATTTCTTATAAATGTTTCTTATATATCTTCATCAAGCATGTGAAGTGGCTCAATATCCTCTTGATCTCTGAGTGGACTTGGATCAAATGTTGAGTTGAGGATCCCTTTAGTATCTGCAACCATGAGGTCAAAGGATGTTAATATATCATGGGAAGGACCATTGCTAGACTTTGGTTAAAGATGTTGATCATGCTTTTGAATAAATTATTGAGATATGTCCACTAACTCATTAGGTGATGTAGAGACATTTTCAATATGATCATTGGTTGACGGATCATGGATTATGTCAATAGGATCAAATAATTCTAACACCCCTTGAAATAGATCATTTCTGAATATTGTTGAGGGGTTTTTATCATGACCAAAGAGTGACTCTTGATGTATGTTGAGTTGATCTTTGGATGAGGTAGAAACATCTTCAAGGTGATCATTGAGGGATATATTTTGATCATTATTTTCAACAATTGTGGTGGAGAGATTGTCAATGCTATCACTAGTGGTTGAACCCTAATCATTGTCCCCAATAGTTATTATTTTTTTATCAATAAGGTCTTGGATGATATTTTTGAGTCAAATACAATTTGATGTTGTGTGTCCCTTTATTTTGTGAAAATAAAAAAGGTGCTTCTCGTTATACCCTGGTGGTTTAACTTAAGGCTCTTGATAATTTTCATAAAAGGGTATTTTGATGATATTTTCTTGTACCAAATGTTGCATGACCGATTTGATTGGTCCCCCAAGTGGTGTGTATTTTCATTTGTTACCTTGTGACATTTATACTTTAAATTGACCTTGTGGTGATTTATTTTGGAGATGTGGTGATTGATATTTGAGATGTGGTGATTGATCTTTGATATGTGGAGGTTGGGTTTGTTGTTGATGTTGTTGATCTTGATATCCTACTTCTTGACATTGGAGATATTTTTCTTGATATGGTTGTGGACACAACTCAATGCTTTGATGAAATTGTTTAACCAATGGAAGAGTGTATTGATTTTTGGGTGAATATGTCTCTTGGCACAATGAATCAACTATTTTGGTAAGTGTAGCAATTTTATCTTATAAAAGTTGATCTTGATTTTCGTCTTGACACCTTTGATATAGTTGATTTGGTTTTTGTTCAAGTAGATTTGGAATGTATACTTGTGGTGTTTGTATGGGATCATGGAAAAAATGATTTTGGACAATGTTATGATTTGGTATGATGCTTAGATTTGGAATGATAGGTTGAAATTGAACATTTTTGTGGTTGGGAATCACATTGCCTTGATTTAGGTAACTTTTATTTTGCATGGTGTTACCTTGACTTGGATCCATAAATGGAGTCATTAACATCTTGTTTGGACTTTGAACAAAATTTGTATGATTCACAAACATATCTATCCCAAAGTTTACCAACTGTGGATTTTAAATGTTTATGTTTGGTAAACTTGTACTTGGTATATTCACATTTGGAATGTATGGATTTGGTGGGATCATGTTGTTTTTGTTGAAGACTCATGCATTGATTGTTTGGTTGATAGATTTGTAGGTTTGGACTTTGATTTAAATCTACCATAGGTAAAGGTGGTCCAAATTTTAGATTAGGCATACTCACATTTTTTGTACCATTGAGGTTTGTAGGAGATAATGATCCCATGTATGGATTGTATAAATGTGAGTTTTGATAATCCATTGGTTTTGTAAGGCTTTGATAGTTTCTTTGATTTAGACCACTCATGATGTATGAATCAGGTTTATATTCCATGTTTTTCTTGTGTTTTGACCTTGTTGACCTCTATGAAATTTAGGACCAATGATGAGATGAAGGATGAAATGGATGAATGATATGGGTGTTGAAATTTTAGGAACCTTGGAGGAATACTAGACTTTAGGATTCTTTGGATTTTTCTATTTGGATTGGATTTGATTTGATTTGGATAATGGACTTATAAACCCCAAGATGTTGAATGTTATCTTGGAATAAACTTGTCCACAAGGATAATAATTTAACTAGATGTATGATGAATTATTAATCAACACACACTTAGCCAAATAAGGATATTTTGATATTGATTTAAAGGATTTTACCAAAAGTCTAGTATGAATGATTTTTCCAATGGTTCAAAAGTTGTTTGTGGGATGGGATTTGATTGATTTTTGAGATGAAATGATTGGTTGTTTTGATCCTAATTGAACCTAAGAGGGACTTGTTTACAAGACCAAGGTTTTGAAGAACATTCTTTTCCCTAAGAGTACTTCAAACCAAAAGCTCAATGTTTTCTCAAAAGACCAGAAGACAAAAGATAAACAAGCACATGTGTGGGGTTCAATTGTTTTCATCTTGATAAATGAATTGTTTTTACCACAAAAACTTTATTGCCTTAGCTTTTGAAACTAAATGTTTAATGTCTTAATTTTTTTTCATCCCACAAGTTAAATTATGTGTAAATCAAGGAAATCAAGGCAATAGTTCCCTAATGTTGACTTTAGAGAGAGCAAATTAAGAGGAAATAGTTCCCTAATGTTAGATTTCTCTAAATGGTTTGAAATTTGATGATCATGGTTGAATGTTTTTTTTACAATGTTTTAGATCCAAGCAAAGTGTTTTGATTCCAAATGATGCACAACCCTAGTATAGAAAGAGACAATATTTGTTGAATCCCCACTTGGATAAACTAGTTGCGCTTATTCAGAGCAGATGACTAGAAGCTTGACCACAATGGCTGCCCTCCATGGCACACACTTCTTAGGTCAAATAAGCTTTAGTTCTCATGAATCTCCCATGATGAATTTCTCATCTCTAAAAATAACCACAAAGATGTGGGGCAGCTTCAGAGGTCCGACCTCTTGCACCAAAAAATAGAAAGGGATTTTAGCTTTTACACAAATTGGTTCTTAGTCAAGGTGATTGGGGACATGGCACCTTGTGAGCATCCAACAAGCCTCTAAAGGCTTTAATCGATCATACTATGGGAACTTGTACTTTTTAAGGTAGTACCTCATTCTGAAAGGCACTGTATGACTAAGGCCTACATACCATGAGGACTTGATAGTTTAGTCTTATCCATTTGTATATCAACCCAAGTGAAAAACTGGTTGGAGTCACCTTCAAGTTCTCCTTTCAAATATATCTCTTAGGCAGGACCCTCCAAAGGTAAAAATAAAAGCAAGCAAGAACATCCATAGTTTGATCAATCTTTATTTACATGAACAAAGAGAGAACACACGCGATATACTCAACCCACACTAGCAAGATTTGTTTAATTTTAAGAATCCAAATTGAAGTGTGGAGACAATCTTTTATACAACTTAATATCACCAAAATACTTTTGATTCTCAAGATCACCATGAAGTGCAAGAGAAGTGCATACACCTTTTAAATGATATTACTTTGTAAAAGAGATTACACAACACAAAATGCACATATTTATTTTAGCCTCAAAAGAAAGAATGGATTCTTTTTAAGAACCAAGATAAAGTGTGAATTTTGCTTGTTCAATTTTTATATCCAAAACCAAATCTAGCAAGTTCCTAAAGTTCTTTTTAATCCCTTTGATTGTTCTTTTTAAAACCCAAATGAAATGTATTTAAGTTCTAAAGCTAAAAGATAACAATGTTCCAAAGATTGGGTTGTAGGTGTCCCCAAAGTGTTAAAAAACACTTGTTACAATCACGAAATAGTACCATAAAAAAAACCTTCCCTTTGTTTCCTCTTTCCCTTCTTGATTTCCTAACCTACAAAAGTGCTAAAAATGTTAGATGAGATCAAGAAACAAGAAGATATAAGGGTTAGATCATGATTCACTAACACTAATTCTACCTAAATCATCTCTCTGCTAACCATTTAATCGAATAGTATTTATTTGATTAAATTCATGAGTGAATGGTAGCTCTAGACCTACACAAACATGAACAAACAACATAATGTTAGTCAATTATACAAATCTAAACTAGCATTCCCCATGAGATTCATTTGAAGCATAATGAACAAGAAATGAAGTAAAGAAATCAAGTAAAAGAAATCTAAATCCTATTCAAATGCTCAAACCCTCAATCCCATGGGGGAATTGGCGCTATTTTGATGTGGAAAATAGCCCTTTCCCAATTCCTTGCAAGCTTTGATGAACTTTGATGAAGATTATGTGCTCCTTGATGAAATTTGACCATAATCTAGCTAAGATGATGAAATGCTATGAAAGCCTTGATGAACAATGGATAAAATTTGCATAAAATTTGTAGATAGTCACTTTGCCTCAAGTTGTGGATCCCAAATTAGTAAAAGAGCTCTCCATTTATAGAAGAGAAGGATGGAAGAATGAGAAAAAGGATGAATGTGGTACTAAAGATCAACCAATAGCACAATGCCACTTGTCAACATGTTAGTGGAGAGAGGTGGAGCACATTTTGATGAATGTATAGATAAATGTTATTAGGTGGAAAATTGAAATTCAAAAGTTGGCTTGTGGAGGGAGATGTGGAAGAGGAGTTAATACAACTTGGATCAAGAAAAAGGACTTGTAAGAGATATAAATGCCAAGTTGGAGGACAAGACCTTTTGGGAGGGAGAATCAAAATGAGAGAATATTCCAACTAGATGCCCTTTTGAATGAAAATAGAATAATTTACTAATTAATTAAATTGATTTACCTGCACAAGTTCCAAAATCTAGAGGATTTGATGGATTAGAGCTAAAGTTAATTATGATTTAATTATCTTAGATGGAGATTAGCTAATTTGACATTTTGACTTATATTTTTGGATTTATTTAAATCAAAATGAGAGGAATATGAATATTAGACTTAATTAAATAAAGTTTGATTATTTAATTTAAAGGAGATGATGTTAGATTTAATAAAATAAAGGGATTTATTTAATTAAAAGATGAAATATGATTAATTTAATCAAATAAATATTATTCAATTAAATGGTTAGTAAAGGAGTGATTTGAGATGAACTAGTGTCAGTAAATCAGGATCAGGTGCACGAGATCAATTAGTATATTTATGTGTCTATAGTTACCTTATTCTATAGACAAAGGATCAAAAAAGGTGTTTAAAGTTGTAGCCCATGGATGTAGAGACCCAATTATCCCTATCTCGGGGTGGGATCTATTTTGGTATATCTATGAAAAGGGGATGAGAAGATTCTAGTTTCAAATCCTTGGACCTTAGATTTGGAAAAAATTATAGTGCCAAATGTCTTCGTAGATGTCAATTTTATCAAAGTATTGGCACAATATTATCACCCAGCTACCAGGACTATAAGAAGGCTAGATGGTTCACCATTAGTGGTGTTGAATAAAGAAGCAATTATAGAGTGTTTAATGTTAAACAAGAAAGCTATCACTAAGATTGACTCGGACAAAAGTGAGGAGGATTATAGGAGATTAAGAAAAATCTAAAGGAATGATGAACTTCCTTTACACATAAAAAATGGTGTAAACAATAGGAGGATACCTATCTCGCCCTCCCAAAATGAGTCATTTTCCATAGAAGACCTCCAAGTATATTTCAAAAGAACTTATTTTTCTTTGTTCCAAGTGCTTGGAATAGATGTTGAAGAGAGGATGCCAACCTATCTCATGATGATGGCAATGAGGATACAAAATCCTGAAGTCAACATTGAGTATGACTTTGCTACTGAAATTGAGAAAGGGCTACATGAGGGATTTTTGCAAGTAAGAGAGAACTTAGCTCCCATCACTTTTAGGAAATACTCTCTAATGTTTCATTTAATATTGTACCAAAAAAAAAATAGTTGGAATAAAAGAATATGTATGGGAATGATTAATGATCAAGGGAATAGGTCGCATGTACAAAATTGGTGTTACATCTGGGATAGTAGATGTAAAAATAGTGATTATATAATATTTCATGATTATTTCGTAGTAAAGGTCATGGTTGATCTTGGTCATATTTTACCAAGATTTCCTAATAAAATCATGCAAGTATTAATTATGTTAGCATTGAAGCCAGAGCAGGGATACACTCATAATTTTGGTGATTGGTCCTTCTTAGCAGAGCAAACATTAATAAGGGTCTATGGGTGTCCTCAAGCCCCACATGTTTTATCTAAATTTGTTTCTATTCAAATTTCATTTTTAGAATTTATGTGGGAAATGTTATGGACGAAGCAGGATGTTATGAAAAGATAAAAAAAGGGGACATTCCTCCCTGACCTAATTGAATGTGAGGAGCTATCCATAGGGTCTAACACTCTTGAAGAACTATGAAACTATTTAAAGATGTGGTATTCATTGAATTCACAAGGAGAAAGGGTATTTGATTCTAAAGGGGATATTAATTTTATAAAGCAGACACCTCTCACTAAAGTTGGGATTACCCATGTAATGGATTATGAAGAAGATGTAATAAGAAATTGCTTTACACCCAATAAATTTTTTTAGATGAAGAGGAAGTGGGAAATCATAAAGAGGCTTGAGGAGGAGAAGAAGAAAAGGGACACTAGATTCCAACGATTCTATGTTAAAGAAAATGATCTATGAATGGTGATGTTAGACCTATACAAACACAAAGAACCAAACACACAATTAGTCCATTATGCAAATATAAATCAACATTCCACATGAAATTCATTTAAAATGAAAGGAGCAAGAAAACAAATGAGAAATGTCAAATAAAAACTATTGGAAGCTAAGTAATTTTGTTCAAAATACTCAAACCCTCAATTCCATGGGGGAATTGGTGCCAATTTGATGTGGAAAATGGCCCTTTCCCAACTCCTTGCAAGCTTGAATGATGATTGGTGAAGATTTGATACACCTTGGTGAAATTCTTGCATAACCTAGCTATGAAAATGTGAAAATGGATGAACAATGGATGGAAAAATTTAAAATATCAAGATAATGACTTTGCATAAAGTTGTGGATCCAAAATCAAAATGAGAGCCTCTTATTTATAGAAGAGAATGATGGAGGATGAGGTAAAAGGGATGAATGTGGGACAAAAGACCAACCAATAGCATAAAGCCACTTTTCAACATGTGAGTGGACAAAGGTGGAGCACATTTTTATCATTATGCAATTAAATGCAATTAGGTGGAATTTCAAAATGGATGAAATGAAAAGTTGGAGGGAGGAGAAAATGAAGTTAATGCCACTTGGCTCAAGGAAAAGGACATGTAAGAAACTTAAATTCCTTGTTGGATGTACAAACCCTTTTGGAGGGATTTTTCAAATTTGAGGAATATTCCCTTTTTAATGCCTTTTTGAAAGTAATTAGAGATTTAATAAATCAATTAAAATAATTTTCATGAGCAAGTTGCAAAAGCTAGAGGATTGGAGTGATTAAGATTAACATTAATCGGGATTTGATTAATTTCAAAAGAGATTAGTTGATTTGACCATTTTGACTTAGGCTTTTGGATTAATTTAAATCAAAATGAGAGGAAAATGATTTCTACTTAATTAAATAAAGATTTGATTTATTTAATTAAAAAGGATGATGTTAGATTAAATCAAATAAAGTGAAATTTATTTAATTTAATAGAATGACTTTAGAGACTAATTAAATAAAGTGAATTATTTAATTAAAAGAGAGACCATAAGATTAATTAAATAAAATGATTTATTTATTTAACAGGAGATGATGACTTAATTAGATAAAATTAATTTATTTAATTAAGAGATGAAATGTGATGAATTTAATCAAATAAAGCTTATTCAATTAAATGGTTAGCAAGTAAATGATTCAGGATTAAACGATGTTAGTAAAATTAGGATCAAGTGTATAGGATCAATCGGTATATTTTTTGTGTCTACATTTTTTCCCTCTTTGAAGCAATGTACCCACTGTGTTGGTTCAAAGAATAAACTCGTCATGATCAAAATTCAAAAAAAATTAATTTTTTAAATGCCCCACTGCTGCCCCGGCGAGAAGAAACCTGCTGATATACTACCCCCTCAAGAGATCAGATGAAAATTTTGATTTTTCGGTGATCTCGTGAAAAAAGAGGACAAGGTGCCTAACGAGTCCAAAAAAGGTATAGGGTGCCAAAAAGATGCAAAAACATGAAAAAACGATGCAACACGACCCTCAATTGGATGAAAACGGGATCATGGGTCCAAAATCCTAGCTAGATGGCTAAATAGGGTCAAAACACCCTAGTTTTCAAGCTTAAATAGGCCTCAAGGGGCCACTTCCAATTCATTTGCACATTCAACCCTTAGATATTTCTTTCTTTTGAGCTCTGAAAACTGTTTGAGATGGCACAAAACGTGCTTCCACGACACCTTTCAGAGAGAGTGTGAGTGTACCGATGGCTACCAAGCACAAGACCACTAGTATGCGACCCTTACCTAACTTGTTTTTTCATCTTTCATGCACATTAATTAGGGTCCAAAGTGTAATGCTAATGAGTCTTGCATTGCGGCGGTCTAGTTTAGGAATTAGGATTTAGCGTTCAAAGTCCACCGCATATGTTAATAGTGTCGTGGTGGTGAGATTTTCAATTTAGGTTTAGGGGTCAAAATGAAACAAAGTCAAAGTGTGATGTCGCGGCACAATTTGGAACTTTTAGGTGTCCAACGGTGCAATTTATAAGTTTCAAATAGCGACACATTTGTTGTTTTGGTCCTAAAAACTCCAAACAAGATCTCAATTTTTTACAAAACTTGACACGGTGACTTTACTGATGTAGGAGGAAATTGAGATGGTCCATTCACAAGACCATAAATCCTCAATTCTAAGTAGATTGACTCAGAATCCTGGTATGCATGAGTTGCTTTTAGGAGCACCTAGGAGGATTGGGCTCTGGTACATTGTGTATGCCCTAGCCATCATGACTCACTTAGGGATGATGACAGTACTTGCAGAGAGGTCGCACAGTGAGATGTCCTCATTTCACTTCCCTATAGGTGAGGTGATAGTGACCTTGGAGGATGTGTGGCATATTCTTTGTTTTCTAATCCATGGAGAGTGGGTCATCTATGATGTGGATGCTAGGACAAACACTTGTTATGAGGCCATGGGCCTTGATGAGATTGTTTTTGCTAAGGGATAGATTGAGTTGGAGTGGTATAGAGGTCAGGTATAGAAATTTAGATTGATTGTTGCCACCATTATCTCAGGACTTGTGGCACCAAATTGACATGACTAATACTTTAGTCTAAGATGGGATCTTGGTTGGGAGCAGATGCTCTGACGGAGAGAGTGCTTTGCATGGGAGCTAGTGATGATTTCCTCCCTCTATCACAACTTACACGAGTTTGCATACTGTGATAGTAGGGCTATTGGAGCAAGAGTCTCACTCTTACACATCTGGACCTGGGAGCACATTATAGTGCTCCACCCATGAGTCACATTGGTCGACATGGAGCTAGATGATCCAGCTATTTGGTGATACAGGGGTGGATTGACATTTATGCATGCAGGGGCAACCAACATCCATTACTAGAGGAGGGCTATTGATGAGATGGTCATTTTTACTTGGAGGCCTTGGCTTGACATGCCCACCTAGTACGACAATGTACAATAGCTCTTGTTTTCCAAACAAGATAGACTTATGGAGCATGGGGAGCATACCGTGATAGAGCGCTATCTACCAGATCGAGTTAATAAACATTTTGGAGATGTGTAGGACCATCCCGATGACTAGTACGTGGCAATATTTGCACATACTATGAGGGAGACCACATGGGATCACATGATCCCTCTAGATGTTTATGTTGACTCCCTCAGATAGTTGGTGGCTAGACCATGGCCATATGATCTGGGGCAGGAGGACCCAGGGACTACTCAGGCATATCATGATTGGTTTCATCCACTGATCAGATTGACAATGCCTGGTGCATTATTACCATAGAGGAGACCCAAAGGCCAATCAATAGGGCAGAGGTGGGGACGAGGAGGCATAGGAGATATGGATAGAGATGGTGGTGAAGGAAGAGGAGGAGGTGGACCACCTCCAAATCAGAGGGGACAGAGAGACCAGGTGCTTGGAGATCAGCAGAGAGATGGGGATAGGAAGCCAAGAGACAGGGATAGGCAGCCTATGAGAGACCAACAATAGTAGCTACCATCACTGTCACCACCACCCCATCTAGACCAGAGAGGTGCATTGATCCAGCAACTGTAGACATAGGTTTTCACCCTGACAGCAGAGATAGGTTGTAGAGCTCCAGCTAGCACAGGGGACTGGGAGACGTTAGCAGCTGGAGGACACACATGGTAGGACCATCCCCATGAGGATGTACCTTGAGGCGGTCATCTAGGCACAATATTATAGGTTACATTACCATCAGGTAGCTCCTCGAGTGGCTTGGGCACCGGACTTCTCCCAGTAGACAGGGCAAAGGTAGGATCATCCTGAGAGACAGCGAGGCAAGAGGATCAGCCATCAGGGCTAGCCTCACATTTTTTATTAGAGACAACATGTTGGATGTTGTGGTTGTTTCGCTGATATATGGTTGTCATTTATGTCAACACTATTAGCATTGATGTATTGTAAGCTATATATGTCAAGGATATTGAGAAAATTGTTAAAGAAAGAGTTGTAGGTTGATAGTGGAACAGTGAAGGTCATGAAGGTGACTTTCTTAGTACATTCATAATTAGTCATTTTGGACTAAAGGGTTTATTTCTGAGTGTATCTAGTTTATCCACTGAAAGTTTCATAGCTCCACGTGAAGATTTAATCGTGTTATGAATAGTTGTGTTCTGACAATTTTTTTTGTGGCTTCAGTTAGTGTTCATGATTGAAGTTGATGTGATTCTAGTAATTTCAGTTATTGCAGATGCTTCTCTGATGATTATTGATTCTTTTGGATGGTTCTAGATCATTCTCTATCATTTTTGCACATCCGCCTTGATCCGTGTGCTCATGGTTGGTGATTTTTCTCTTGTGTTTTTAGGTTTTTATGTTCTTGGCTGACATGGTGGTTGTAATGTGTTGTGGATCCTTGGAGATTAAAATTTGAATGTTTGGCATGCTCAAGTATATTTTTATAAGTCTTCATTATGTTGTGGCCAATGGTGTTTGAATTACATTGAAAATTTACTTGTAAATTTGGGCCAACATTGTGTATATGTTTTATATTTTATTTTGGCTGACAAAGTTGTTGATGTAATTCCATGTTGTGGATATATAAGAGCAATTGTTAAGTGCAAAGTTAAGTAGTGAAGAAGTTCCAGAGAAAGAGAAAATCTATGACTAGTGATCAAATTATTCAATTGCAGAGCAGAGTGTGAATAAGTGTGAGCGAAGTGTGAAGGATTGTTTATGTGCTTAATCGAAACTATAATCAAGATTTTGTAGAAGCTATTTTCTTAGTTCATACCATGCAGATCTAATCTGAATTGTTGTAAGATAGTATGTCTTCTTTGGGAAGTGAGCCCTCTTGTATTTGAGTAGTGAGCTCTAGGTAGTGTGCCTTAATGCATGTGCATTCCCATTATTCTTCATTATACTTTTAACAAGGTATAAAATTGTGGTCTAACATCCACCGTGGTTTTTCCCCTAATAGGGTTTCCACGTAAAAAATCATGGCATTCTCTGTGTTTCTGATGTATTGATTATTTGTGGTTTAGTGTTCATTCATCAGATCTGAGATTAAGTTAAGTTAAGTTTGAAAAGTTTAAATATTTTGTGACAACTAATTCACCCCCCTCTCAGTTGTTTGTCCTTATTTTTCCAACAATTGGTATTAGAGCAGGTTCCTCTGAAGAATTTTAAAAGCTTGAGGTGATCTGAGATGAGATCATACAAGAAGGATAGTCCTAGATTCGATGGAACAAACTACTCTCTGTGGAAAGCCAAAATGGAGTGTCATTTGAGGTGTATTGGTGAACCCTTCTAGAAGATTACAAAGAACATATATGTTATTCCTTAAAATGGTCCTTCCACTCCTGATGAGATTAAAGAGGCTGAGATTAACATCAGGGCTATTGAAGCTTTGCTGAGTGCTCTGATGGATTTGGAAATGACAAATGTGATGGATTTGAAGACAACTCATGAGATCTGTAAAAAGATGGAGACTTTGGATGAAGGAGATGAACTTGTGAAGGTTTCTAAGCTACATAGTTTGAAAGGAAAGTATGAAACTTTGAAGATGTGCAAAGATGAAAATATTTCTTCTTTTATGCAAAGAATAAATGAACTTGCGATGGGTATTAGATGTATTGATGGTACCCTGGATGAACAAGAAATTGTAGCTAAAGTGTTTAGATCATTTCCTCCCTCTTACAAATCAAAGGCTCATGCTATTGAAGAGCTCAGAACAGTAAAAAATGTTACAAGAGATGCTTATTGGTAAACTTGTTGCCTTTGAGTTGAGTGAATTTGGTGATTCTACCCCCAAGACTGAATCTACATTTAAGGGCTCTGTATCTGAAAGAAACAAGCAAAGATATGATCCAAGAGAGAGTTCTAGAAGGACATTCAAGTATGAGGAAGAGATAAAACAACTTGAAGATGAAGAAAGAGAGGTAGAAGAGCTGGAAGCACTGATTGTGAAGAAAGAAGGCAGAGGACAGGATAAGTATAAAGGAAAGTTTCCTATTAAATGTTTCTCTTGCAATAAGATAGGTCCTTTTTCTTCAACGTGTCCTGAAAGAGTTCCTAGGTCTAAGCCTAACAAACCTATATTTCAAAAGAAATGCTATTATACTAAAGAAGGTGTGATTGTTGAAGAATCTGATAAAGAAAATGGAAATGAAGATGAATGGGTTTTCATTGATATCAAGGAAAATGGTCTGGTGGCTACTGAATTTGCTAAAGTTGAGAAATCTCTTGCAGCCCGAATTAAAGAAAAAGATGAGTGGGTTATTGATAGTGGATGCTCACACTATGACTGGTGACAAAAGAAAATTGGTAAGTCTAGAGAAACATGATGGTGGGGTTGTAAGATTCAAAGATAACAATGCTGGTGTGATTCATGGTAGAGGATCTATTTATTTTAGTAAACATAAAATTGATGATGTCCTTTATGTTGAAGGCTTAAACCATAACCTGTTGAGTGTTGGAAAAATGGTGGACAAGGGTTACAATCTTTAGTTCAAAGATGGAAGATGTAGGATACTTGGAAACTCTGGAAAGGTAATTGCTTTAAGTACAAAGACAAGAGGTAATATTTTTCACATGAGTACTGCTAATGAAATTTTTTTAATTGCTCAAGTAGATGAAAGTTGGTTATGGCATAGGAGACTGTGTCATGTGAATTTTGATAACATTGTCAAGGTAAGCTCCACTCAAGCAGTAAGAGATCTGCCTAAGCTAGTGAAGCCTACTAACACAATATGCAAGGAATGTTAGATGGGAAAATAGACTAGAGTTTCTTTTCAGAGAAAACAACATCATTCTAATGGAGTACTAGAGCTAGTGCATATTGATCTGTGTGGTCCCTCCAGAATTAGAAGTCTACAAGGAGAAATGTACTTTATGTTTCTTATTGATGATTACTCTAGGATGATATGGGTTGCTTTCTTAAGAGAAAAATGTGAAGCATTAGAGAAGTTCAGAAGTTTCAAAGCTATGGTAGAGAATGAGACATGTTTGAAGATCAAATTCCTAAGGTTAGATAGAGGTGGTGAGTTCACCTCCCAGGAATTCAATTCTTTCTGTGAAGAGCATGGAATCAAAAGACAGTTATCTGCTCCTCGAACCCCTCAACAGAATGGATTTATAGAGAGAAAGAACAAAATAATTTTGGATGCTACTAGAACAATGATGTTGGAAGGAAATTTTCCTCACATATATTGGAGAGAAGCTGTAAGTACTGTTGTGTACACTCTAAACTAGGTAAATGTCAATGGTATTTCTAGTAAGACTCCTTTTGAGCTATGGTTTGGTTATAAGCCAACTGTTAATTATTTCAAGATCTTTGGAAGCAAGTGTTATATTAAGAGAGATGAGGACATAGGAAAGTTTGATGTAAGGAGTGATGAAGTAATCTTTCTAGGTTAGTCTACTATAAGAAAGGCTTACTGGTGCTATAATAGAAGATTGAGAAAAATAGTTGAAAGTGCAAATGTAAGAGTTGATGAGGACTCTGCTAGATCATCCAAATACTGTGGATATGATTCAAATGACCAGCAAGATAGTACAGACAAAAGGAAGAATGCTCAGACACAGAATCAAGTTCAAATTGTTCTTGTTAATCAATAAAGTCAGGAAAGAGAGAAAAGTAGAATTGAAAAAGAAAGAACAGAAGAACCAAAAGTTTGAGAGAATCCTAAAATTATGAGGTATGTAAAGTTAAATCATTTTGAAGATCAAATTATAGGAGTTAAGAATAAAGGTGTGTAGACTAGAAGAAGGATTGCAAAAGAGTATTGTTTGATTTCCAATATTAAGCCTAACAATGTCAATGAAGCTTGTAATGATGAACACTGGATGGAAGCTATGAAGGAAGAATTGATGTAGATTGAAAAGAATGATACATGGATTCTTGTTCCCAAACCTAAAGATAAAAATGTGATTGGAACTAAATGGGTCTTTCAGAATAAGTTGAATAAACAAGGTGAAGTGGTTCGGAATAAAGCAAGACTTGTATGTAAATGGTATTCACAAATGGAAGGTATTGATTTTGAAGAAAACTTTGCCCCTGTTGCCAAAATTGAAGCTATAAGATTATTTCTTGCTTATGCCACATATAAGAACTACAAAGTCTATCAAATGGATGTGAAGTCAGCCTTTTTGAATGGTGAGTTAGAAGAAGAGGTATATGTAGAATAGTCAGATAGATTAACTGGTAAGGAAGACATGGTTTTTTGATTGAACAAAGCTTTGTATGGACTCAAGCAAGCCCCTGGAGCCTGGTATGCTAGCTTGGATAAATACTTACTAAAGCTTAGATTCAATAAAGGTACTATTGACAACAACTTGTATTTTAAGTTGGATCATGATAAAGAGTTGATTATTGAAGTCTTTGTTGATGACATTATTTTTGGAGGTGATGATGATCTATGTATGAAGTTTGCTGATGAAATGAAAAGTGAATTTGAAATGAGTATGATTGGAGAGATGAAGTTCTTTCTTGGATTGCAAGTCACTCAGTTAGACAATGTGATTTTCATATCTCAATCCAAATATGTGAGAGTTGTTGAAGAAGTTTGGCATGGAAGACTCAAAGCCTATTGGTACACCCATGGTAACCAGATGCAAGTTAATACATAATGATGATTCTCTTAAGGAAAATAAAAATATATATACTTCAATTATTGATGGATTGCTCTACTTAACTCATACCAAAACAAACATCATGAATGTTGTGTGTATGGTTGCTAGATATCAAGCTAATCCGAAAGAATCTCATATGGCTATTGTAAAGAGAATTTTCAGATACCTGAAAGGAACAATTGATTTTGGGATTTGGTATCCTAAAGATGATGATCTTGCCTTGAGTTTCTATACTGATACAGATTGGGTAGTAGATGTAGATGTTAGGAAAAGCACTAGTGGTGGTTCCTTATTCCTAGGGAAGAAGCTGGTGTCTTGGTTGAGTAAAAAGCAGAATTCCATTTCCCTATCTACTACTGAGGCAAAGTATATTGTTGTTGCAAATAATTGTACTCAAGTGTTGTGGATGGAATAGATGTTGAAAGATATAAGAGTAGTATATGATGAGCCTATTTTCATATACTATGACAACTCAAGTGCAATAAACATATCAAAGAATCTGGTGCTACACTCTAAGAGCAAGCATATATCAATCAAGTTTCACTTCCTGAGGAAGAAAGTGAGTGAGAAAGAAGTCAGACTGGAGTATGTTCCTATGAAAGAAAAAATTGTAGACATTTTCACTAAGTCGTTGCCAAAGGATACTTTTGAGTATCTCAAAGGGATTCTAGGGGTGATTACCCCTCCTAATAAGAACTAGAGATGCGTTCACTTGCATCAATTTGTGTGCTTCATAAGCTATATTATGATCTAGATTGATGTTTATGTGGCTGCTACTTAGGGAGAGTAGTCAGATGTGCAGATATGTGGTTCAAAGATTGTATGTGGAAAGATAATTCTTATCTTTGCCATTGATGTCAAAGGGGGAGATGAGTCATGTGAAAAAATGGTGATTATTTGGGGAGAAAGATTATGAGTCAGATCCTAAGGGGGAGTAAGTGTCAAGAGTTAGCTGTGTTGATGGTGTTTTCCACATCATGTGTTTTCATCAATGATAAAGGGGGAGATTGTTGGATGTTGTGGTTGTCATTGATGTCAACACTATTAGCATTGATGTATTGTAAGTTGTATATGTCGAGGATATTGAGAAAATTGTCAAACAAAGAGTTGCAGGTTGATAGTGGAATAGTGAAGTACATGAAGGTGTCTTGCTTAGTATGTTGAAAATAAGTCATTGTGGACTAAAGGGTTTGTTACTAAGTGCATCTAGTTTATCCACCGAAAGTTTCAGAGGTCTGCATGAAGATTTAATTGTGTTATGAACAATTATGTTCTGACAATTTTTTTGTGGCTTTAGTTAGTGTTCCTAATTGAAGTTGATGTGATTCCAGTAATTTTTCTTGCTGCAGATGCTTCTTTGATGATTCTTGATGCTTGTGGATGGTTCTAGATCATACTCTATCTTTGTTGCATGTCCATTTTGATTTGTGTGCCTGTGGTCGGTGATTTTTCTCTTGTGTGTTTGGGTTTTTATGTTCTTGGCCAACATGGTGGTTGTAACGTGTTTCGGATCCTTGGAGATTAAAATTTGAATGTTTGGCATGCTTGAGGATATTGTTTTAAGTCTTCATTATGTTATGGTCGATGGTGTTTGATTCACATCAAAAATTTACTTCTAGATTTGGGCTGACATTGTGTATATGTTTTATATTTTATTTTTGCCAACAAAGTTGATGTAATTTCATGTTCTGGATATATAAGAGTGATTTTTAAGTGTGAAGTTAAGTATTGAAGAAGTGCTAGAGAAAGAGAAAGTGTATGAATAGTGACCAAATCATTCAATTGCAGAGTAGAGTGTTAAGAAGTTTGAGTGAAGTGTGAAGGAGTGTTTTTGTGCTTAACTGAAACTATAATCAAGCTTTTGTAGAAGCTATTTTCTTAGTTCACACCATGCAAATCTAATCTGAATTGTTGTAAGACAGTGTGTCTTCTTTGGGCAGTGATCCCTCTTGTATTTGAGTAGTGAGCTCTAGGCAGTGTGCCTGAATGCATGTGCATTCCCATTATTCTTCATTATACTTTTAACAGGATATAATATTGTGGACTAACATCCACTATGGTTTTTCCCCTAATAGGGTTTCCACGTAAAAAATTGTGTGTTCTCTCTATGTGTTATTTATGGGGAAAAGGAGCCTTTAAGGCTTAAGGATATTAATAATGATATGTTTGTTGATTTGAAGTAGGATACTGGTGTTAGAGTAGTAGGAAAAGAACAAGTCAATAGTGCAAGGACAATTAGGAGTCTAGTTTTGCAAAATGTGGAAGATAGAATCTCATATAAGTCTGGTATAGTTAAGGTAAATGATGAAAAGTCTGCTAGGCAGCATGGGCAACAGGGTGGAATTCTTGGAGAGAAGTTCATGGAGCAAGATGGAATCATAATTGGGACCATTGTATGTCCTATCAGTGAGTGCAATGCTACTAAGAAAGTGATATTTTCTAGTGTGGGGGTGGATGAGGTTTCTAATGCATGGATACATGAGGATGGTAGTATGGAAGGTCTGGGGATAGTGAGAAAAGAACAAAATGAACAGAGAAACACAAGTCTGATCACAGAGATGGAAAGACAAAGTATAGAAGGTGTGGTAGGGAGATACAACTATATGAATGAAACAAAGATGGTGAAAAGTAAAGGTATGGTTACTAATTGTTTGTTTGTAGGTCCAAGGACTGAGATGGCATCAAGTTTTGATCCAAGGATAAGGAGGAAGCTTTCAGCAGGTCTAAAGATACATGGAGTAGCAATGTTGAGTCATGGAGCACACTACAACTCTTGGGACAAGAGTCTTTTCTATGGGGGGGTGTATGGTGCAGGGGAACCTACACCTTATGGTGAAAGAAAATGGAATCTTGAGGGATCAAAGGTTGATTTTAAATGTCTTTTAATCAAATAGCAACGAGGAAGTTGTAAAATATGTTAAATCATGAAACAATATCTAAGTGCCAATCAAAGTTAATGATGAAAAATGAGGTTTAGGTTGATTTTGAATGTATAAGGTCATGTTTTGGGATGAATTAGGTCTAAAATATCATATAATAGGTATTTGAGGGTGTTTAGTGTCTTAGGAGGTCAATTAGGTGAAAAATGCAAAAGTTGTAACATGTCAAGAACAACATTGACAAAAATTGCAATTTAGGAGTCAAGTAATTCAAATGTTAGTTAGGGACATTGGTTGGAGGTAATTTGGCTTGAAATGGTTGAAAAATCCTTTCCAAGGCTCGAAGAAGGGGTTGGAGAAGTTTGTATAAAATTCTATATAAGAAACACCGCGTTCATTGTGCAATTTTTTGTTATTTTTACTATTTTCCTAAAGATTCTAGGTGTTGTACGGACCTGTACAAGCTTTCCATGGTTTGATATCATCGATGTGTGTGGAAACATGTGTTTACCTTCAATTTAATTTAGTTTTAAGTCTTAATTCATTATTTTGTGTGAGGAATCAACAAAATATAGTGATTACCCTATTTTTGCTAAGTCGAGGGTTTGAAAGGAAAATCATAATGTATTAATTAATCCACCTACTCTTTGACACTGTGACTTAGTGGATTGATTTTTAACATGTTAGTATAGATGTTTAAATGCATTTGGGATCAGGGGGAGTAATTTTCATGGCGTTTGTGTGATGCCCTGGGGCTGAGCAGGGTTATTTCAACATGAAAATGAGGAACTAAGGTTGGTTTTTTGCAAACTAATGCATGTAGGGACATTGTGAGGGTTTACTAAGTTTTTGTAGAGGTATTAAGAGATGTTTGGGGCATTGGATTGATTGGTAAATCCTTGTTGTTATGTTTTCCATTAAAACCCTTGGTATTTGCATTAAAAATGAGGGTTTGTGAGATCAACGTGGTGGAAACCTTGACCCTGTAAATAAATTGTGGAATTTGATGTTTTGATACATGAGTAATGACTATTTGATGCGATTTTGTGAAGGGAGGATGTCTAAGAGGGACATCCTTTGGAAAAATGGGCTAATTGTGAAGCTTAGGGCAGAGTAAGTGTATTGAAAGTCTACATTAGTCCAAAGGAGTTGATGTTGGGGTTTACATATGTTATATAACTTGCAAATGGGTATCTTAATCATCTCTGATTTTTTCTGGTGTTTTGGAAAGTATTGAGGAAAAGGGCCTAAAACCGGGTTTGCACTACTACTAGGGTTGCAAGGGTGAAAGTGGGAAATCTCACTTCTATTTGTTGTCAAACTTCGGGAGTTATTTAGATTGTTCTAATAGGCTCTTATAATCTTGTTATATGCCTCTTGAAGGTAGGTTGACACTTTGAATGAGTTTGGACCTATTGGGTCTACATCAAAACCCCAACCCCGAGGGATCTAAAAGAAAGACTAGAAGCCATCTTGGCTCAAGCCCAAATTAGCACAAAGGAGGTGAAGAAGCCAAAATTTAGATCCCATCTGACAATGGATGCATCCAGATCCAAAATTGTACAAATAACCACTCCAGCTGTGGGAGAAGAAGGGGTAAGTTATAACATCTCCACCCTTGGTTTAGGAATGGCCATGAGAGCAGAAAATCAATCACCTCCAAGGGTTCATTGCCTCTATTGTGCACCAAATGCATAAGGATAAGCCTTCCAAGGAGGAGTTGAAGGCACATGTGGTTGAATTTTTAGCATACATCCAACAATGGTTGTCAGTCAAAGAACTCCCCACCACGTCCTTGGCACCACCACAGTTTTTGTCCAAGGATCACACTGATAAGCTAGAGAAAAGAAAGAATTGGACAAAGGCCATAGAGGATTGGTTCCCATAAGTCCTTTACAATGGAAACATGGGCATAGGTCGTGCTGTCAAAATAGAAAACAAGTTCTTAGAGGTGCAAAAGATACTTGAGGGAATAAGGAAATTCTACATTGACTTCCCAGAGCTATACAGAATCATAGAAAGGAAGTATTGGAATGAGTGCTCCATGAAGTGGAGCTAGATATCGATTGGGTCAAATAAATTAGGACAACCTATGAGGAACATTTAAAATTAATGATGGATTTTATGTGCCCACCGTTGAGTTAGAACCAAAGAAAATAAAGCCTTACTTCCATAAGAAGATGGAGAGTGGAACTACAAATGCATTGACGCCAGATTTCATGGGTTTTGCTACATGGTCCTTTGCTCAATCTGAGCAAGTAGTAAAGAACACACAAAAATGTGATAAATACTAGGATGAGATTACAAGCAAATCAAAGAAATTAAATTTTTAAGTGATCCAATCATATATATTGGACTAGAATAAGCTCCAAGCATTGATCGTAAAGTTTGTAGAATACGCCACTATGAAGAAAAGTGAAGGAAATCCTATGATTGATGATGAATTCTTTACCAAGTAGCTGCAGCAAAGGAAATCAACTAGAAGACAAAAGAGCTACAGTGCTGCTCACTAAAGGAAAAAATAGACTGAATGAAAAGGATGCAATTTTAAATTGTAATATATTTGGGAGTAGGTGAAACCCTAGTTTTTAGTGAATCTCGGCCACACAATGAGATTAAATCTTGGCCATTCATTTTTATTTTTGGAAACTATAAATAGGGGGTCTCCTCTCATTTTCAAGAGAGAGTGGAGTTATTGTAAGGACATGCTGCTGGAATTTTAATAGAAATTCATTGGCTTTTGGTGGGTTCTTGAGTTCTAACTTCATGTTGCATGATTCTTCTTCTCATAGTTAGTGTATTAGAGTAGATTTACTTTTTTGTTTATGAGTTTTGCAAGTTGTCATTAGATTAGTTAATGTTGTTCATTGTTCTTGAAGAATTTTGTAGTGTTGATGCCTTCCTTGTCCATACTTTTGGCTTTTTATTGATGATAAATGGTTGTGTAGAGTTAGTTTGGATATAAATTGAAAGTTGCACTAAATTTATATCTTTTATTCATGCTTATGGTGAATGAATGGTTGAAAACCTACAGTCCTTAGAAGCTTGCACTAATTTCATGAGACTGTGAAGCAATCTGGTTAAGTGGAATTTAGTTTTAGCAAGGTTGTCCACTGTAGAGTCCTCCGTGGTCACTGTTCATTGCTAGTTTTAGGTCTAGGAACTTCTCCCTTACCCTACCATTTTTCCTTTTTTTTATATAGTGACTTTGAACAAGGTTCATTACACATTATAAATCCAAATCTAAAGCTGAAATAGGAGTTCAAGATTGTTGTTTGAACCTACAACAATAGTGCAAAGACTTTCCCATCTCAAGATCTCCTTCCAAAGATATAATTCCCTCCTAGCTTAACTTCCGTAAGTCTTCCCTGTGATTACCAATAAAATCACATTGAACCAACTAAGACATTCCATTCTTGTCATGACCTAACACCGGAGAGACCTTGTGGTAATTTTCAGCAACTTGTTGTTGGAGATTTCCTTTCAAGATAGGTGATGCACCTATGCATTATTTCTGTTGAGAAGTGTAAAAACACCCATCAACAAAGAACATCATGTTGTGACCTTAATCTATGTTCATATCCAATGCAAATCACAATTGAGAAGGTATGCTAATACCTCAAGGTAACAATAAGAGCCAATAAAATAAGGGGTAGATATGTACAACAAGACAATAGTACAAAGTACTCCCAAACCTATGGAAGATATTCATTTGGGACTTGTTTTAAAAAGTGTTCACCAAAGACCTAAAATGGACCATCCTAGATGGGAATATGTTCTATACATTGATATTTATCTTTTTGAAATGAATCAATTTGTATTGGAAAAATGATACTTTTTGAGATACATGATTAAAGAAAATTTCCCTCATGATGGAACATCACGATCTACAATAGGAATTCATTTGGTAGAATATGATGTAGATTCTTTATGGGGTAGGTATCACAATGAAGAAGGGGAAGATAGTTGAGAATGAAAAAAATGTGAAAATCATGTATCAAGAGTGTGAAGTCAACTCACATACATTGAATGGTAGTATTGACGGTAGCAGGAAAAATAATGGTATGATAATCCAAAAGGAGATATCATCTGAAGAAAGAAATTACCTACAAATGTGTGTTAAGAGATTCTAAAGTAGATGCAGGATGAACTTATACTTCCCATTTTCTACACTTTGTGTATGCATCCATAGTTTACTTAAAAGTCTGCCAAGAGTACCTTCTTGAAACCATGCTAGTAATGTTCCCAATAAAGACCATTTTGTACATATTTTATAATTGTTGCATTCCATGAGATGACATATTTGTGAGGCATTCTGCTAAATGTTTCATGTGCTTCCACACTTGTGCATACATATCTACAAAGGTCATTGAAACTATGTTGTTTCAAAGATCTCACTTTAGCACAAACAGAGAGAATACTCACAAAGGCCATGGAATTCAACTTTATGCTTGCTATTTTTTCTAAGAACTATATGTTAGCATATTTTAATCCCTAAGATTAAAATAGCTTGAAAATTCTTAGAATATTAAACCAAATGTAAAAAATAATATTTGGGGGCCTAAATTGATGAGGAAAATTAAAAAAGGGGTTTAATGTTTATTTTCTATCCAATCTCATGCTAAGAAAAGAAAAGAGGACAATGTAATGGCTTGCAAGTAAAAGTAATGAATATTTGACTGTCATTTTTAGCACACTCGGTGGGACTATTTAAATAAAAAAAATTCAAAGAATTAGTCTTATTTTTGGTTTTGATATGCAACCAATAATATTCTAACTTGTAAGGGGTTGAAATTTACATATCTAGCGACTCTAGGTGTGGAAAATTAGTAAAACCAGTGTTGTAACATCTTATGAGAAGGATACAAACAAGGAGTGTGAGTTCATTTGAGTACTTGTAGTTTTCTCCACCAAGGAGACAAGGTAGAACCATAAAAATAACTCCTTCATCAAGGAAAACACAATCAACTCCACCTTATGTGAGAGTTGTTGCACATTTAGTAAAAAGTAATTTTTTTTTGCATAAATGGCAGGCCCTAGGCAATAGCCTTTTGCACCATTTGATGGGGGTAGCCCTTTGAATTTGGCTCAACATGATGATATTACAGTAGTAGCTCTCAAGAGCATTTCTTTCTTCATGGGAGAGAACCAAACTACAATGATTGAACACATCAAGGATATGGAAAACTTGTGTTTAGTTCATCATATAATTGTTGAAAATATAGCTCTTATATTTTTGGCAACATCTTTCAAGGGAAAAGCTCTTGAATGGTATAGGAGATTGGTTTTTAACTCAATCACTACATGGGTCCAGCTTGGAGAAGCACTTTGTAAGCACTTTGAATACAAGTTTGATCACTTGTCATTGGTGGAGCAACTCACCACCATCAAGAGGTCTCCTCACAAACATAAGACAAATTTCAGTTTCTCTTTTCAAAATTCTTGGGATAGGATCCCACCTTGGTAAGGCCTTCACCTGATAATGCTTTCTTGTATTATTTGAGGTCTTTAAATAGTGATATATTAGTTATGATACAATCTATGGGTGGAACTACATTTTTGGGTGCTTATGAGATAGCCATTAGAGCTAAAACAACCTTTTATAGGCTGGAAAAATAGCCCCAAGACCTCCAATGCCTTTTTTCCCTGATATACATCCAATAATTCCTATGTAAACTCCATAAATTTCCCCTATTCTAGCTGCTCCTACTTAAGATAAAATTGTCCCAACCCAATCTTCTAAGTTGCAAGAGATAAAAGGCCTCCTTCAATCATTTGGGAATGAGTTGGTTAAGATAAAATAGGAACAATTTCAAAGGTACAAGCCTTACCAATCCCAAAACCAAGCACAAGGCCAGCCAAGTCAAGCAAATAGGCTGCCCTATAATGAAAATTACCAAGGCCCAAAACAAGTTCTTAACCCAAGGAATTTTTAGTCATATAATCCAAATGTGTCAATCTCATCTACAACATCAGTTCCTATCCAAAATAATTTTATTCAATATTATGAGTGGTGTTTCCCTTATAATCAACCCCATAACCAATCCACTTGTTCAAATGGGGTTATTAACCAAGTGTTAATGATGCAAAATGTGTCTAGCTTGTAGCCAAACACACCTAATGAAACACTCTCACAATAGTAAAAACCTCCTCCAAGTGACACTACACTTCTAAATTGGAAAGGAGAGTAGTTTTGTAGAGTTGACCAAGACTATTCTTCTATAGCAGCTAACACAAGGAGTAGAAAGAAATTTGTTGAGATGGGACAACTAGAAAATAAAGAGCCTTATCAAGCTCCTAGAGTGGAAAAAGGGGTTTTGGTCTATCTACATTTCATGTACCACATATACTTCAAAGAAGTCAGCAAGGCATTACCAAAGAATAGCTTGGGAATCAGTCACAACCAACATACATGCAAGGAGATACTACTATTACCAAGGCTTATCTAAAGGTAAAGATTGATCCTTTCAATATGATTGAGCATATGAAGAAATCAAATGTTACCATCTCTATGTGGGACTCTTTGTCTTCCTAAGAAAAAGGATTTGTTGCAATCTTCTCTATCAAATTTGAGTTTGTCAAGTGAGCATCCTACTAGCCAAGAAAAAGCACTACTCACTAATATACCTCAAAACAATAGTGAACAACCAAGAAAAGAAGTCAAGACACCACCTTTTTATGTGTCATTGATCATAGGAAATAACCTTGTTTATAACTGCATGATTGATTTAGGGGATAGTAGTTCCATCATGCCTAAATAAGTTATAGATAAGTTGGGTTTGGGATATTAGTCTCTTGAGAAAGGGGTAGTTCAACTCGATGGGACAACCATTAATACTATAGGGGTTATTAAGGATTTGAATCTTAGCTTGCATGCATGTCCCAATTTTTCCATTCCACAAGATGTTTATGTAATTGACTTTCCATCTTACTTTTCCCTTTGTCTTTCAAGGGATTTTACTACTAAGATAGGTGGCTATTTATCTTCAGATTGGTCACATATGTTGTTTAGGATAAGATATGGAACCAAAGTGACTATTAAATTTGAATCAATAGCAAAAGACCACATTGATCCATATGTACCTTGTGTCGCTAATGTTAAGTGTGCTAGTTTTGACCATGACGAGCATCTTGTAGTTCAAGAACCAAGTACCCAAAATGAGAGCATTCCAAATATTCTTTTGGATGAATGGGTAGTTGAAAACATTGAAGTTGATCCAAAAAAAAACCTTGAAGAGGTAGGTTTAGGTATTTACATGATCCATGAGCAAGATTCTATCATTCCTAACCTTGAAAAGAGTGATGGATAGTAGAATGAACAACAACAAAATGAAGTTTGGAAGATATTTTTTGATGGTTCAAGAATTATACATGGGGCTTGTGGGGGTTCTATGCTTGTATCTCCACAAGGTAAAAAGTATTATTCATCTTTTTTTTTTTCATTTAGCTTTACTAATAATACAATTGAGTATGAAGGTCTTCTACAAGGTTTGGAAAAGGAAAGGAAGAGAAAAATAAGTTGTCTACAAGTGTTTGGTGATAGTGATATGATTATGAACCAGGTAAGAAACTTGCATGTGACCAAAAATGATGTGCTTAAGTCATATAAGCATAGGGCATGGGATATGATAGAGGAATTTGATGCTTTCAATTTGTTGTTCGTACCTAGAAGTTAAAACAAGCATGCTAATAGGTTGGCTACTATAGGTGCCCAATTTGATATATTAAATGACATTAAAAAGGATAAGGTACAACAATATGTGAAGGTAGTAGTAAGGCCATATATTCCTAACAATAATTTCCATTGGTAATTCTTTGAAATTGATGAACAAGTACTCAATTTTTTGCTTGAGGAAGTTGAGTTTTCAGCTAGAAATCAAGAAAAATTACAACAGTATGGTGATCAAATTATTCAGCTAAAAATAAACAAGCTACCAAAGGATTTGGTCACCTTAGAGTCCATTTTCAGTTCATATGATCAACTTAAAAAGTGGAAAACCAACGTGCATATCAAAAAAGAACATTATGAAGAGGTGGAAATTTTCAAAGGTAAGCTTCTTAAGATTGGTAAGATTTGTTCTCAAAATGATAGAGGAGAATTTGTTTCACCTTGTCAAGAGTTCCATGATATATTTACTTGGGAATATTCTGATTTGAAAGGATTTTACCCTAATATTTCCCATAATATTTCCCAAAACACCATTGAAATAGAGCGAAATGCAAAACTAGTAAGACAAAAACAAAGGCTTTTGAACCCCAAGCTTGAGCCACTTATGAGAAATGAATTGAATAAGTTGATTCAGGGTAATATTATTTTCCCAATCAAACATACCTGATGGGTTTCCAACCTTGTTCTTGTTAGGAATAAAAATGGAGAGATAAGACTTTGTGTGGAATTAAGAGACTTGAATAAGGCTCACTCAAAGACCATTACCTGCTGCCCTCTATGGAACAAATTCTACAAGTTGTTGTAGGTTCAGAGAGATTATATTTACTTGATGGCTATTCTAGGTATAATCAAGTGCTAGTTAAAGAGGAAGATCAATATAGTATAGTATTCACCATGAAGTGGGGAACAATGGATTACAAGAGAATTCCCTTTGGTTTGTACAATTTTGGTGCCACTTTCCAAAGGGAAATGGACATGGCTGTCCAAGGTTTAATTTACAAGTTGGTGCTGATTTATCTTGATGGCATAAATATGTTTTCAAAAAATGTTGATGAACATCTCTCTCATTTAAGGAAAGTGTTTCATAGGTGTTGGGAGTATGGTATATCCCTTAACCCCAAAAATTGCATCTTTGTTGTCCATAAAGGTAAACTCCTTGGACATGTGGTTTCAAGGCATGGAATAACCATTGATCCAGAAAGTGTAAGTGGCATTCTTACTCTACATTTTCCTAGCCATAAGAAGGGGCTGAAAATTTTCCTTGGTAGAATCAATTTCGTGAGAAGGTTTATACTAGATATAGCAAATCTTTTGAGACCTCTAACTGTAATGTTGAAGAAGAATATGAGTTTCAGCTGGACAAGAGAAGGGAAAAATAATTTTGAGGATATCAAAGAAGTGTTGTTGTTAACACCTACATTGGTAAATCCTATCTTTACCAATGATTTCATCCTTTACACTTTTTCTAGCATAGATACTATCTTTTTTATGTTGGTACAACAAAATGAAAATGGTTTAGAGTAGCCAATAGATTTTTTTAGTCAAGGCTTAGAGGGTTATGAGCAAAGATATTCTTTTGTTGAGAAGCATGTGCTTGTTGTGATTAGAAGTCTCAAAATATTTCATCATTTGGTTTCTACTAACAAAATTCAATTGATGGTTGCTCACCCAAGAATTAAAGAGTTCTTGTTGAGTAAATATTTGAGTGACAAAAGGGTTGGGTGGATCACCAAGGTGATGGAATGCAATATGGAAATCAAAGTTACAAAGTTGGTAAGAGGTAAGGGACTATGTGAACAACTAGTTGTTGGGTTAGAAAATGGTGAAGAAACTCAAAAAGAAGTTCTCCTCATGAAAAATGATGAGCCACAAGTTGTTGCACCATCATTGGGTACTAGTTGGATACAAGAAATGGTGCATTTTCTTCAAACTGGTGAGTGTCCAGCTGGCTTGGAAAAGGAAAAAATAAGGCATTTTAGATTGCATTACACTCCATTTGTACTTGTAAATGATGTTCTTTTTAGAAAGGATCATAATGGAGTCTTATTGAGATGCATAGATGTTGATCAAGCTAACAAAGTACTCCATAAATTTCATGATGGAACAATTGGTGGTCACTTTTCTCCAAGAACTACAACATTGAAAATTATGAGGGTTGGGTACTATTGGCCAAGCCTCTTCAAAGATGCCAATGCTTGGTCAAGAAAATGTGTCAAATGTGTAATGTTTGCAGGAAAGAAAAGACTATCAGCTCTTCCTTTCCATCCCATACAAGTTGAACAACCCTTTATAAAGTGGGGTATTGACTTTATTGGGGCCATACATCCTCCATCTAGTGTTGGTCACAAGTGGATTTTTACTACTATGGATTATTTTACAAGGTGGACAGAGGCTACAACCCTTAAAGAATCAATTGAAAGTGTTGGTTTGAATTTCTATGAGGAGCTGGTAACAAGGTTTGGAGTTCCCAACTCCATTATTTCAGACAATGCTTTGGAATTCATTGGTATAAGGATTAGTGAGTGGGATGTAAAACAAGGGATATTCTTGAGTACTTCATCAAATTATTATCCTCAAGGAAATGGTTTGGCTGAGTCCACTAACAAGAATTTGATCAAGATCATTAAAAGAACCATGGAAGATAACCAAAGAACTTGGCATACTAAGTTAAAATTTACCCTATGGGTGGATAGAATCATACCTAAAAGGTCCATTAGTAACTCTCCATATTTGTTGGTTTATGGGAAAGAAGCAAGGTTTCCTTTGTCCATTGAGCTCCCAACACTTGACATAGTAAATTAGCTTGAGATTTTTGAAGAAGAAGACCCCATGGTAGTTAGATATGCATAGTTGTTGGAGCTTGAAGAAGCAAGAAATAAGGCCATGAAAATAATGGAATTCCATCAAATCCAAGTGAAGAAATATTTTGAAAAGAAGGAAACACCAAGGGTGTCCAAGGAAGGAGATATGGTGCTAAAATGGGATGAATTTAAGAGCGGGCCTGGGAAACACATGAAGTTTGATGCCATGTGGAGTGGTTCTTTCATCATTGTGGAGTGCAAACAACATAATGCCTTTCAGCTATCTAAGATGGATGGAAAGGTACTTCCTATCCTAGTCAATGGGATACACCTTAAACTTTTTTTTTGAGGTATGATCATTTTTTGTATGTATTGGATTAGATTCTTTAAGTCAATAAGTATTGTTGCACATAGGTTTTAGGAGTATTTTCATTACTCTAAGTGTTGATGCACAGTTAGTCAGTTAGTTTCAGTCATGCTTTGAGTTTTCTTAGGTAGGTTGAGGGTGTAAAATGTTGTTTTGGAGTGCTATAACAGTATATAAGGTATGATTTTTAGTAGGTTCTCAAGTTTCTTCATGACTCCTATGCCAATGGATTGTTTAAGGCAACTGGTCCTTGAGTTTTAACAAGCAAAAATTTTGTAGAGGTCGCCAAAATTGTTAGCCTATTATAATCCTTAAGGTTAAAATAGCTTCAAAATTGTTAAAATCTTAAACCAAATAAAAATATATATATTTGGGGGCCTAAATTGATGAGGAAAATTAAAAAATGGGGTTTAATGTTTATTTTCTATCCAATCTCACGCTAAGAAAAGAAGAGGACAATGTAATGGTTTGCACGTAAAGTGGTGAATATTTGACTTAGTCATTTTTGGGTGCCAAGGAGAGAACATTTTTTTCATTCTTGATATCCCATGTAGAAAAAACTTTAGGGTTTTTTAGTTTGATAGCATTGAAGGAGTCCAAGAAAAGAAGGGAAATTGTTGGGCACATTGCAGAAAGAGTGAGAGTCTTCAAGAGACTTGATAGATCTTGGACACACGTTACAAAGGCATTGGAAGAGCCTCTCCACACCTAGCCACCTTTTTCCATAGACATAGCATGTTGCAAATATTATGAAGAAGTCATGGAAACGCTTCCAAGGGTGATACATTTTAGGGGATTGCAACACATCTTTCCTATGTGTTCAAATCTTTTCATGAAATATGTTCAACACAATTTTATTCACACTACAAGGTATTTTCTTCTATCTTCATGAAAGCTCAATAAACAATGTTCATATATACATTACAAATTTGAAGAAACATTTCTAATGTGTAAGGTTTTTCACATTTTTCACATGATTATCTATCATTTTATAGTTTTGATAGAACATGTGTTGTTAAGACTCCCAAGCTTCATTGAAATAGTTAATAGGGCAGCCATAGAGGATACTTAGTGTTATGATATGGGAATGTCAATCTCAATATACATTTGGAACCCTAGGAAGTAAATAAAAGTAGTAAACCCTCATATGTTGTGTACAATAGAGCATGCACATCAAAATATGTAGTCAAAAGAGACAAGAACATGGCATATAGGGTAGTATTTTCCAAACAACACAACCTCTTGGGTGACAATCAAAAGTTATGATTATGAAGACTCATTTTCCTTATGTGAGGACCTTTTATAAAAATCATAGGACTTCAACTTTCATAGAATCTTGTTAGCCATACATAACATGTCAAGCCAAAATAGAAGAAAGGGGGTAGATTTCATGATAAAGGATAGTGGAGTAATGACGATGTAAGCAATACAGTGACTGAGATGCATAACTAGTTTTCCATGGTAGAGAAAACATGATGACAGTGGAGTGAAGTACTTAGTTAGTGAAAAAAGCTAAAGGATAGTCTAGAATTGAAGGAAAACAAAATGATAAGATTGTAGGAAGCATAAAGTTGTGTTTCAAGAGGATGCAACTGAAAATATTCTTATGCATCTAATGCAATTGGTGATTGAAAGTGAAGGTGCTATCTATATTTCAGATAGGGGTGAAGCCTAATGATTTGTCCCTCTCTATGTTTTGCAAAAAGAAGTGGTCATTTCTAAGGAAAATATCAAATCTATTACTGTTGTCCTAATTTGTAAATTAGTTTATCTTATATTTGGGTAGGGTTTTGTCATGGAAAAGATATTGAAGATATAAATTTTAGTTACATGGCCTTTTTCATTGCTATAGTTGATACTAATGGAGAGATTTCCTCATTTTCTTCATTATAGAGCTTATTTGTTAATTATGCACAAAATTTGATCATGTACTGCACTCTTTACATGCAGTTGGTAAACAAATTTTAGAGAGTGATACTAAATGTCAGCTATTGAGGTACATTTGAAGAAGACTTGATTGTAGTTTTGATGGATTGCTATATACCTAGTGCTTTTTTTCTTATGAGAGTTCTAAATATGTTATATGGATACTAGCACATGTTACTACTATGAATGTTGTAATTACAAACCCTTCTTCCTCTTTTGGCTTTTGATCTAGAAGGAAAGAAGGAAATGTCTTACATGCAAGGCTACAAGGAAGGGAACAATCAATCGAACATAGAGGTAGTACTCTTCAGAGAAAGGACTTCTTTAGTGGCCATTTCTAGAGCATTGGAAGATAATTTTTGGATGAGAATTATTCACCATTCTATATGATGGCTTAATTGCTCTTGGTATAGCCTTCTCTGTCAAAATATGGTGCATAGACAAAGGAAGGTTTGTGTTTGCACAACCTGTTAATACCATAATTTTCATAAAAAATCTAAGTATTTTATCAATAAAAAATCCAAAATTCCCACTCTTATAAACCACATTATCGCCATTCACAAAGTCATTTTTACCCTTTACCATGATACCACTATCAAATTAGCTACCCCTCATAACACCAATACCATACCTCTCTACTGCAGTTCATCCCCAAGTAGCTTGTGGTAGGATGGTGAGAGGAGCCACTACCATATACCGCACCCTCCACACTATACCGCTATACCTCGAGGGGTCAAGACATAGCCTGCGATAGAGCGGTACATTAAAGAAAGGTACTAAAGACACACTGTAGTACCACAGGGGAGTGGAAAATGACATGAGGTAGTATGGTAACTAAGTCGTTGGGTCATTTAAAACACACCAATCACATCAGTCAACATCAAAACATAAAATTGAGCTTGACACAAAGATTTGAATTGTGCAAATTTATGAGCTAGGAGTAAATGTATCTTAGTGTTGAAATACATGAAACAAGTTGAGATTCTTCACTCATAATAGCTGAAACCAAGTTGTAAAAGAGGTCAAATTTTGAGAGTAAAGGAAATTCTTCAAAGCAAGTTATATCCTTGAGATGATGGGGAGATCAATCTCAACAAGTTTCATACTTTATTCGATAGGATCATCATGTTGGAAAGTGGATATACAAAGTTCATGGTGGATGTTAGAAACCTCCTGGATAACAGATGGAAGAGTCACCTTACAAACTTCACAGCTACATAGGAATTTAAATGGCCAAGTGACCTGACAATTAATAAGTGACAAGAAAAATACTTGGGCTCTGAAGAAGATTGATTATGTACATCATGGAGAGGAAATATCTGGAATAGGTCTTCGATGACCACAAGTACTTCTATGAAGATTAACTGAGTGGGAAGATGTGTTTGATTATCTCCCTAATTCATGTTTTAGTTATGCCTAACAAAATTTATGTAAAGGAATTGTGAAACGTTGTAACTAAGTATTTGTAAGATCATGATGGGGCAAAAAGTGGTGATATGATGGGTATGTGTAGGGTATGTGGTTAATGAATTTTTTTTTTACCCAAAATTGATGAAACGAAAAGGGTTTTTAAAGGAGATTCTTGAATTTCCACCAATATAAATTATGCTTTACTTTGAATTTAATAAATAATTATTATTCATTTTCTATTTGAATTATGACTAAAGTCCTAATTGATAGGTTGATTGAAAAACATCTATAGCTTTCAAACGGTATCACATTTTTTGAGTCTAAAACATGTGTCAAATTCTATATTTCGCATACTATAAGATTAAAAAAAAATGAATTTCATGAAATTTTGACCAAGTTAAGGTGGTTAGACATACGAGTTTTTATATTTTTTAAAAGTTGCAATAAAAATTCATAATTAATTATTTACTTGGAAAAAATTACAAAAATATGCATCATCATCGGGACATGTGTCCTCTATTTATATCTAAAATCTTATAAAAAAATATTATCATTTTATTGTGGTTAGGGTGGTTAGACATACACCTACTTCTTATTTTTTCCCGAAATTTATGTACTACTTGATTGAAATTTCAAATTTTCACCAAATAGATTTTAAAAAAAAAACCTAGTAGTTTAGAAACTACATTCAATTTGCTACAGATTCTATTCTTACATATTTTTGAAATAATATAGATAACTTATTCAAACTTTTACGTCAAGTTGCCTAACTCTGATTTTTCTAAATTTTTTGCCACTTAAGGGCCTATTTTTTCCATGATGATCCTACACATACCCAACTGGCCTGAAGCTTTTTTGCTTCCCATATATATAACGGAACCCAAGGCCATCTTTAAGCATCCATTTTAAATTAGAATTCCTACCAAGACAATATTGTTCTTCATGAATCAGTTGCATGCTCTAAATTTTGAAGAATCAATGAAATATCAATGAGTTTGATCCATCTGTGGTGTTTATTATTTGTTGACAAGAAACAATTGCTTGATTGTCTCCAATAGTGTTATCTTATATTGTCTAAATCTATTCCAAGTGAATATCTAAATTCAGTGTGCCTATTTCATGCTTGTGTGGTTTATTCATTTGAGTTTCTCAAGTAGGAATTAAAGTCATGTGGGTATATCACAGTAATTAAGTTAAGCTTCTGGATTATTGAAGAAGAATCAACAATTGAGTGCTATCATTTTGTCTCCATTGTGTTATTATTGGTTGTTCAATTAATGTATATCAAGTATATACCTTGTTGTCAGTGCATAATTGTGTGGTCTTATTCAATTGCCTCCTTCAAGAAAGGGTTAAAATACATTTGGATGAGTCACAACAGTCTAGTAATAAATTAGTGGATCAATAAGAAGAGTTTGATAGCCACATCCCTACATACTTGAACAAGATACAAGTTTTTCTTAGTGCAAAATAATTAAACTTTCTGCCACAATAGCCCTGCATTAAAATTCATTGACTCCATCACCCAACAAGGCATTGATCATATTCATCCCATAATCCAAACCCATATCCACTACCTTAGGAAATCTTCTATTTAACCACATTTGTTAACTGAACATATTCATTCATTTTCTTGATATTGCTTTGGATCTATCCCACTCATACTTGCCATTGTGGATAGATTGTCAAAATAGGAAACACATCACCTAAATCTACTCATCCATATAGGTATCCCCTATTGGAGAAAATTATAAAAAAAAGTGTTCTAGGTTCTTAGTGGAACTGTGCCGGTCATAAAGGTGTTTTGTTTTGTATGTAAAAGATAAGTTGATGTGGATTAAAGGGTTTATTGTTGAGTATGTCTAGATCATCTACCAAAAGTTTCAGAGGCGTGAAGTTCTATGTGAGTTATGGTCTGATAGTGTTTTGTTGGTCTTTGTCAGTGTTCCTGAATGAAGATTGTGTGATTCTAGTTATCTCAGTTGTTCTGGATGCTTCTCTATTGTTTCTTGGTTTTCTAAGATGTCTCTAGTTCATTCTCTATCTTTGTGGTATGTCCACTTGATTTGGTGAGCTTGTGATTAAAGATATTTTCTTGCGCATGTTTAGTTTTTCATGTTCCTAGCTAACATGTTGATGATAGCGTGTTGCGGATGTTTGAGGCAAAATTAATTAAAGTATTTTTGTGTTGGAGATATTAGTTTTGGGTCTCCACTATTTTGTCGCTAACCTTGGTGGGTTCGCATTAAAATTTAGTTGTTAATCTGGGCCGACATTGCAAATATAATTTATTTTTCTTGGTCGACCATGTTGTGATGAAATCTCCTCTAGCAAATATATAAGAGCGATTGTGTGATTGATGGAAAGTATGCTTCATGTGATCCTATGTGTGTATGTGTTAATATCATTATTGAGCAGAGTGTGAAGAAGTGTTGAGCTTAATTGGAACTATAATTAGGCTTGAGCATAAGCTATTTTCTCAGTTCATACCCTTTGGATTTTTAATCCAACTTTTTTGGGTAGTGAGCCCCTTTTATAATTGAGAAGTGAGCTCTAGGCAGTGTGCTTGAATGCATGCTCATTCCCCTTATTGTTTTTCATTATACTTTTAGTAGGGTATAATATTGTGGACTAACATCCACCGTGGTTTTTCCCCTAAAAGGGTTTCCATGTAAAAGATATTGGTGTTCTTTATCTCTTTGATGTGTTAATTGTTCATTCATCATATCTAAGATTAAGGATAAGTTAATTTAGAAAAAAATTAAAATTTTGTGACAACTGATTCACCCCCCCTCTGAGTTGTATGTCCTTGTTTTTCCAACAATTGGTATTAGATATAGTTCCTCTAAAGAAGTCTAATAGCTTGAGGTGATCTGGGATGGAAACATTCAAAAAGTACAGTCCTAGATTTGATGGCACCAACTACTCACTGTGGAAAGTCAGGATGCAATTTCATCTATAGTGCATTGGTGATGCTTATTAGAAGATTACAAGAGATCAATATACTATTCCTCATAATGGTCCCTCTACTGCTGATGAGATAAAAGATGTTGAAAGTAATACCAAAGCTATGGAAGCATTGGTGAGTTCTCTAACAAATTCAGAGATGGCTAATGTGATAGGTTAGTAGACAGCTCATGAGATATGGATGAAGCTGGAAAATTTGTATGAAGTAGATACATAGGTGAAGATGGCTAAGCTATAGAGCTTAAAAGGAAAGTATGAGAATCTGAAGATGGGTGAAGATAAAAATATTACTTCATTTATGTAAAGAGTAAATGAAATAGTGCTAGGTATTAAATATGTCGGTGGTTCAGTGAGTGAGGATGAAATTGTGGCTAAGATACTCAAATCCTTGCCTCCTTACAAAATGAAGGTTCATTCTATTGAGGAATTTATGTCTGTAAACAAGATGACAAGAGATACACTAATAAGGAAGCTTGCTGCTTTTGAAATAAGTGAATTTGGTGAATCTACACCAAAAATTGAATCTACATTCAAAGCTACTATATCCGAAAGTTACAGGAAAAGATACAAACTAGGAGAGAGCTCTAGAAAGATATCTAAATATGATGAAGAACTGAAATAGCTCAAAGAAAAAGAAAGAGAAGTACAAGAACTGGAAGCACTAATTGCAAAGCAAGAAGGAAGAGGAAAAGGTAAGTATGAAGATGTATTTCCTATTAAATTTTTTTCATGTAGTAAGATAGGTCATTTTGCATCAAGATGTTTTGAAAGAGTTCCTAGGTCAAAGCCTAGAAAACCTAGATTCCAAAAGAGATGCTACTTTGTTGAAGAGGCATCAACTGATGATGAATCTGATAAAGATGATGGAAATGAAGATGAATGGGACTTCATTGCTACCATTGAAAATAAACCTATGCCTACTGAAAGTATTGAAGATAAGAAAGGTCTTGCAGCCCGAGTTGAAGAGAAATATGTGTGGGTCATTGATAGTGGATGCTCACATCATATGACTGGTGATAAAAGAAAGTTTGTGAGCCTAGAGAAGTATGACGATGGGGTTGTAAGATTTGGAGATAACAATGCTTGTGTGATTCGTCGAAGAGGTTCTATTAGCCTTGGTGGTAAGGAAAACACTGATTATGTTCTCTATGTTGAAGGCCTAAAGCATAACTTGTTAACTGTTGGACAGATGGTACACAAGGGATATGAATTGCAGTTCAAGAATGGAAAATGCAAGATTTGTGGGAGTTCCGAAAACATGATTGCTACTAGTGTGAAAACTAAAGGTAATATTTTTCACTTGAATACTGCTAGTGGAAGTTGTTTAATTGCTCAAGTAGATGAAAGTTGGTTGTGGCATAGGAGGTTGTGTCATGTAAACCTTGAAAACATTATCAAGATAAGTTCTACTCAAGTAGTAAGAGATTTTCCTAGGTTAGTGAAGCTTTCTAATGTAATCTACCAAGAATGTTAGATGGGTAAACAAACTAGTCTCCTTCCAAATCAAAAAATTTCATTCAAATAATGTGTTGGAACTACTACATACTGATCTTTGTGGTCCCTCTAGAGTTAGAAGTATTCATGGAGAAAGGTATTTTATGCTGGTCATTGATGATTACTCTAGAATGATTTGGGTTTCCTTTTTAAGCGAAAAGTGTAAAGCATTGGACAAGTTCAAAAGTTTCAAGGCCATGGAAGAAAATGAAAAAGCTTTGAAAATCAAATGCTTGAGATCTGATAGAAGTGGTGAATTTATTTTAAAAGAGTTCAATTCTTATTGTGAAGAAAATGAAATTAAAAGATAGTTATCTACTCCTCGAAACCCTCAAAAAAATGGAGTTGTAGAAAGAAATAATAGAACAATTTTGGATGCTCCCAGAACAATGATGATGGAAGGGAATGTGTCTCAAATGTATTGGAGTGAAGCGGTAAGCACTGTTGTATATTCTTTGAATCGGGTAAATGTGAATGGTAATTCTGGTAAGACCCTTTATGAATTATGGTTTGGTTACAAGCCTATAATTAAGTATTTCAAGATATTTGGAAGCAAATGTTATATGAGGAGAGATGATGATATAGGCAAGTTCACTAGCTCATTTGACTACAAAATATGATGAAACTTTCTGATGAAAGATGTACAATTAGATGAATTGTTGGGTACATTGGTACTTAATGTGTAATTTTCAAATTTTTTTAAAAAAATTGTGCCCGACGTTCATCGAAATTTTGATGAATAGTGATTTTCATGAAAATTTTGATGAACAGTGATTTTCGTCACTTTTTCGATGAACTATTATATCTCTCCTAGAAATTTCCATATGATGAGATAAATTTAATTGATTAGGTCTTAAGAAGAAGACAAGAAATTCAAAGTGAATGTGATCAAATAGATTGGGCACATGTATGTGTTGCACAATAGAAAAAATTTAATCATCATCATGTCCCTAGGACTCATAATCATATTTTTTGGAACAAGTAGGGAGGAAATATGTAAAATAATTCCCATCAAGCTTGTAGAGAGGCTCAAATATATGAACTTTTCTAACAGCCTTTGGGGGAAGAAAGGTACATGTAGCTTGATTTTTTTGGTATTCCAAACTATCCCAATCCAATCTTGAATTAGATCTAAGGAAAGATTCAAAAAAAATAGTGCAATAAATAGATGAGGTACTTCATCAATATCACCAATGACTATGAAATTGATGATGATTATGTAATGATGAAGTTGTTTGTATAATTTCTAGAGGAGAGTATAAAATAGTGATATATCAATCTCCCTAATACTAATATTACCTCTTGGGAGGAATTTGTAAGTATGTTCAAAACATAATACATGGACAATATTGACCCAAATTTTGTCATCCATGAGCTCACCACTATCAAGAAAAAAATCAACAAAATAGTGATCGTCTTCAACAACCAATTCATCCTACTATATGAAAAGGTATCTTAGCACCTTAAGGTTAATGATTCAATGTTTCTTATGTTATATTGTGCTTCCTTTGACTATAAGATTGGATATTGTTTTAGAGATAAAAAAACCTCAAACACTTAGAGCATCTTATACAATTTCCATCAATATTGAGATAAATATGAGGGATTAGGTAAGCAATTGAAAAGATATTATATAAAATTGTCACAATCAGATAATATTGTTGAAGATAGACCACTTTTAACTGAAGAGAGGTTGGATAAGCTAATTGGTTCCATGAAAGACTTGTCCTATAAATTTGCATGAATTAAGAAGGGGCTCCCACTTTAGGGTACACCCACACATTTGACAAAGGGAAAATGTTGCACAATAGGCTCTACAATACTAATTAATGTAAAATGAAACAATAAGATGATAGATGGACTACTCCCAAGTATGTAAGCTTCAAGAAACAAGACAAGGACACACCTAATCCTTTGAGGAGAGAACACATGAGATTTCAAGAAGGAAAATCTGTGTGAGTTTTGTTTTCTTCCTTGTGATCCTTTGAACTACGTAATTTCACTTTACATGTGTAGGGATGAAGAGTTTCCAAATGAGGAGGGTGTTCTTGATTACTAAGAGGACAACATTGACCAAATTGGTGAATTTTTCAATGATGAAGCCTTTCATGACAACTTTGAGGTATATGACCAAGTTTTCCAGTACAAAGCTAATGCTGATCCATAATAGCATAAAATTCTAACTCATGATTTCAAGCATTTGAAGGCTCTCATGTAGCGAAGGTATAAGAGAATGAGTTCATTAAATGAGGACATCAAAACCCTCATTGGTGTAGAAATAATGTAGGTCCATAGTGGTTACTAGATGAGAAATAGGTCTATCTCAGTGTAGGGGTAATAATTTGGTAACACAAATGTAATTGCTCCAAAGACTAATGTTAACAAGAAGAGGGAAAATGTTGATGATAGAAATATTATCCCCACCAAGAAGGTTATAGATAAGAGAGAATATAGAACACCAATAAGAAAAGAAGTGCATACCCAAAGTCTAGAATCAACTAGCATAAGAAAGTGGTGTTCGTGTTCCTAAGGAGAAATTATCAATGCCAAGGAATCCAAGGGTGATAAAGAGGTACTCTCAAACCATGAAATTTGAAACATTAAAATTAGAAAACATGTAAAATAAAATGTTTCTACTCCATTTTCAAACCTGATGGAGCCTTACATTCCTAATGTGAGTGATTTGATTAAAGTGCTTGTTGCCTATATTTCACCTACAGTTTAAATTAGGCAAGATAATCAAATGTTAGATCTTCAGAGGCCAATGGAACATTCACACAAGGGAAAAGAATCTACATCTGTTGCTAGGTCACAGTGAACTCAGTGGGAGAAACTGCCCTAGGGAGATTCAACATGAAAATCATCTAAGGAGAAATTTGGCAGGACACTCCTAAGGTCTCACCGACTAGCAGGGTTTCCATTAAGTCTGAGTGCTTCAAACCAGGGATCCTATCGGCATGAGATCTCTTTTGGCATATAGTCTCCTTGACATATGGGGAACCTCGGATGGAGAGATTCTTTCGGCATAAGAAGGCAGGCTTCATTACGAGGTCTTAGCGAAGGTGAAGTCTCACCGAAAGGAAGGGAAGGGGCCTCGATATGGTTGTCTTCGGCAGGAGTCCCGTCGACACAAAAGAACCCCTCGGTATGACTAAGGGGCTTTGCCAGGTTGTCTCCCTGACTCGTAATGTCTCACCAAGATCAAAGCTCGATAAGAGGAGAAAGGCTTGACAAAAGGTCTCCGCGAACAGAGACAGTCTTACTAATCAAAGGGAGGCCTCACCAAAACATGAAAGGGCTTGCCAATAGTTGAAGATATCGCCCTAAGGTCCTGTTGACACCGAGGGTTCTTGGTGACATAGAAAATATCATTGGTAAAGGTCTCACCGACCAGTGGAGTTACACCGGGAAGGAATGCTCTCGACATAGGTTGGAGCCTTCACCAGGATGTCATGCCGATCTATAGATGTCTCCCTGATAAGGAAAGTGGAGCTTGGTAAGGTAAAATGCATTCAGGGAGACACTAATGGCCTCTTGCCGACAGATGAAATGAGGCCTTACCAAGCTAAAGTGCTTGTGGCATGACCTCTTACCAACTAGTGGATGTCTCCCCAACTAGAAAGTAAGGACCTCACCAAAGGAGCTTGACATTGGCATAAGTCTTGTCGATATAAGGATGTACGGATGATAGAAGGAAAGGAGCTCAGTGGGATGACTTCTAGAGACATCGGCAAAGGTATCCCCGACATGATTTTCATCGATGTAGCGCTTGACTATTGGAGTGATTTCTTACCAACATCACATGGTATCAGTGATAGAGGAGAAATTAGTATGACTTTACAAGCTCGATAGAACTCTCATCGATTGTCACATTCTATGCTGACAGATTCAGAGGACATAATCGCATTGGTGAGACACTTTCAATGTCTCGCCGAGATGTGATTCTTTTCAAAAGAGTTTTGACCACCTACAGAGCCTACGTGGAATACACTTGACCAACCAAGAGGAGCTGAAGAGAGCCATGGCAGCCTGACCAGAATGAAGAGCGTCAACGGAATGAATGCAACGTGTATCTGTTCTGAGCTCAGGGCATTCAAAGCATTCAGCTGAGGTGGTTCGAATAGGACACGATGCCAGGATAAGAATGAATGTAGTAGCTATGAAATATCTGAAGAAGGCTTCCCCGGGGATGACTCTTCATAGTGGGGACACGCAGGGTTCCACATTAAACTCAGTTGAAAAGATCTAAGGAGATATAGATTTTTTGAGGATTGATATTTTGTAAGCCCTAAGGGGTCGACACATTTTGATATAGAAGGCTTTTTCTCCTTTTTGTAAATAGTTCAAGTAATGCATCTAGAAGAGTTAGTGATTTTTAGCTATCCTTCCTCAACTGATGCATATTTTGTAACTCAATCGGAATCTGGAATGCAACACAGAGTTTACCTTGGAAGCTAGTGTTCATGTTCATCCTATTGTCTTTTCATAATTCCTTATCATTTTGGTGTATCACCTTACATTTTAATCTTTATTTTATGTATTCTTTCTTCCTTTTCCCCACAAGAATCATTAGTTTAGGTGACACCCAAAGGAATCCGGCCTTCTCTAAAGGTTCATTTCAATTTTAGGTGACCCACAGCCTTGAAATGATCCCATGTTGATCTAGGAAGCTCAGTTTTCAATCTCTATGCATAGGGTGCAATTTCTAGGTGACAACAATTTCTGGCACACCTGGTGGGGCCAAAATTAGATTGAACTACTGGTTTAGTATGCAATCATCTATTACCAAGCTTTATACAAGTTATTTGGCATACTTGGCGACTCCACAAAGAAGAACTCCAGAAATTAGTGCCTTCTACAGTTTATGAGAAAAGTTCAGACAAGAGGCAGCGTAGGTCCTTTCGAATATTTGTAGCTATCACCACCGAGAAGAAAAGGTAGAGCAACAGAAAAAAGAGGAACAACAGTTATCTATTCTAGAATAACTCAGTCTACTCCTCCATCAGTAGGATCTCATTTTGCTATACAAGTAAATCCAATTCAGCTACCTCTAATGGCTGCTCCAAGGAATTAACCCTTTGTCACTTTCAATAGAGGAAGCCCCTTAAATTTGGCATAGCACAATGACATCCCAATGGAAGCCCTAAAGAGCCTTCCAACTTTCATGGGGGAAGACCAAACTACTCCCATTGAACATATGAGAGATGTGGCTTTGTTATGCGGAGTCCATCATATAACTTAGGAGGATGTTGCAGTAAGATTACTAGCTGCTTCACTGGGAGGGAGAGTTGTACAATGGTATAGGGGCTTAGCAGTAGGTTCAATTGCAACTTGGGATGAATTTGGAGACAAGTTGCACAAGTAATTTCAAGACAGGTCTGATAACTTGTCTCTATTAGAGCAATTAGCCACAATCAAGAGGGCTCCACAAGAGCAGATGAATGACTTCAATTTCAGATTCCAAAGAACTTGGGATAGAATCCCTACAAAAGTGAGGCCACCTCCAGAGTATGCATTTTTGTACTTCTTGAGGGATCTTAACAATGATATAGCTATCATGATACAATCAATGGGAGGAGTGTCTCTACCAAATGCCTTTGAAATAGCTATCAGAGTTGAAAACAACTTAATACAGGCTGGTAAACTTGCTCCCAGGCCACCAATGCCAATATATCCAGAAATTCATGCAAACATTCATTTGCACATACCTCCTTTCACACCTCTACCAGCTGTACCAACACTGCCAGCTGTTGTTCTAGTCGTTGATAGACAAGAAAGTGTTGCTTCAAGATCATCATGTGAGTTACAAGAGATCAAAAGTCTTTTACAAACTTTTGGTAACAAGTTGGTAAACTTGGAAAAGCAACAGTCCTATTCTAGGCCTTACCAATAGCAGAATCAAGCCTCAAGTCAGCCCTTTCAAGGTCAACAATAGCAATTCCAAGGGAATAGACAGCAGTATCAAAGCAATTACCAAGGCACAAGACAAAATTTTGCCACAAGACCTTTTCAGGCCTATAATCCAGCTCCAATTAGTGCCATCAAAGAGCTTGTTCTTGTTCAAAACAATCTGGCTACTAATTATGAATGGTGTTATCCATGCAATTAGCCACACAATCAAGCTACATGCTCTAATGGATTCATCAATCAAGCTCTTATGGTGCAAAATGTTGTAGGTGTGCAAGATTTTCCTAAGTAGGGGTATCCACAATAGTAGGATCAACCTGAAGATGATTCAACTCTCTTGAATTGGCAAAGACAAGAATTTTGTGGAGTGAACCAGGATGACACATCTATTGCTACTAATACTAGAGCCAAGAAGAGGGATTTTGAGGCTGAACAAGCAACAAATAAAGATAAAGGAGTTGTTGGTCCATCAAATCAGTAGGTACCACACACCTTGTAACGAGGTCACTACACTAGTAAGGAGAAATCTTTACATGCTACATCCGCAAGTCAACTGCAACCTGATCATGTTGTTGTGAAGATGCAGCCAAAGGTAAACATATATGCACCTTTCAACATTGTTGAAAGTATGAAAAAAATGAATGTTTCAATTTCAATGTGGGATTCTTTAGCAATCCCTGGTCAAATCAATTTGTTACAGTCAGCCTTATCAAATACAGTCAGTTTAAATCCTTCAAATAAAGTCTCTTTAGGCCAAACAAAGTTAGTTTTAACCAATGTGCTTTTGGACACTACCCCACAACAAAGTGATGGTGTCAAGCCCCATCCTTTCTATGTTTCCTTAATAGTAGGGAATAAATTAGTGCACAATTGTATGGTTGATAGTGGGGCTAGCAGTTCTGTAATGCCCAAAAATATTGCAAACCAGCTAGGTTTGTAGTACCAGCCATTGGAAAAGGGAGTACTTCAATTGGATGGGATAGCAATAAACACTATAGGTTTTATTAAAAATATGAATCTAACACTACATGCCTGTCCCAATTTTTCAATCCCACAAGATGTGTTTGTCATAGATTTTCCTCCATTTTTTGCTTTATGCCTATCTAGAGACTTCACAGCTAAAATTGGAGGGTATTTATCTTCAGATTGGTCCCATATGCTTTTTAGGACTAGGTATGGTACTAAGGTGACCATAACTTATGAGTCCCTTGCCAAGGATCACATCGAACCTTATGTTCCAACTGCTATAAATGTTAACTCTATTGTTTTAGAGGATACTAACCTTGCTGCAACACAAGAGTTACAAGCTGAGCGTGTACCTGAGGTACTCTTGAATGAATGGGCAGTTGAGAATGTGGTTGATAATCCAAATGAGCTTATTTAGGATGTTGGTTTGGGCAATTATATATTGCATGAAGCTGGGACAGAAATGTCATATCTTGAGAGAAGTGCAGAAAGTTAGTTCAAGCAGCATAATGAATTATGGGAAATGTATTTTGATGGTTAAAGAAGCAAAAATGGTGTTGGAGGAGGTGCAATGCTTGTATCTCCGCAGGGTGATAAGTATTATGCTGCTTTTCATTTTGCTTTTGCATGCTCCAATAACACTACTGAATATGAGGTCCTTGTTCAAGGTCTAGAGTGGGCAAGGAAGAGAGGAATAACCAGCTTGAAAGTCTATGGGGACAGCGAATTAATTGTTAATTAAGTAAGGGGCCTGAATGTTGCTAAAAATGACACATTAAAGTCTTATAGAAACAGAGTGTGGGACATGCTCGAAGATTTTGATTCCTTTAACTTAGTGTCTATCTCAAGAAATCATAACAAGCATGCTGACAGGCTCGCGACCATTGGGGCACAATTTGATATTCCAAATGACATTAGAAAAAAGAAGGTACAACAGTATGTGAAGGTTGTGGTCATACCATCAATTCCTGATAACAACATTCACTGGAAAGTTTTTGACAGTGATGAGCAGATCCTTTCTTTCTTGCTCGAGGAAGATCAGTTCTCCATGGTGAATCAAGCAAAACTCAAGCAATAGTATGGTGATCAAGTCATATAGCTAAAGACGAATAAGTTGCCCAAGGGCCTTGTTACCTTAGAGTCAATTTTCAGTACTGATGATCAACTTAAAAAGGGTAAAGCTATCTTACAAATCAAACAAGAACATTATGAAGAGCTAGAAATTTTCAAAGGTAGACTCCTTAAGATAGGGAAAATTTGTTCACGTGAAGATAGACAATATTTTGTTGCTCTATGCCAAGAATTCTATTATGTCTTTGCTTGGGAGTATTTAGATTTGAAAGGATTTGATCCTCATATTGCTCAGCACACAACTGAATTAGAGCCTGATGCTAAGCCAGTAAGATAGAAACAAAGGCCCTTGAATCCTAAGCTGGAGCCCTTAATGATCAAAGAGATGACCAAACTAGTTGAGGGGGGTATTGTATTTCCTATCAAACGCACTTCATGGGTTTCTAACCTTGTGCCGGTTAGAAAGAAAAGTGGCGGAATAAGACTTTGTGTAGACTTTACAGATCTTAATCGAGCATCTTTGAAAGACCACTACCCGCTGCCCTCCATGGAACGAATCTTGCAAGAGGTTGTTGGTTCTGAAAGATTTTCCTTATTAGATAGTTTTTCAGGGTATAATCAGGTGCTGGTTAAAGAGGAAGATCAATTTAAAACTACTTTTACAACTAAATGGGGCACCATGGCATACAAAAGGATGCCTTTCGGTTTATCTAATGTCGGTGCCACATTTCAGAGGGCCATGGACATGACATTTCAAAGTTTGATCAATAAGATTATATTGATTTATTTAGATGACATTATAGTATATTCTAAGAATGCTGATGAGCATGTGTCACATCTTAGGCAATTTTTTGAAAAATGCAGAGTTTGGTATCTCTCTCAACCCAAAAAAGAGTATCTTTGCTATTCATGAAGGGAAATTATTAGGATACATAGTGTCAAAGTAAGGGACTACTATTGACTCTGAGAGAGTTAAAGCTATACTTGAGTTGCCATTGCCAAACCACAAGAAGGGTCTACAGAGATTTTTAGGCCAAATCAACTTTCTAAGAAGATTCATCCCTGATGTTGCAAACCTGTTACAACCTTTAACAGCTATGTTAAAGAAAAATGTAGTTTTCAGTTGGACAAAAGATGCCAAGAATAGTCTTGAAAAGGTCAAGGAGGCCTTAGTAGTAGCTCCTACACTGGTAAATCCCAATTTTTCTAAAGATTTTTATCTGTATTCCTATGGTAGCACAAGTAACATTTATGCAATATTGGTTCAAAAAAATGAAGAGAATTTAGAACAACCAATAGCCTTTTTTGGTCAAGCTTTGGTTGATTATGAACAAAAATACTCCTTTGTAGAGAGGCATGTTCTCACTGTGATCAAAAGCCTAAAGAAATTCAAGCCTTTGATCTCTCATAATAAAATTCATGTCATGGTGGCACACTCAAGTGTGAAGGAATTCTTATTGAATAAAGATATGAATGAAAAAAGAGCAGGGTGGATCACTAAGGTCATGGAATATGATGTAGATATTAAGATCACCAAACTGGTTAGAGGTAAAGGCCTTTGTGAGCAGCTTGCTATAGGGTCAAGTAGTAGCACTGAACTGGAAAAGGATGTTGTGCTTACTAATACAGGTGAATTTCAGAATGCTCAAGATGATGTGCCTGTGGGAACAACTAATTGGGTTCAAGATATGACCCAATTTCTACAAACTGGTGAATGCCCATTAGGATTAAACAGAGCTTAAAGAAGATACTTCAGATTGCAGTCCATACCATATGGACTGTTAAACAATGTTCTTTTCAAAAAGGATCTGAATGGTGTCCTGTTAAGGTGCATTCACAGTCATCAGATTGAAAAGGTACTTCATGAGTTTCATGATGGAGCTACAGGAGGGCACTTTTCCCAAAGAACTACTACCTAGAAAATCATGAGAGCTAGTTACTACTAGCCCAGCTTGTTCAAAGATGCATATTCCTAGTCGAGAAAGTTTATCAAATGTGCTCTATTTTCAGGGAAGGAAAAGTTGCCAGCTATGCCCCTACATCCAATTCAAGTGGAGCGGCCCTTCATGAGATGGGGCATTGATTTCATTGGGCCAATAAATCCACCTTCCAGTGTTGGTCACAAGTGGGTACTTATAGCCACTGACTATTTTACAAGGTGGACAGAAGCGGTTGCATTGAAAGAAACAAAAGAGTCTTTAGTTTTGAGCTTCTATGAAGATATAATCACTAGATTTGGAGTCCATGACTCTATCATATCTGATAATGCTCTTGCATTCATGGGATTAAGACTGATTGATTGGGCTATCAAACATGGCATTCATTTGAACACCTCCTCAAATTATTATCCTTAGGGTAATGGTTTAGCTGAGAGCACAAATAAGAACCTCATCAAGATCATTAAAAGAACCATAGAGGATAATCAAAGGACCTAGCACAGCAGTTTAAAGAATGCACTTTGGGCAGATAGAGTGACCCCTAAGAGGTCTGTTGGTAATTCACCATATATGTTGGTCTATGGCAAAGAAGCAAGGTTACCCCTATCTGTGGAGTTTCCATCTCTAGACATTGTTCACCAGTTGGAGATGCTTGAGGGATAGGACCCAATGTTTGTAAGGTATGTAGAGCTCATGGAGCTCGAAGAATCAAGGGACAGAGCAATGCAAAATTTGGAGTATCATTAGCTCTAGACAAAGAAGACATTTGATAAAAGGGCTACATCAAAGTCTTTTAAGGAGGGAGACCTCATGCTCAGGAGGGACGTTCTTAAAAGAAGACCTAGTCATCACAATAAGTTTGACAATATGTGGACTGGTCCATTTATTGTCACAGACTGTAAGGAACGCAATGCTTATCAACTAGCTACAACGGGAGGGGAAGTACTTCCTATCCTATTTAATGGGATACACCTTAAGCCCTGTTTTCAAGTCTGATGGAGTTCCTCTTCTGTATATATTAGTTAAGTGTTATGTTTTCAATAAGTGATTTTGCACTATGGCTTGTTTGTTTTTCTATTTTGTTTCCTTTCCCTGGGTGTTGTTTAGCACAATAAATAGTTCTTTTCATTTTTCTCCATTTTTGTTGTTTTGGCAATCTGTTGTGTTCTATAAGTCTCATGCGAATTGCAACCATGTGTTGACTAGAATTTTATTTGTTCTCTGAGCTTTTTAATGACTCCATACCCAATGGACAAATTGTAGCTACTGATTCTCATGTTTAGCAAGCAAACATCCCACAAAGGTCACCATAATTGTTGCCTATATTTCACCTACAGTTTAAATTAGGCAGGATAATCAAATGTTAGATCTTTAGAGGCCAATGGAACATTCACGCAAGGGAAAAGAATCTACATCTGTTGCTAGGTCATAGGGAACTCAGTGGGAGAAACTTCCCTAGGGAGATTTGGCATGAAAATCATCTAAGGAGAAAGTTGGCAGGACACTCCTAAGGTCTTGCCAACTAGCAAGGTTTCCATTAAGTCTGATTGCTTCAAACCAGGGATCCTATCGGCATGAGATCTCTTTCGGCATATAGTCTCGGCAACTGGTAATGTCTCACCGACGTATGGGGAGCCTCGAATGGAGAGATACTTTCGGCATAAGAAGGTGGGCTTCGCTAGGAAGTCTTAGCAAAGGCGAAGTCTCGCCGAAAGGAAGGGAAGGGGCCTCAATATGGTTGTCTTCGGCAAGAGCCTCGCTGACACAAAAGAACCCCTCGGTATGACTAAGGGGCTTCACCAGGATGTCTCCCCGAATCGTAATGTCTCACCGAGATAAGAGCTCGGCAAGAGGCAAAGGGCTCAACAAAAGGTCTCGGTGAACAGAGACAATCTTGCCGATCAAAGGGAGGCCTCACCAAAACATGAAAGGGCTCGCCAATAGTTGAAGATATCGCCCTAAGGTCCTTCCGAAACTGGGAGGTCTTGGCGACAAAGAAAATGTCATCGAAAAAGGTCTCACCGACCAGTGGAGTTACATCGGGAAGGAATGCTCTCGACATAGGTTGGAGCCTTCACCAGGATGTCACGCCGATCTGTAGATGTCTCCTCGATAAGGAAAGCGGAGCTTGGTAAGGTAAAATGCATTCGGGGAGACACTAATGGTCTCTTGTTGACAAATGAAATGAGGCCTTGCCAAGCTAAAGTGCCTGCGGCATGACCTCTTGTCGACCAGTGGATGTCTTCCTGACCAGAAAGTAAGGACCTCACCAAAGGAGCTTGACATCGGCATAAGGTCTTGTCGATATAAGGATGTCTGGACGATAGAAGGAAAGGAGCTCAATGGGATGACTTCTAAAAACATCGGCAAAGGTCTCCCCGACATGATTTTCATCGATGTAGCACCTGACTGTCAGAGTGATGTCTTACCGACATCATGTGGTATCAGCGACAGAGGAGAAATCAGTATGACTTTACAAGCTTGATAGAACTCTCATCGATTGTCACACACTATGCTGACAAATTCAGAGGAAATAATCGCATCGGTGAGACACTTTCAGTGTCTCACCAAGATGTGATTATTTTCAAAAGAGTTTTGACCACCTATAGAGCCTACGTGGAATATGCTTGACCAACCAAGAGGAGCTGAAGAGAGTCTTGGCAGCATGACCAGAATGAAGAGCATCAACAGAATGAATGCAATGTGTATCTGTTCTGAGCTCAGGGCATTCAAAGCATTCAGCTGAGGTGGTTCGAACAGGGCATGATTTCAGGATCAGAATGAATGCGGTAGCTATGAAATATCTAAAGAAGGCTTCCCCGAGGATGACTCTTCATAGCGGGGACACACAGGGTTCCACATTAAACTCAATCGAAAAGATCTAAGGAGATATAGATTTTTTGGGACTGATATTTTGTAAGCCCTAAGGTGCGACACATTTTGATATATAAGGCTTTTTTGCCTTTTTGTAAATAGTTCGAGTAATGCATCCAAAAGAGTTAGTGATTTTTAGCTATCCTTCCTCAACTGATACATATTTTGTAACTCAATTAGAATCTGGAATGCAACATAGAGTTTACTTTGGAAGCTAGTGTTCATGTTTGTACTGTTCTTATTTATGTATCTTCTTTTGATTATGCTAGACTTTAACTATGGTTTATAAATTCTGCACTTATATCTTAGAGCTGTGAAATTAATCTTTCCTTCCTGAGATGTGTATGTAGATCGAACCTATTAAGATTGATGCATAAGTCTAGAAGAAGTTGTGTTGAGCACATAAAGCATTTACAGTTAGGTTTCCCAGTGTATGTTCATCCTATTGTCTTTTCATAATTCCTTATCATTTCGATGTATCACCTTAGATTTTAATCTTTATTTTATGTATTCCTTCTTCCTTTTCCCCACAAGAATTATTAGTTTAGGTGACACCCAAAGGAAGCCGGCCTTCTCTAGAGGTTCATTTCAATTTTAGGTGACCCAAAGCCTTGAAATGATCCCATGTTGATCTAGGAAGCTCAATTTTCAATCTCTATGCATAGGGTGCAATTTCTAGCTAACAACAGTGCTTAAAGGATAATTATCATATCTTTAATCAAATGGCATGCTACCTTGAGAATAACTCCCCAAGGACACATGCCATCCTTGGATTGATGACATAAAACAACCAATCAAAATTTAGTTTCTCTTTTCATTCTCTCTCTTTTCCTTTGTATCTCTTATATTGATCTCTCTCATGCACTCTCTCGCTCTCTCCCTATCTATCTAAGTTCATCTATTTCTCTCATTCTCTATCTTTTTAGTTTCTCTCTTTGTATTAGCTAATAGGATACATATGTTGTGAGATTTGAGTTTGAATTAAATCTCATGCCTGGAAACCACTATTGTGTCATTGGAAAATAAGTTTCAACTACCATTTAATGGTAAACCAGTTGTAGTGTAATGGTAAAATCCTTTAAAATATCAGGTAAAAGCCTATATATACTATTATATAATAATAAATATAATTGTATTATATATAATTTAATCTAATATTACTATTATATTAAATATATATTATATTAATTATATTTTGTATTATATAAAAATATACTTATTATTAATTATTAATTATAATAATTTTGTTAAAGAATATAATATATAATTATAATAAGTAGAATAATTATATTATTTATTATGTAAAATATAGCTAATATATACTTAACTATGTAAAATATTAAAACCTAATTGGTGCCATAATTTTCATTTTAATTAACATACTCTAAAACCTTCGTCGAAACCTTATTTTCAGGTTGTATCTCGTCAAATTGGAGAAGTGAAAGGTCAATACCAGTGATCAGGAAGAGTTTAGAGGAGTGAAATCCCTGCATATCAATACATGCACACAAGAGCACACATAGCTTAGTGTAACAACGCAGGAGGAAAGCCAGAGTGATGAGGTTGAGGGTGCTTAGGGAAAATTGATGGCCAAGGGACAATGAGTATTGTAAGTGATTGAAATCCCGTGTTGTTCTAATATTTCAACTATTATGATGAGAAATTGTAGTTTCTCAAGTGAATATAACTTATATAGATATAGACAAAACCATTTTGTCACATAAATCTAAAACTATATAGCTAAATCTAAAAAAATGTTGGTAGGAATTTAAAAGATTATAGATGAATGTCCATGGGGTTGAGCTTAATTTATTTTTCACCATTGTTGGGCTAAGCCATGGCCCTTTTGTCACTGTTCTACAAAATCCTCCATTTTCCCTCAATACACTAGGGTTTTAGAGAAACACCATATACCCATCACACAGAGACATATTTTCACAGGCTCATTAAAAACTAGTTGAGAGGCGTGGCACACACTCACTGGTTTGTATGACAAGTAGCCACAAAACAAGCAAGTTCATTTAGTGCTAGAGTTGTACAATAAAATATTGCCAAATACAAAGAATTAGTGAGTATTTGTCTAAAATGCAAAAAATCTGCTCACAAATTTCCAAAACAAGTTTGATGAAGTAGATGATAGAACTATGACAAGTCACATCAAAAATGGTCTTATAGATACTTCATTGGAACATTTCCACTAGCAAATAAATTGAGTGCACCATTTTGAATTATTTTTAACATTTATGATTTGGCAATTGGCATTGGATTATCAACTAGCAGTTGTGTTCTCAATTCTCTACTTAATATTATACATTTTGTGCAAATTATGGCCTTTTTATATATTTTTAATATACCCCTGTCAAGGCAACACAAAGAAACACCAAATATTATGCACTAGTTCTAAATAAGCTTAGGAAGAAACTGGATATTAGAAGTGTTAAATGTATTTTCACTAGCTATTCTAATGAGAGGAAAGGCTATAGATTGAAGTAAGTTGGTTGCAATCAAAAATTCATAATCATTAGAGATGTTATTTTGATGAACTAAATAATATGGATGATTCTCAACTTGAGACACATGTGATGAGGGTTGAGAAAAAAATTAGAAAACAAAGAGTGAGGAAAGCAAGAAATCTCATCAAAGTAAGAAGAATTTGATATACTATGGATTGGACAAAAAATGAAAGATCTCCAGAATCAATAAGTCAAAATGGTTGTCAGTGTGGTGATTGGTTCACTTAATTCAAATTTCTTTGATTCTAATTTTAGTGATGTAAATACTATTAGTTCAAATGATAAGCAGGTTTCATCTCAATCTTATGAGGTGGAAGATATTAGAGATAGTTCAAAGGTACAAAAAGTTGGTGAATTGCCCCATGCCCAAATGGGAAAAATATGAGCAAAGCCTTTGGATTGAGTCAGGTTCAAGAAATTAAAATAGTTTCTAGGAATGAAGAAAAAGTGAAGAAGAAATGGAAAATTTAAATAGACTTTACAAGGGGCATGATAGGACTACTGGTGCAAGAGCACCTACACCTTAACCACAAGGAACTTGATTTTGTGCAGGTTGATGAGTAATCAATAGGCTGATAGGATTGGCTTGAGTCTATCTACTCTTAATGAGGTCTAAGAAGACCATACTTGATGTAAATGTTGATTTTGGTGTCTTGTTGATGCACATTGTAAAAGTTGTCAATAATGGCAAATAGGGTCTAGGTTGATAGGGTGTTGTTCCTTTGAGTAGTGTCATGTTTTTTGGATTGAATAAGGTATAAAAGTCCACATGTTAGTTTTCTAAGGTTGTTTCAAGTTGTAAGAGTCAATTAGTTAGTAAATACAAAAAAAATTGCAAAAGTTGCTAAATGCAACATTGTCAAAATTTGCAAGATTAGTATTGTGTTCAAGGTAATTAGTTGACGAGGTGGTTGTGAATGATGGAGGAGGAAGTTATGTGATGTAATTATTTAAAACACCTTCAGGAACTCAAACCAAGGTTGGTGAAGGATTTACAAAGTCATAAGCAATAAAAGACCACGTCCTCAAGCAATTTTCTGTGTTTTTCATTGATTTCCTGAACTTGTCTGTTGTTGTACGGAGCCATACAGTCAGATCATGCTTTGAAATCATTATTGTTTGTTTGTGCAGGTGTCTTCTCCCATTTCCCATTGGTTTGAAGATCTAACTCTTAATATTGAGTGGGAAATTTCCAAAACATAGGGAATGGCCTTTTTTCCTGCATTAAGGGTTTTGTAAGTGAAACTGTGAACTTTGACCAATCCACCTACTGTGAATGGTATTGTTGCTCAATGGATTGGTGCATCATGTTATGGTACTATTTCCTAATTTGGCCCTTTTAGTAAAGCTATAGATGCATATGAATTGATGTTATTTTTGGTATGCAACAAGGAGTTTATGCTTAGCATTAATTGATTTCTTTTTTGGATGGTATCACTTTTGGCTTCATTCCTTCTATAACTAACCTAACAACAGTAGTTTCAAATTTGAGAGTATAGTCATGAACCTCCTGAATTCTCAAACTTAACATGCATAATCTGAAATCAATATATTGATGTTATTGCCACAATTATTTTAGGTATCTTCTCAAATCAGAATATCTCCAAACATGCATCATTTAACGGTGATAAACAAGGGCAATACTCCAGATGAAAAGCCATGGAATGTTGTTGTACAAAATTCCTTGAACATGATAAAATCAAGTAGTGCCAGAGACTAGGAATGTTCTTAGCAAGGCAACTCCTCATTTTTTGAGATGAGAAGTTTAAGAAAGGTAATCATTATTTCATTTATCTCTTGTTGCTAACATGATTGGTTACAAAATTTGATGAAATAGAAACCAATTGTCAAGAATACCTTGTTAAAGTGATAAAAAATGTTCAAAATAGTGATTATAAATAGATAGTACCATTAGCAGAAATAATACTATTAAAGTGGTCAGTGTTTTTCAATAGACTAATTTATAGCTTAAATGCTTTCCAAAAATAAATGCTTCAGCTCCACAGGATAAATTTCAAGAAGTATATTTTCAATTCAGTCCAAAATATAACTAGGAACATATAATTATTGACCTTATGGAAGCATGACTAGCTGTTACCTCATAGAAGTGTTCTTGCATCCAAGGTCTTAGTATTTCTAAACTGAGGAGTTGGTGTCCATATAGAATAGTACCTCAACTACTTGAGGAAAGTGAAAGACTGTTACTCAAATCAAAACACAATATTTGCAATTCACACTGCTATCCTATCTAACCTATTTCAATCTAATTTATTCACTCTATGATATCAGCCAATTTCAATGAGGCTGATTTTTAGTAACATAGTTAAGTAAATGGCAGGAATAACCCTACATGTGTTGTCTATATGATTTTTGTTTAAAGGATTGAATATTACATGTTAAATCTATGAGCATGCCTTTCTGGATTATGTTGATATCTTTCATGTTGCCATTGCCCACTTTGTTAGATATCAATTCCTTTTCTTGGGAGTGAGAGGGAAAGGAAACATGGTGGGAAAGAACAAGGTGAAGGAGATGAATGGTAGGAGGCAGAAAGCAGAGAGAGAAAAGAGTGGCAGGTGGTGAAGGGGAGATGGTGAAATGTCCCTTTTCAGTATTTCAAGAAACCCTATAGTATTTCTGAGATTCTTGTGTATGCTTGAGTCAATAACTTGTCATTTTCTGATAGCTACATTCCTAAGAAGGTTAGGTGAGAGAATACAACAAACAAGTGATAAGGGACCTAAACTCTACAAATCCTTTTGATTATAATAGTCAGCTGAATACTTATCAGCTACTATGAGATATTGCTTATCAAGGAATCTCTATATTTTATTGATGCAAAGAACAAGCTTCTTATGGAATGTCCCAATGTATAATTTCTAGAAATATATGATCTTTTTGTATTTTTCCAATATTTGGAACCAAAGCAAAAAATACAATAGCTAGAAATTTTAAAACAAGCACTCCAAATCCTCAGATTTTCAAACCTCGATTAGATATGGGTTGTATTAAATCAAAATGAAGGGTTGATTTATAAACCCTAGGTGCATGAAACATACAAATCTCAGAATTACGTGTTTAATATAAAACACACTGGGTATTAAACTGCAGGTCAGATGTTGACCACTCGTGGAGGGTGTTGTGATAAATGGATCGACCTTTGAAATTATGAGTGGCTGATGGTGGTTAGATTTAGCTACAGTCAAAGGGTTGCACCCTGGTATATTTCCTTATCTTCAATTTCAAGTGTTGGCAGGTTTGTGATCAACCTTGAATGTTATGAAGTTCTTGATTTCGCAATCCCTACGATCAGATTTGGTAGCCATGGAGAATGGGATATCTGCCTTAAATAAAATGCATGATTCCATTCTCATCCTACACAACTTTAAGGGCCAGCTAAAAATAAAGATTTAAGTTCTGAATGGTTTATTAGAGGTAATTTGTAAGATTCTTAAGCATTTCCAAATGTGAGATGCAAAGCATCTATAAAAAGAATTAAACACAAATCTAGATTTCTTACCCAAGTAAGAAACTAGCCACATGTACAGGAAAATAATCATTAGCAGATGTTAAAACATAGAGGTTAAGACTTGATGAACTTGCAATGCAAACTTTCATTAATATACAAGACATTGAAGCAAAGTGATGAAATTGATTTGTATTCATATTATTTTGGTGATTATTCATCTACACTTTTAACATTTTCCCTGTACTTGGGTTTTTAGGAATGATTTTTATTATCATTGTCAGCTATTCATGATTTGACTAAACATGAGCATATTATATATTTCCGAATAGCCTAAAAAAACTCTTGGCATTTGCAGTGTAATTCTCACTCCACAATTCTATCTCATTTCCATATTTTTCTTGAGTATTTCATGGAGGTCAAGATTTCCACAATAGAATCATAGATGGTTGGTTGAGTTCAGATTGCATATCTCACTAAACATGGTCTCTCAATGTATTTTTGGGAAGCTCTTGAAAATGGCAACACAATGATGTGTATTTCATCTTATATTGTTAAGGTTCTTGGGCTGTAAAATCCCCTAGAGTGTAGAGTTGTCACCTTAATTGAGTTTCCATTTGTAAAGTGTGTCCTTGATTGGTTTATTTGTTCCTAGATTGAGGTATTCTGATTCATTTCCTCATTAATATTTTTGGTGGTAGTAATTCGTTTGACTTTGGAATTATCTTTTTCTTTTAAGAGTTAGTTCTAATGGTTGAATGCTATGTTATTGAGATATGCTAATACTTTATGTTTTCCTTCTGTAGAAAATTTTAAGGATATGGTATGCAAATGCATTGTTTCCATTCCTAGAACCTTATATGTGCACTAATGCATATGTAGTTCAATTCATGAAGACACCAATAACACACTAATATTTACTAAAAATTCAACAATTAAAAGAGTGACATATGGTTTAAAATTTGAAGATGCTAAACCATCAAATTGGCAACTAAAAGGGTTGATCCAACTATTCAAGTTTTGATGCTTGTGTCATAGTGGATTTCACGAAGTCTAGATGGACCACCAATTTAGATGGTGTAGATATTAGTAGCATGTTTGGTCTCCTAGCCATAAGATCCATAGGTGAAGCAACCTCTTAGTAGAATGGGAGGAAGGGTGAAGTAGATATGAGAGAAGAGATTCAATGGTGAGAAATGGAGGTATGTGAAGGATCTCATACTCAAATCCCTTTTTTAAGTTAATGAGAGAGTTTTAGCTCTAGGAAATGGCTTAAAACCTTGATATCTATGAGATTAGTTAGTAGAAGCCAATGATGAGTACATCATACGAATCAGTAGTAGATCAAATGGTACATCACAATGGATCAATAATACATCATTAGTATATCACGAGGAGATTTAAGAGCCCTTTAAAATAAGAAACATTTGAATTATAAGGAAATAAACTAGTTGTTTACACACTTGTATTGTGAGAGAATATGTTATCAAAGGGACACTCATGCTATTGGAATTTAGTGGCACAATGGTTTTGTACTTCTTAAGTTGTATTCCACAAGAGATGCCTCAAGTGAGTCAAAAACCCATGAGAACGTGCAAAAATTATTATTGGGGCCCATCAGATGATTGATTAAGGTGTGAGACTTTTGTGATGCCCTAGAACATGTAATATAGGTCCCTAGTGTCACCAACCAAGTATAATATTCCCTAAGGAGATTTAACCAGTTTATAAACATGTTGATTGTCATCCAAAGCAGAAATAACTAGAAAATGTACACCATCAAGTCCTAGTTATCAATATGAAACAAATTAGTGATATTCTATAGAGAGAGAACTCAAGGTCCAAATATCCATTAGCCTTCAAGGATATGATGTGAGCTTCAATAGTCCCTAAAGATCACATGAAACATAGGATAATCAATGGTCCTTGCAAAGAGAGACAAAAGTGTCTTTGGAGGTGCACATAAGGCATGGGAAGTATTAGAAGATTCAGAACAATGGTGGAATGACAATGAAGTCACTAGATTTAGTTTGATCATAGCTACACGTAGTTTTACCTACTCATTAGAGCTTGAATTAGTCCAATCTTATCCTCTTCCTGTTTACACCCTTTTTAGTATTTCCATCAAGCTTATGCTAAAATTTAGAGTATTTCCATAGGCCCATAGGAAATACAAATTGGCAGCAAATATTGTTTTTGATTAAAAATGTAGGGAAAGGGCCTTGATCCCAAGAATTTTTAAGGAAAAAAAAATATAACCATAAAAATAGTAGAAAAGGGCGCACAGGCCCGAACAAACAGCTAAAGGGAACATAGGCCTAGAAAAATAGCAAAATTCAAATTGTTGTAGCAAATATTGTTTTTGATTAAAAATGTAGGGAAAGGGCCTTGATCCCAAGAATTTTTGAGGAAAAAAATAAATAACCATAAAAATAGTAGATAAGGGCACACATGCTCGAACAAACAGCTAAAGGGCACATCGGCCTAGAAAAATAGCAAAATTAAGAAGACGAAACTAATAGAGAACAAAAAACACAAACACCCAACCAGTTGATCAAGCTTCAGTCTTCTAGGAGGGCATCCAAGGACACTTCCTAGTCCTCCTTATCTTTTTGCTCTTCAACTTTCTTATCTTTCACATTCTCCTAATTTTTAGTATTTGAGATTCAAGGTTAGTCATATCTTGGTCTATAGTTTCTAGGGCTAGAGTTTCTAAGAATAACATAGAAATGTAGCAAGAGAATCCATTAATATATGATTTTTCCAATATATAGTGATGACCTAAAATATTTACAAGCTTTTTCAAGTTTTTGTAATTTAGAATAAACTAAAGTTATAAAAATTAACTTGCAAAAAATGTTTTTTTACTCTTGGTTTTATTTAGAGAATATTTTCATGAAATGAGAGTATAGGAGAAACTATTTCAGAGAACTTGGAAAAGTTTGTATTTTGGGAAACATTCTCTATCCATACGAAGTGGGATATTTTGGTTCATGGGCTAGTGATGATTAGAAAAAATGAATTAGACATTTGGTTTATGTAAAATGCATAAACATAAGAGAATACATGTTAAAATGCTTAACCCATAAAATGTTAGAACCAACCAAGATCGAGAAACAAAAGAGAAGCAAAAGTAATCCTTCATTTAATAAGAGTAATTTAGTTACACTCTTCGCTATTTTGTCTAAGGTCCTTCTTTGTATCTACTATTATCACTCGTTAAATTTTCTAGATTTGAAATTATTGGCATATCTATCTACCAATATGCTTCTCTTATTTCCTGAATTTTCAGGAGTGACATTTTTGAAACTTATTGTATTTGGGTAACTTTTTCCATTTCCCCTATTTTATGCCTCTAACCTCTATATGGTTTATTCTAGAATCTGGTAAGATTTGATAATAAACAAGTTTTAAAAGCTCTATTAGAATTTCAATTTGTAGACATAGTTTAAAGTTGTTTAATACCTTACATGTGCATAATGTAGAATAGAAAAGGGCTTTTGTGGAGAATACATCTTCTTGTTTACTGACTAAATAATTTGTAAATTGTGTACTCTACTCAATGTCTAAGCTTCTCTTTGAACTATCTGATAAAGTTTATTTCATGTTTATGAGCTTTATGCAATCTTAGAAGAAGCTACCTACAAAAAAATGCTATTTAAGTTTCCAAGACTTTTTCATGGCTAGAAACCCGTCATTTCTATGTCCATTAACTATCTCATATAAAAGTAAAACTATTGATCATTAGTGTTATTTTTACCCTGTACATCTAGAGTGTCATTATAGCTCATATGAATGCAAAGTTTCCTTTGAAGTATAACTATTATGGAGTTTTGTAATGAATCCCTTTATTATTTTTTAAATAGTTCTCGAATAATAGTTCTAGAGAATTGTCCTTAAATTGCAAATTAATATTCTTTTGTTATTTATGGGAATTAATCATTGTTGAACACTTATGAATCAATGTTGTGATAAATTTTTGATGGTTTAAACATTTTTTCCCTGGAAGTCCTATCTATATACTGATTGTGCCTTGCTATTGTTTTACAGATATGTTCTGGTCAAACTGTCTGATATCCGCAAGAAAGTGCAATGTCCTATTTAATTGAGTATGATGAAATCTTTAGATATATGCATATTTTGAAAAGCATGATATCAATTATCCTCTTTGGATGTTGTGAAAATTACTTTACTAGTAGCCACATAAAATCATACAACATGTTGATACATGTAGAACTACACAACAAAAAGTAACACTATGCTAGGGCTTCTGATTATTTCTTGGTGCTAATAAGTTGTCACATGTTTTGTAAACTCATCAATGTAAATTCAATCTTAAATATTTTTAGAACTATTTCAAATCAGTTATTTGTAAATGGTTAAAATCCAACATTTTATGTTCTTGAGGGATGCTAGAAAAGTGTTTCCTATTTTAATCATGAGAAAATAAATGCAGAAATTTTTTTAAATGACTATGAGAGGTTATTTGAATTCTCTATTTATAATTCTTTTATGTGATCTCTGTATGTCTGTCTAGTTCATAATTAGAAATTGTGAATGTATTTTACAGCTGGAGGGTTGCACCTTGGAAGTTTGTTATTGTCTCTTTCTATGAGATTGTTATGCTTTGGCCATTGATTGCATTCCTCTAAAGATATTTACTACATAAAAGAAGCTTTCATTGAATACCTTTGATGGCCAAACTAGATTTTTCCTATGCTCAAGTTAAAAGATATCTTCAGCTTCTCTTGATGCATTCTTCATATCTTAGTACAATGATTTGATAAAAATGTCAATAGGGAGATTTAATCAACTATTGCTACATTTATGAAGTTCATATTTTATTATTTTAGTATTTTACAAGAGTCATTTTAGTTCTCCCTGTACATCGAGGCCTAATATTTTATGAGAATCTAAGTGAAGCCAAAGGTTTACATTTATGGATCACTCAATATTGGTTCAAATGACAATTGAAGTCATATTAGAATTTATTTTCCTTTTTTTTCAAGAAATAAATCACATAAATACATCTAATTATCCAAAATAATTACTTTGAAACAAATTGGTTTTCCCTATACTAATTAATATTTACTAGTACTCCAAGTCAAAGTATTGAATGCAAGGAAGGAATCCAACACCTATTCACTAAATATTTGTGTTCATTGATATTTTTTTACATTTTCTTCGTTCTTATTATTAGTTAGTTTCATGACATACATTTTTCTGCATGAATAATAGGTCAATAATAGGAATTACAAAATTCGTTCAAATGTATGTAATAGCATACATTTGAATGAATAATTTAAAAAAAAACTGTAGACATACATCAAAATTTTGACGAACACCTTGCGACGAACCATAAAACTTCTGACAAAGTTGCTATACATGCGACAATATTTTTGTCACACTTTCGACGATATTTTCATCGCATGTACAACAATTTCGTCAAAATTTTTATAGTTCACCACAAGGTGTTCATTGAAATTTTGATGAATGTTTGATGTTATTTCGACACTTGCAAAGATGCAATTCATATTGTGTTGTGGTTATTTTTTGTTGCTAGATGGAAGAAGTTTGCGTCAATTTTCCAACAAACACTGGTTCCATTTTCCATGGCAATGATGAACGATGTTGGGTCATAGTTTCAAAATTTAAAAATTCGTTAAAAAGAAACAAAAAAATAGCAACAAAATTTATATGAATGTTTCATTGGTATTTCGATAATGGTTTGTTGATATTTTGACAAACATTCATCAAATTTTGGAGTCAAATATAGTAGTGGTTTGATGCTAGAAGTGATGAAGGGATCTTCCTAGGCTACTCCACAAAGAGAAAGGAATACCGATGCTATAACAAAAGACTGAGAAAGATTGTTGAGAGTGAAAATGTCAGAGTTGATGAGGACTCTGTAAAATCATCCAGACGATGCAAATACAATTTAGATGAAGACAACACAAATCAAGGGAAGAACACTCAAACATGAAATCTACTTCAAATTATTCCATATGTTCCAGTGAAGCAACCACAAGTTGTTCCGGCAAATCAAGACAGGTAGGAAGCACATACAAGTGCAAGTGTAGAAGAAAGTTCAGAAGACACAAAAGTCTGAGAAACTCCCAAGACTCCAAGGTATGTAACATTGAATCCCTCTAAAAGTCAAATCATAGGAGATAAGAGAAAAGGAGTGCAAACTAGAAGAAAAATTGTAGAAGAATATTGTTTGATTTCCAAGATTGAACCTAAGAGTGTCACTGAAGTAGCTTGTCAGGATGAACACTGGCTAGAATCCATGAAAGAAGAACTGGCACAAATTGATCCTAGGCCCAAAGAAAATAATGTGATTGGTACTAAGTGGGTATTCAGAAACAAGTTGAATGAGGAAGGTGAAGTGGTCTGAAATAAGGCAAGACTAGTATGTAAAGGGTACTCTCAAATGGAAGGTATTGATTTCGAAGAAACCTTTACCCTTGTTGCTAGAATTGAAGCAATAAGATTATTTCTTGCTTATGCTACTTATAAGAACTATAAATTATATCAAATGGATGTAAAGTCTGCATTTCTGAATGGGGAACTAGAAGAAGAAGTGTACATTGAACAACCAGATGGATTTCAGCTAACAAATAAGGAAGATATGGTTTGCAGATTGAAGAAAGCTTTGTATGGACTCAAACAAGCCCCTAGAGCCTGGTATGCCAGATTGGACAAATAGAGCTTTGTATGGACTCAAACAAGCCCCCAAAGCCTGGTATGCCAAATTGGACAAATATCTACTGAATTTTGGATTCACTAAAGGTACTGTTGATAGTAACTCATACTTCAAATTAGATCATGATAAGGAGTTAATCATAGAAGTATTTGTTGATGACATCATTTTTGGTGGAGATGATAATCTATGCATGAAGTTGGCTGATGAGATGAAGAGTGAATTTGAGATGAGAATGATTGGTGAAATGTTCTTTATGGGATTTCAAATTACATAGTTGGACTAGGGGATTTTCATATCTCGGTCCAAATATGTGAGAGAACTATTGAAGAAGTTTGGAATGGAAGACTCCAAACCTGTTCGTACTCCCATGGTAACCGAATGTAAGTTGACTTAGAATGATGACTCTCCTAAGGAAAATCAAACCAGATATAGGTCAATGATCAGTGGATTTCTCTACATGACTTAGACTAGACCGGATATTATGAATGTTGTATGTATGGTGTTAGATTTCAGGCTGATCCAAAATAATCACATGTGACTATTGTTAAGAGAATCTTTAGATATTTGAAAGGAATAGTTGACTTTGGACTTTGGTATCCAAAGGATGATGATCTCACTTTGTGTGCATACACTGATGCTGATTGGGCTGGTGATGTGGATGATAGAAAAAGTACTAGTGGTGGTGCTTTCTTCTTAGGGAAGAAGTTGATATCCTGGTTAAGTAAAAAGAAAAACTCAATTTCTCTATCTACTGCTAAAGAAAAATATATTGTTGCTTCCAATAATTATACTCAAGTGATATGGATGAAACAGATGTTGAGAGATATCAGAGTAATATATGAAGAGCATATTTCCATATAATGTGACAACTCAAGCACAATAAAAATATCAAGGAATCCAATTCTACACTCTAAGACTAAACATATATGAATCAAGTTTCATTTCTTGAGGGAGAAAGTGAATGAGAAAATAAGTCATATTGGAGTATGTGCCTACCAAAGAATAGATTCCAGATATATTTACTAAGCCATTACTGAAAGATAATTTTGAGTATCTCAAGGGAATGTTAGGGATAATTACCCCTCCTAATAAGAACTAAATGATGCATTTACTTGCATCAATCTGTGAGCCTCATTGCTATATTATGATCTGGATTGATGTTTTAGTGGATGCTACTCAGGGGGAGTAGTCAGATGTGCATATATGTGGTTCAGAGAGTGTGTATGGAAAGGTCATGGTTACCTTTTCCATTGATGTCAAAGGGGGAGAAGTGTAATGTGAAAAATCCCTGTGAAGAGATGTGAAAGTTGAGAAGAGAAGTGCAGAAGAAGTCAGCATGTTAGGTTGATGGTATTTTTCACATCATGTGTTGCCATCAATTCCAAAGGGGGATATTGTTGGAGATTTTTGGATGTTTTGGATGTGTTGCTGATATGTGGCTGTCATTGATGTCAACACTATTAGCATTTGGTGTATCTATTGCTATATATGTCGAGGATATTGAGAAAATTATAAGAAAAAGTGTTCCAAGTTCCTAGTGGAACTGTGCAGGTCATAAAGGTGTTTTTATCTATATGTAAGATATTAGCTAATGTGGATTAAAGGGTTTATTGTTAAGTATGTCTAGATCATCTACCAGAAGTTTTAGAGGTCCACATGAAGTTCTATGTGAGTGATAGTCTGACAATGTTTTGATAGTATTTGTCAGTGTTCCTGAAAGAAGATTGTGTGATTCTATTTATCTCAGTTGTTGTGGATGCTTCTATGTTGCTTCTTGGTGTTCTTACATGTCTCTAGTTCATTCTCTATCTTTATGGTATGTCCACTTGATCCACTGAGCTCGTGATTGAAGATATTTTCTTGCGCATGTTTAGTTTTTCATGTTCCTGGCTGACATGTTGATGATAGTGTGTTGCGGATGTTCGAGCTGGAATTAATTAAAGTATTTTTATGTTGGAGATATTAATTTGGGTCTCCACTATGCTGTGGCTGACCTTGGTGGTTTCACATTAAAATTTAGCTATTAATCTAGGCTAACATTGTAAATATAATTTATTTTTCTCAGTCGACCATATTGTGATGAAATCTCATGTAGTGGCTATATAAGAGTGATTGTGTGATCGGTGGAAATTATGCTTCATGTGATCCTATGTGTGTATGTGTGAATATCATTACTGAGCAGAGTGTGAAGAAGATTGTGTGAAGTGTGAAGAAGTGTTGAGCTTAATTGGAACTGTAATCAGGCTTGAGCATAAGCTATTTTCTAAGTTCATACCCTCCATATTTTTAATCTAACTTTGTTGGGAAGTGATCCCCTTTTGTAATTGAGTAGTGCTCAGCTCTAGGAAGTGTGCCTGAATGCTTGTGCATTCCCCTTATTGTTTTTCATTATAGTTTTAGTAGGGTATAATCTTGTGTACTAACATCCACCGTGGTTTTTCCCCTAACAGGGTTTCCATGTAAAAAATATTGGTGTTCTTTGTCTCTCTGATGTGTTAATTGCTTATGGTTAATTGTTCATTCATTAGATTTGAGATTAAGGATAAGTTAAGTTAGAAATTTTTTAAATTTCTAGGACAATTGATTCACCCTCCCTCTCAGTTGTATGTCCTTGTTTTTCCAACATACCCACCTAGAACTGGCAGAGCCTGAAGAGAAGATTCAATTTCATTAATTGGTCTTGTTCATTAGCCAAAAATGTATCAAGATCTTGGAAACCTCTTGTGGTTTCAAACCAATTTTTTTGAGTTCTAACAAATTGGTGACTCCACTGGGGAATCAAAATATCCAATCTTAGGTTGAGAATCACAATAGAATCAAAAGAAATTGATAGTTAACTCTGCTAGGAAAAGGGCATTGAATCTCTGGTCACTAACTACTGATCATTCATCCCACTCTTTCAAGGTGGGTGGCGACTCCATAAAACATTGTGACTGATAAAGTAAAGTACACATCAGAGAGAAAAATCCCTAGAGTTCAAACCATCACAATAGCTCACACCATGCATGGAAGAAGGTCCCTATATAAAGATGGTCCTAATGACAATCATAAATGGACACATAAGAATGATAAGGGTAAGAAGGCATCTGATGAAATGTGCGTAACAAATAAGGATAAAACATCAAAACCACACTTTGAGATGTATAATCACTATGATACATTGAAAAATGAATATAGGTCATTTGGAGAACCTCACGCTCTTGAAGAAAAAAGGAATCCTTTCTTTCAATCAGATCTTAAGAAAGTGGAAGAATTCATGGCTAGATTTGAGGCTAACAGAATCAAGAGACAACATGAATATGATCATAAAATGGCATTACTCCAAGGGAATCAAAATGATCCTATTGATAATGTAGCCTCTAAGAAAATTATGAATATATTACTCAGGAAGAATAAAATGCACAGTTCGAGTATGAAAGACAAGAACTAGAAAGAAAGAAAGTAGAATATGAACAAAAACTCCAAGTGATAAAATAACTCCAAGGTTTGAAGCTATAGAGAGCCCAATTTGATACTCAGATAGCTAACCTCCCTAAATACACACCACCTCATAGGAAAAAGAATACTAATGCAGGAGCTTCAAATCCACCAAAAGCACCGCAAAAGAAATCTGAGAATCAATACAAATCATCAAATGCTCCACCTAAATATCCATCACAACACCCAAATGCTCAACCACCCCCTGGCCAACAATATATGCCACCACCCCACACACAATACAATAATCCATTATACCAATATCAAAATCCTCAAAACCCACCTCCTCAGTACTACACAACTATGATCAAAAAATTTGACTTAGTAGGATTCCAAGTATATCCTTACCCTATGGACAATAGTTGGAGAGGTCTTGTCCCAAAATTTACAGGAAGTACTGTAGTCATAGCTGAGGAACACTTAAGGAATTTTAATGCTTTTATCCAAAATCTAGATATGCAGTATGAAGATGTACATATGAGGCTATTTATGATGTCACTAACTGAAGAAGCTAGAGATTGGTTTAAAAATTTACCAACAGCTTCTATTGCTTACATTCAAGAGTTTCATGATCAGTTCCTTGAACAATATGGAAATCAATGTGCACTAGACTTCGCTTTACATGAACTCATGACCATACAAAAAAATTAGAATGAGACATTCTATGAATTCAATCAGAGGTTCAACAAAATTTACAACAAAATACAATCTAAGCCTTCTGATCCTACAACCAAAGCCATCTATTTGAAGGCTTTTGATCCCAAAATTAGATATGAGCTTAGGAACAAAAACCGTGAAAGCCTAGTTGAAGCACAAAAAGCAACACTGACCATTGAAAATAATAGAAAGGTAGGAGGCATGATTGGAAAAAGGGATAACATCAAAATCCCACAAATTCCTAATAGCCCTCAAAATAGATATGACAACCAATAAAAAAATGAAAGTCTAAGACTACAAGATATGCCATATAATACAAATTGGAAGGATGGGAAACCTCTCAGTGATAGACCAAAATTTAAAGAAACTCTTGATCCATTAAGAAGAAAAGGAGCGTATATGGTGGATAAAAATCCATGGTGTGAGGTTTACTGAGCACCACATTCCCCAAAACATTGTGTGGTAGCACAATCGGTACCACAAGAAGAAGAAAAGCAATATGACAAGGAAGAAAAGGATGACGCTATTTACATAGCTTCACAAAATTTTCACCAGATGGAAGAAGAGTACTCATCCTCAGAAGAAGGGGGTTACGAATATGATGTGAATAATCAAAGATATTATATCCACATGGATGAACAACAAGTTTTTTTCTAATCATGATAATGAAAGTCAAGAAGAACCATTCCTACGCCCTTTGCCTAAATCAAATAAGTATAGGTTAAGGAGACCCATAGAAGAAGAGATTGAAAAATTGACTACTACTGTTGTAGAGAAAGCAAGGAGTAATTACAGGCCGAGGAATAAAACAATAAATGTAGACAATGGCACTCCAAGAGGGTTGTTTATCAGAGATAAGGAGATATCACATGATAAATCTAGGAAAATTGAAAGCAAAGAACTAAATAAAAATGAGAAAAAAAAGATTCCAAGAGAAGAAAATAAGGAAATTTATAGAAATAATAAAAAGCATGATGAAACTAAAATATAAAAGAAGATAAAAGAGATCCCTTGGAACAAAAGAAGACACCCAAAACAGAAAATGCTTATTCATTCAACTTTACACAAACATTGTCCCAAATAAAAATATTTGTGCTGCTATTAGAAATGATGAAAGTAAAAGAATATAGGGACAACACTATTCAACTAATATCGAATGAAGCAAAAGGAAATGTGGGAAGCAAAGAAATCATTAAAATAAATGATGTCAAGTGGGGACACACAATTATACTAGAAGTTTTTTTGAATGATGTATTCATAAAGCCTCCATAAGTTTAACCATTCTTCACCACTATGTTGATCACCAACAAACTAGTAAGAGATTGTATGATTGATTCGTGCAGCCATTAATATCATGCCTATGGGAATAATGAAACAAATCGGCACGTCAATAGACACTAATGGGGGAAAATTTTATGCCATGGATAGCAGGCCTATCCCTATCATAGGAGTCATGAAAGATGTGGAATTTAAATTGGTTGCTTATCCACAAGTAGTATATAGGGTAGACATAACTGTAATTGATACACCACCACACTTTGGCATTCTACTATCAAGATAGTGGACTGCAATAGTAGGTGGAAATGTACAATTTTACTTGTCATATGCTACTATACCAATAAATGGAGAAGAGGTCAAAATATATAGAGAACCAAGGGTAGAAAAAATTGTAGAACAAGTCAATCCAAACCAACTCAATTATTTTTGTGATATCGACTTGGGAAGTTTCAAGATTGAGCCTGTCATACCTGAACTAACAAACATGGATCCAATCACTAGAGAGGTTAGTAATGAAAAACACAAGATCTCGAAGATGTATTTTGATGGAGCCTACAACAGAGAGGGTAACGGGGTAGGATTTGTCTTCATATCTCCCAAGGGTAAGACATTCAAATATTCATTCCTGTTGACATTTGAATGTACAAATAATATAGTAGAGTATGAGGCTCTATTGACAAGATTAAATATGGCCACCAAACATGGAATAAAATTACTGACTATTTTTGGAGATTCATAATTGGTTATTTCACAAATAAGATCAAAATATTCTACCAAAAATAAAAGATTAAAAAAATGCAGGAATGTTGTGTGGGATACAATTGAACTATTTGATGCATTCTCTATTCAATGGATTGATAGATCAAAAAATAGCATGGAAAATTTCTTGGCGAATGTTGCATTGAAAAGGGATGATGTCACTATGTCAGGAATTGCAAAAGTGGAATATAAAACTAGACCAACAATCCCATACAATATATACAATTGGCAAGTTTTTAACAATGACAAATATCTTCTTAACTTCCTCCATTGCATTGATCAATATGAATCACAAGAGATCAACTTTAATGCTTTTGTTGAAATAAAGGATGAGAAGGAGACTATTTTTGGACAAGAAGTTGTGTAGTTAAAAACAAATAATATACCAAAGGGATTGGTAGCATTGGAAAGGGTGTATGATAACAAAGACATGACATTTTTTAAACAAGCCCTAGTCAAACAAGAAAATCTAGAATAGATTAAGCTTGGGATGGAGGAAGCTCCAAAAAAAGTCTATTTTGGTAAGAAAATTAGTCCAAAAGTGAGAAATATGTTGATTGCCTTGCTTAGAAAGTACAAACATGTATTTTCTTGGTCATATGAAGACTTGAAAGCATATAGAGAAGATCTATTCCAGCATGAAATACCTCTTAAACCAAATACCAAACCTTTTGGACAAAACAAAGGCCTATTAACCCTACCTTGGAGCCCAAAATGCAAGAGGAACTGGCAAAACTCAAAGAAGGAGGTATTATTAAGCCCATTAGACATTCAACATGGGCCTCAAACTTGGTCCTAGTAAGAAAGAAAAATGGGGATATTAGACTATGTGTAGACTTCAGAAATTTAAATGTTGCCTCCCTTAAAGACACTTACCCTCTCCCAAATATGGAAGTTGTATTGCAGAGAGTCACAAGATGTGAGTTGTTATCAATGATGGATATATTTTCTGGGTATAATCAAATCAAAGTTAAAGAGTCTGAGCAATACAAGACAACATTTACTACACCATGGGGGACATATGTCTATGTGAGAATGTCATTCGGTCTCACAAATATAAGGGAAACTTTCCAAAGGTCCATGGATGTGGCATTTGCAGATTTAATCAATTCTATAATGGTAGTGTACTAGGATGACCTCACTACTTATTCCAAAAGGGCAGAGGACCATGTAGAACATTTGGAGAAAATATTTATCAAGGCTTTGGAATATGGTATCAATCTCAATCCTAAGAAATGTCACTTTGTTGTCACAGAGGGTAAGCTTTTGGGCCATGTTGTATCAAAAGAAGTTAGAATAGACCCTAAAAGACTAGAAACCATAGACAAAATCCCCATTCCCAAAACTATCAAATCCATTCAATCATTTTTTGGAAAAATTAACTTTGTTAGGAGATTTGTGTCAAATTTTGCTGAGATTATTAAACCTATATCCAAAATGCTGAAGAAGGGGGAAAAAATAGATTGGGCTGTAGAAGCCCTAGATGCTTTTATATCCATTGAGAAAGCCATCAAAGAAGCCTCTATTCTAAAATCTCCTGATTTTTCCAAACCCTTCCAAATATTTTCATTTGCCTCATTCCACACCATAGCAGTTGTTATGTTACAAAAGAATGATGAAGGGTATGAGAAACCTGTATCCTTCTTTAGCAAATCACTACAAGGGTCAGAATTAAAGTATGATATTATGGAGAAACAAGCTTATGCATTGGTCAAAGCAAAAAAATATTTCAGACCATATTTGGTTGGAGCCAAAGTGATTGCATGTGTACCACACATAGCTATAAAGTATGTCTTGGTACAAATAGAGGTTACAAGGAGGATATGTAGATGGATCAATAAGAATCAAGAATTTAATATGGAAATTTAGATTACCAAGCTAGTAAGGGGATAGGGTCTAGCCAAACTAATGGCAAAAGAAAACATTGAAGCTAACCAAATCTGTAATGTGGAGAATGAGGATGGTGCAATTGGAAGCATTGAACATACTCCTTGGTACACAAACATAGTGTATTATCTCAGACACATGAAGTTCCCTGAAAGATTGAATGATAATCAGAGGAGAACTCTAAAGTTGTAGGAATCCAAGTATGTGTTCATAGAAGGGGATCTGTTCTAGATAAATAGGGATGGAGTGTTTTTATTGTGTCTAGATGAATCACAGGTAGAACATGTCTTGAGGGAGATTCATGAAGGAGTGTGTGGAGGTCATTATTCTACCAAAACTACTACACATAAGATTCTCAGGGCGGGCTATTACTGGCCTAAGGTTTTCAATGACTCTTTTGCATATGTAAGAAGGTGTGAATCTTGTTAGAAATTCTCAGGAAAGATGAAATATCAAGGAGCTCTACCACTTATACCTTTACAAGTAGAAGTCCCTTTCCATCAATGGGGAATTGATTTTGTTGGGGAAATATAGGAAAATTCAAGTGGAGGACATAAATGGATACTAGTGGCAACTGATTATTTCACTAAATAGTGGAGGCAATCCCAACTAAACAAGCAACAAGCAAGGTGGTGATAAATTTTCTGATGGAGAATATAATAACTAGATTTGGCACACCAGTAAGGTTGATCATAGATAATGTGATGTGTTTTAGGTCTGATGAATTCAAAAAAAATTGTGACACATATGGCATTACTATTTCTTATGTCACCCCTTACCACCCACAAGAAAATGGTCAAGAAGAATCCAATAATAAAAGTCTTTTAAAAATCATAAGAAGGATGTTAGATGGGAACAAGAAGGCATGGGACTCAAAGTTGAGAATGGGTGTGTGGGTGGATAGGATTATTGTAAAGAAGGTGATTGGAAAGTCTCCATTTGAACTGGTGTATGGAACACAAGCAAGGATGCCATTGCAAAACCTTTTGCTAGTTTACAAGTTCATCCTTCAGGAAGACTTAGATGTTCCAGAACCAATGGAGGAGAGGATGAATCAGCTTGCAGAACTTGATGAATTAAGGAGAATGACCCAAAATAAAAATATGAAGTTGCAATCACAAATGAAATATCTTTTTGATAAGAAAGCCAAAGATAGAAAATTTGAGGTGAATGATTTATTACTAATGTGGAATGCTAGTTGCCAAGAAAAGGGAAAACATGGAAAGTTTGAATCCTTTTGGTTAGGTCCCTTTGTTATCATTGGAAAAGGGGGAGAGGAATCTTATTATTTCAAAACATGTCTAGAGAAGAATAGGAATTGTCAGTGCATGGACAATTTCTAAAACTTTTCATTTCATAAAATCACCAATTCCATGCACAGTAATATAAAGAGGGATAAGTGTTTCCAGTGCATGGACAACTCTTAACAAATTCTCAAAGATACTACTATTCATTGCGTGCACAATAGTTTAGGAAATCAAAAGGGGACTAGGACTTGCCAGTACATGGACAATCCTAGAACTCCCTCAATAAAAACAAAGTTTCTTTCCATGTATAGTAGTATAGGATCATTTCCATTTTCATCATTTTCACCTCCATATCCATCTTTATTCCATCCTCACCATAGTTCCATTTTTTCATATCCTATAAAAACCATATGAAGGGGACACCTAGTCTGAACCCAGAGATATTTTGGATTCTTGCAATGATTGGTAAATCACTCATCCCCAACTACAACTACAGTTGAAACCAAATTTTTTATAAAAAATCTAAGTATTTTATCAATTAAAAATCCAAAATTCCCACTCTTATAAATCACATTATCACCATTCATAAAGTCATTTTTACCCTTTACCATGATACCGCTATCACATTAGCCACCCATCATAACACCCATACCATACCTCTCTACCATAGTTCATCCCCAAGCAGCTTGTGGTAGGATGGTGAGAGGAGCCACTACCTTATACCGCACCCTCCACACTATACCGCTATACATTGGGGGGTCAAGAAACAACCTGTAGTAGAGTGGTACATTGAAGAAACATACTAAAGACACACCAAAGTACCGTAGGGGAGTAGAAAATGACATGAGGTAGTGCGGTAACTAAGTCGTTGGGTCATTTAAAACACACCAATCACATTAGTCAACATCAAAACATAAAATTAAGCTCAACACAAAGATTTGAATTATGCAAATTTATGAGCCAGGAGTAAATGTATCTTGGTGTTGAAATACATGAAACAAGTTGAGATTCTTCACTCATTACAATTGAAACCAAGTTGCAGATGAGCTCAAATTGCAGGAGTAAAGGGAATTATTCAAAGCAAGTTATATCCCTAGGATGATGGGGAGATCAATCTCAACAAGTTCCATACTTTACTTGATGGGATCATCATGTTGGACAGTGGATATACAAAGTTAGTGGTAGATGTTAGAAACATCTTGGATAAAAGATGGAAGAGTCACCTTACAAACTTTGCAGCTACATAGGAATTCAAATGGCCAAGTGACCTGACAATTAATAAGTGACAAGAAAAATACTTGGGCTCTGAAGAAGATTGATTATGTACATCATGGAGAGGAAATATCTTGAATAGGTATTCGATGACCATGGGTACTTCTATGAAGATTAACCGAGCGGGAAGATGTGTTTGATTATCTCTTTAATTCATGTTTTAGTTGTGTCTAACAAACTTTATGTAAAGGCATTGTGAAACATTGTAACTGGCCTGAAGTTTTTTTGCTTCCCGTATATATAAGCGAACCCAAGGCCATCTTTATGCATCAACTTTTAATTAGAATTCCCACCAAGAAAATTATCATTCTTCATGAATTAGTTGCATGCTCTAAATTTTGAAGAATTAATGAAATATCAATGAGTTTGATCCATTTGTGGTGTTTATTATTTGTTGACTAGAAATAATTGCTCAATTGTCTCCAGTAGTGTTATCTTATATTATCTGAATCTATTCCAAGTGAATATCTAAATTCAATGGGCCTATTTCATGCTTGTGTGGTTTATTCATTTGAGTTTCTCAAGTAGGAATTAAAGTCATGTGGATATATCATAGTAATTAAGTTAAGCTTTTGGATTATTGAAGAAGAATCAACAATTGAGTGCTATCATTTTGTCTCCATTGTGTTATTATTTGTTGTTCAATTAAAATATATCAAGTATATACCTTGTTGGTAGTGCATAAATATGTGGTCTTATTCAATTACCTCCTTCAAGAGAGGGTTAAAATACTTTTGGATGAGTCACAACAGCCTAGTGATAATTTAGTGGATCAATAAGAAGAGTTTGATAGCCACATCCCTACATACTTGTACAAGATACAAGTTTTTCTTAGCGCCAAATAATTAAATTTTCTACCATAGGAATCCGGCATTAAACTTCATTGAATCCATCACCCAACAAGGCACTAATTATATTCATCCCATAATCCAAACCCATATCTATTACCTTAGGAAATCTTCTATTTAACCACATTTGTTAATTGAACATATTCATTCATTTGCTTGATATTTCTTTGGATCTATCCCACTCATACTTTCCATTGTGGATAGATTTCCAAAATAGGAAACACATCACCTAAATCTTCTCATCCATATAGGTATACCCACCTCGGTCTAGCAGAGCCTAAAGAGAAGAAGATTCAATTGCATTAATTGGTCTTGTTCGTTAGCCAAAAACGTATCAAGAGCTTGGAAACCTCTTGTGGTTTCAAACTAGCATTTATGAGTTCTAACACAACCTATCAACCTATACAAACCATAGCTGTCAAAATGATAGCACTAAGACAAGTGATTAATCTACATTTTCATAACAAAGCAAAGAACAATGCACAGATGTGTACATGTGATAGTGAGTTCATTTTTAAAGGATAGTAAAGAGTTCAAGTATAAAGGATAGTGGAGTCATGACATCATAGTCACCATAGCACTAAAAGGAAATCATGATCAATAGATTATCATGGTTTAAAAGAAATTCCCTTCTACAAGATTCATGGACATTCACTTCTCATATATATAGTCAAAGTGAATTGTGAGGACAATTTTCAAGAGGTAGAGATCTACTATGAAAAGAGGCAATGTGGGCACAAAATCAATAGTACAGTCATGGATTAGCAAGAAGTGGTAGTTCAAAAGGAAAAGCACAGTCCTATAAACAAGTGACATAACAAAATGAAGATGACAAAGGATAATGAAGACGACCACACTTTGTGAAGAAGACATTCCTTGAGCTCATAAGTGCAGGTGTTGCAAATCTATTTATGGTGATTCAATGGAAAAACATAATATTCATCTTTACCAAAAAGGAAATCCTTAATGAATGTGAGGTGGAAAGTGTTTTCAATGTATGATGTGGAGGGTTTGAAGCAAAGGGTATTCTAATATTATGTTAAACATATTGCAAGATCATAGAGGACAATCCACATTGCAAGCCGATATGAAAACTTTCATGTTGTTATGATGAAAAAATGAAAATGGTAATATTCTTTTCTTTTAGTGTACTCTATTACCAACAAGGATAATGACAATGATATCAAAACAATGGCATCTAGAATTGAAAATGGTCTATGAGTGACAATAAATCCCACAAAGACAAAGGGGAGTCAAAATTTGATGACTATGGTAAAAAGAAAAAAACATTATATGAAGAAAACTATCATATACATAAAGGCGACCACATGAAGAGGTATCTTAGTCAAAGAACAATGTAACAATCATTGATGTGGAGAAGAAACTTTTGAAAGATCATAAATGGCAGTCTATAAACATGAAGATACATTGAAATCCATCAAAGGGGTCAATTTCTATGTTAGAGAAGTGGTTGAGGCAGTTAGTCACATGCCCTATTAAAATGTAGTAGGCAGTTTGAATGAATTAATAAGTAGTTGGGATGAATTTAGGAGGTAGTTTGAATAGAAAAGACACATGTGTAAGCATTTGGATGAGTTAAAGAGCAAATATAGCAGCAGTTAAGGGGCAGCTTACAAGCATCTAGGGGAAGGTTTTCAAATAGTAAAGGAAAATATGGTGACAAGGACAGTAGTTGGAGTTTCTTAAGGATAGTTGTAGGTATCTAGAAGAAGATTTAGGGGCTTTTCTAGGACTTAAGGAGAGGTAAGACCTTTTTCAACACCACCAAGGAAGTCAAGTAGTCAATAGTCATAAAGCAGCCTCTTAATTTTCATTAGATATCATCCTACTTTCTCTCTAGCATAGGGGAAATAAAAAGATAGCCTTCTTTAATTTTTCTCTAGTTCTTTTCATTTTGAGATAGCATTGTAAACTTGACTAAGTTTCTTTTTGCTCATTTCAGATATTGTAACTCATATTTTCAGTTTTCATATTGAAAATAGGCACTTTGTAACACTTTATCAAGCAAGATACTCATGTTTTCAGATTATGAATTATTGTATACATATCTTCTATCAATAAAAAAATCATTTTAGCCTTCAAATATTTTGTTCCGGTTGTGTGTGAGAGGTAAATGATGTTATTTTGTAGTTTTTATGTGTTAAATAAATGTCTTACTTTCATCATTTTCAAAGTAGAAATGATATGTTTATGTAGGTTATTGTTTGTGTCATAGTTCAAACAAGTGTTAGTTTGTGAAGAAAAACATATTTTTTTCCTTCTTAAATTGTAGGAAACACAAACCTTTTAATAACATACTTATACACAAATATGTCAAACCTTATGTTGTGCACAAGCAATTAAAATTTGATTAGTTGTATGTCAAAACAACAGTTCAAAGTCTAAGGAAAACACTTTTTTTTGGGTGCATCACCTCAGTAGGAGCTTAGTTTTCATCATATTCAAATTCTTTCATTTTATCTCTTTTCTTAGTAAAGCAGTAGTTAGTCCATTTTAGGTGAGGTATTGAGGAACCAACCTTCTCTAGAGGTACTTTTCCATTTAGGTGACCCACAACCTAGAAAGGTTCCCATGTTTCACAAATATGATAAGTTTTGCAGCTTAGCAAGGGTGCAATATTGAGTGTTAACACTATGTTCAACAAATCCATCATGTGTGTATGAGATCGACTATGTGCTTCCACATTTTTCTCGTAATGAGCTTATTGACTTTAGAAGACAAATAGCTGAAGAATATTTTATCTAATGATTGTAATTGAAAATGCCTTGGTTACTAAGTAACACAAATCTACACATGATGTTGTAAGATTTAAATAAGTAGTGGATGGCAGTGACATTTTATGACTGTGATTGAAGCTTGGAAAATGGCATGATGAAATATGAGACAAAGCAAGTGAATTCTATGACCAAATGCATCAAAGGAATGTGGTGTCAAGAGTCGATATGATTGCAAGATGAGTTAGGAAGTTTCAAGCAAAAATAATTGGTATGTGTAAAGCTAAATGTTTAAACCAACATCCTCCTTGCACCAAATATATTAGCATAGACATGGCAACACCAACTATTGACAACACAAAAGCATCACTATTTGGTCTGAATACTAAATACAAATTTGTTGATGAAAGGCGTAGTGGAAATAGAAGTATGAAGGGAAATTCAAATTGAGAACAAGTTAGTTTTGATGAGTATGATGGATGACATGCTAAAGAAACCAATTAGTGAACAAGATAGTCAAAATAATTGCAAACAAGCATTTCCTACATTCTCACAAACAACCAAGAAATAAACCCTAAAATTGTGTTGAGGTGGAGTATGTCGCATTGCAAAGAAAAAATTATTGGGGATAGAAACTAGTATTAGAGTGAGTAAAATGTGACTCCGTTTGATGCCCAAAAAAAGAAATAAGCATATGATTGGATTAAGAAAGTTATTGAAGAGAGAAGTAAATTTTGGTGGGAGCTAAAGATGAGTCCCTTTGAAGCTCTAAAACACAAACATATGATTAAGGTTTATCAGGAAAAAATATAAATGTTGACAAAAGTGTAATATGTGGTAAATATTTTAAGGAAAATTTATCAAATAATAACATCCATTTTTGGGAAGTAAAGATTTTACTATGAGTGCAAAAATATTTTCCCTGCAAAGTAAAATACTTTTCACCATGCAAATCAAGAAGATACAAAATCATGGAAAGGGTAATTATTTTACCCAAGGAATATTTTAATTATGAAAAATGCATACAATTGAAAGTAAAAAAATTCACTGAGGAAGAAAATATGGAAACCATCTAGTGGGTAATTATTTTACCCAAAAGGTGTATTATTTGATTTGGATGGAAATGCAATTACTAGAAAAAGGGGGATATTAAAACAAGATTAGTTTTCATAGAGAACAAAGAAGTTAAAATTAAATATTTTATGTTTTCTGAATATAATTAATTAAATTTTTTATCAGACAGTCATGAACAGTTAATAGGGTCATAACCCTTGAAAATACAAAGTATATATGAGGGTAAAATGAAAGACAAAAGATCATATATAGAATAGGATCATCATTATAATAGTAGTAATATTAGTATAGGTATTTCTACAACATAGAAGACTTGTGATATACAATGTATCATCTTTTGAAGTACTACAAATGGAGAAGAAGAATTAAACTGGTGTTTGAATTCTAGTGTCAATTGATTGTCAAGTTAATTGACAAATATTATCTGGTTATCCCCAAGGTTGATGTTTCCTTATTATTTAAATTGGTGTATCAAGTATATATTCAATTTATAAAAGCACATTTTTTGTTCTTGTGTGGTTCAGTTAACTAGTTCCTTCAAGTAAGGATTAAATTATTTTAATTAAATCATAGTAATCTAGAAAAAGGTCATTTGGATTGATAAGAAGAACCTCATAATTGCATCCTTGCACGTTTATGCCAGTCATAAACCTCTACAAGTGCCAAACAATTTGAATTGTATCCAAGAATATGACACATACATCATACAAATCTTGACTCCATTAATCCAATAGAATTAGGCACTGGTCATACCCATTTTATTACAAAATCTCATAAAATCCACTTCATACATTCAAATTTTAGAACTAGGAGTAGCAGTAGCTATTAATTTTTCATCTATTCCACATCTATATGCCACTATGGATAGATCCCTAAATTAAACTAAGTCACACAAATTTTAAATTTGCATCAGTTATCAAGGTTCACCCACCTAGGTTTAGTAGAGCCTAAAGTGTAGGGATTCAACAACTACATAGGTTAACTCCATCCATTAGCCAAAAATGTTGCCAAAGAGCTTGGCATCCTCTCAAGGTTTATAACCTACATTTTTTAGACCTAACACAACATTTTTGATTGATTGGTTTGATTTGTGGAATTTTGGGTCAACATGCATGATGGAGAGATGAGAGGGACTTGTGGAAATTTTTTATGTGTGTCCTTGAGTGAATGAAGATGAAACATTTGTTATGGTGTTCACTTGTCCAAATAAATCTACTTGAGGTAGTTGACTTGTTTTATATTGTGGAATGGTAGGAACATAACCTTGAGTACCTTGGGTAGACGTAATGAATTGAGATGACGGTGTAGAATGCAAATTTGGTTCCATGGTGGTGTTATGGAATGTGAGTGGTATGTGTGGATGTTGAGGGATTTGAGGGATGGAGGTGTTTTCCGTACCAAGTGTTAGTTCCTAAGTTTTGGTTGTTAAAAAGTGGGTTCCCTTGAATTTCATGAAGTAATGAACTCACCTTAGTAGTAAAGGGTTGAATTGGTGCATGCGATGAAGAGGGTTGGAAAATAGATTGAACCACATTTTGAACTAATGGTTACATGATGAATGTTTGAGGAATAGATGTCATGTTCCCAAAAGGTTTTTCTCTAATGGTGTCCAAATCAAAGGTAGAAGGGAGTTTAGCTCCTTTTTCCAAAGCTAACATGTATTGGTTAGGGTTCAACTTCATCATGGCATTGACAAGGTGATGAGTTTTGGGGTCTTGTGATAGCTCAAATGATTCATCTATGGTAATCTCATGGGGATTGTTGGTAACATCCTCTGTTTCAAATGGGCCCCTCCCTTGAAAATCATGGGGTTGTTGAGCCAAATCTAGTAGAGGATTTGTGGAAGATCTTGGATCAAATTCGGGTTGGTTTAAATTACTCATGGTAGATGAATCTTTGTTTTGTTGCGTGTCCTTGTATTGTGATCTTGTTTCTACCATAAAATTGGTGATCAACCTTAGGAGTATTGTGAAAAATCTTTGGTTAATTCAAATCTAGGTAAAAGCTAGCCTCTAAGGTGTCATAGGATCAATGATGATATGAAAGATGATAGGGTCAGTAATATGGATGATGAACTTTCAAACTTTGGACAACACTAGACTTTGGGTTTATTGTTTTAACGTTTTAAGGATTAATAATGAACTCATGAACCTTAAGATAGACTTGTGACCTTAGGATATATTTTTTCAAATGGATTATTTGCTAATTTAACTAGGTGTATGGGAAAGGGTGCATTCCCACATAATTAGCTAAACAAGGTGATTTGTTTTGATTTGATGATTACCCAAGTCTAGGAGGTTGGTGTATCCAAAGTTATAAAGTTGTTTGTGAGATGAAATGACAAATATTTTGGTGTGGATGAAAAGATTTATTTGATCCTAATATGAACCTAAGAGGTACTTGTTTACAAGACTAAAGTGTTTAAGAATGTGCTTTTCCCTAAGTGTATTTCAAACCAAAAATATTAATGTTTTCTTGGAGGGACATATGTTTTGAACATAAGACAAAATATAAAAATGAACTTGTGTGGGGTTCAATTGATTTAATATTAACTAGTGAGGTTTCTTTTACCACATCCAATGTCTAATTTAATTTTTCAAACTAAATGTCTATAAATTTTAACAACTTTCATTCCACAAAGCTCAACGTGTGAAAATCTAGAGGTTTAAGCTATAGTTGCCTAGGTTTACTTTGGAATAAATGTGGATTGAGATATGACCCAAACATTATGAAGCCTCAAAGATATTGTTTTGAAAAAAGAAAGATATCTTTAAGGGAATGCAATAATATAGGGCTTAATAAAGGTATCCACACTTATGTCCAAAAGGTTTGAAATCTTAATGCCAATTCTCAATGTTTGTTTAAATTATTTTGAATCCAAGCAATGTATTTGATGTAGAAGGTAATGGAGATATTTTTCAAATCTTCTTCCATAAGATTTACTTGAAAAGTTCATAAAAAATAGTCAATACAACCTAGAGTAGGTACGTTCTTTGAGGTGGGCCTACCTCATGCCCCGAAGGGATGATTTTGCATGTAACTTATGGAGGGGAAAAATAGAGGTATATCACCACCTTAAAATTTTGTACAAGAGAATGAACTCTTAAGATCGATGCCTAAACCATAAATCGGACTTTGTAAGTAACTTCTTGGAAGTAAATTTTGATGCACCACTTTCAAATAACATTTCAAAAATCAAGGTTGGCTTCTACACAAAATTTTTTAATGACACAAACCAAGAACACCAAGATGTATAAATCACCCACAAGCCACTAAAGGCATTAAGTCATTCCTTTTCAGCCCATATATCTAGACTTGGATTAGGCACAGTATGTTATTCCACTACAAATTGAAGTTACTATTTTTCAAGTTCACAACATTTATATAGCCCACCGGTAAATTTGCTTTATTGAGAGTCAGATGATTTCTCCATTATGGGATGTATCTCATTATTAGACCCTTTCTTAATAAGAAAAATGCTATTTATCTTCACCTAAGATTGCACGAAGTGAAAGGGGAGAGGATACGTAGCAATTTCTTAGGGTGAGTAGAAAAAAGAAAGTTTTGTAACCTTAGAATGTTTCTCTTCACCCAAGATCACACAAAGTGCAAGGGGAGAGGATACACATTAGAAGTTTACATGCATATAAAGCATGACAAATACTCATTCATTTTAACCCATATTGTAATGATGGCATTTTTTTAAATAGCACTAATAGAAGTGTTTGTTTGTGTTGTTCAATTTTAACCAATATCACAATGATGAGGAAATGAGGGGTTCAATTCTTAACCAACTTTGAAAATTTCATAGAAATGGTAAATTTTAAAGCCCAAATCAAATCTAGTAGTCCTAAAGCATGAATAAAAAAATAGCATGTGGTGGGTTATTTCCCCATGAGAGTTTGAAAACACTATTACAATGAATATCAAATGATTTTTTATTTTCAATGCTCCATGCTACTCTAACCCTATAATATTGACTCTATGTTGGCAATAGTGGTGTTGTTTTTTCAATACTGGTGTTGTTCTGACAATTGTGACACTTTGGTGAAAATCAATAACGATACTCTATAGTAAATAGTGAGCTCAAAGGCAGATCTATATTGGAAAAGGTGGTGCAATATCAAAAGCGACACTCTAGTGAAACCTACAAGTTCACAAAAAATAGAGAAGTCAATAGCGACAAGTTATCAAAAGTGATGCAATAATGAAAAAGAAAAAGTGGTTAAGCACATCAAAAGCAACACTCTATTTTAATAGTGACGTTGTTTATGAAAGTGGAATTTTATTTCTTAGCAATAGTGGCACTATTTTCAATAGTGACACTCTAGTGATTTCAATAGAAACGTCATTTTCTGAAACCTACAAAATATAGGAAACTCAAGCAAGAAATTTCAAAATTAAGTGGTTAAGCCCTCCTAACACCAAAATGTGAGTGTGATCATAAACTGAGCCAAACATGATAAACCACAAAGAAATTAGTCACATTAGCTAAGTTAAGTCAAAATCCCTATGAGATTCTTGAAAGCATAAACATGGAAATCATTGACACAAAACAAGAAATAACAAGAAATTCATGAATGAAATCTATCTAAATTCCCCAAACCTCATCCCATATCAGGATTAGTTCCATATTGATGTGAAATAATAGCCATTTTACAATCCCTTTGATGAAACAAGCTTCAAGATTGTGGCTTATGGATGAAGATTGATGCAATATGTGAGCTAAAATAGTGAAGATGGATGAGAGAAAGTATGGAATTGAGTAGCATAACTTTACTTCAAGAAGTGGATTCCTTTCTCATAGGAGTGAATCCTATTTATAGGGAAAATAGTTGAATTAAGAATTGAGATTCATCTGCCAATCAATGGTTGCAAATTTATGAGAGGATTGAAGAATGATTAACCTTGTGACAAGTGTTGCGAGGAGAAGATATGTGATAGGGATATGTTCTCATACATGTGTGAGAAAATTTTGGGAAGGGAGAATTTAAGGAGTAAATCCTTATGGGTGAAGAAGTAGAGGCTTGTGGGTGAAGGATATTAAGGCTCATGTAAAAGGAGTAAAGGATTGTACAAGAGACAAGATGGCTTGTGTAAGAGTCATGAAATCTTGGCTGGGAGACAAGATGGCTTGTGTACAAGCCATGAATTCTTGGGTGAGAAATTCAATGAAGAGAGTAAATGAAGAAGGAATATTCCATGGGAATATTCTTATGCAAGTGTGAGGGAAAATAGTCATTTAATTAATCTGAGAAAATTAATTAGTTGTGCAAGTTGGAGTTAATAAAACATGAGTTTATTTAACTTGAATGGAGTTAAATGGAGAATGGACTAATGAGGATTAGAAAGTGGATAAGGTTAATTAATCAAATATTAGTTAACTTAAATGGGATTTAGGATATTTTAGAGGAATGTGGGAAAATGTTAGCTTTAATTAAATAGTTAAATTTATTTAATCAAATGGGAGGACATAGGAAGTTTTAATTAAATAATTTGCATTATCTAATTAAATGGGATGAAAATTAGTATGAAGGGGGATGAATTAATCTAATACAATTGATTATTTGATTAATAGGAAAAAATGATAAATTTAATTAAATAGTTAGAAAAGAGGTGATTTAGGACAAAATATTGTTAAAAATCAAATTCAGATGTGTAATATCGATCAGGATGATTTGAAGTGTCTACAATAATTATATGTATCATTTTAAATAATTTTTTATAGTTTTTTACTTTTGCATAGTATATAATTTTATATTTTTTGTTTATAGGTTATGGTACAAAATACTTAGGAGAAAATGAGATGAGAACTTGACATAAGACACTGACTACTAGTAGTGACCAAAGTTTAGTTAGTCGAGCTAAAAGAGGCCCATTGTTTCAAGATTAGTGTTCAATATTCATAGATGAACACATTTTGTATGCCTATACATGGCACATAGATAACATTTTTACTCTGGCTATATGTATCGATGGTATTTGTAGACTGGGAAGTAATACGTTAGCCTCATGTAATATCATGATATTTTGATGACATTTTTTGCAGCATCATGATGGTATTGTATCACATTTTCTATGCCATCATGATGGAATTGTATGCAATTTTTATGAAATTTTCTATGGCCTCATGGCCTTATGGAAATCAATTTATATAAACTTTCTATTCATAAATTGGTAGCTTAAATGGTTTAAAATGTTCTCATAATTTACTTAGCCCCAAGTGGTGTATGTATGAATCATATCTCATATCCAAGTTTTAATTTTTGAAATGAATTTGCTATCATGTGACAACAAATTAACTTAAACATCAAATTCATTTCCTTATTAAAAAAATAATTAATAAAGACAAATATTTCCCAACAAATATGGATCTAAAAGTTATATAAATTACAGAGTGCAATGCAACAAAGACAATAATGAATGAGTTAACAATAATGTATTAGAATTTTAAATATTATTTGCCAAAATTTAAATTACCAACCACTAGATGATGAGAATATCTTTCATTTGATTGTTCTATAGGGTCACATAGGATAAATCCAAAATAACCTCACTTTTTCAAGACTCCAATCCGTTTGATCATGGTGCCAAATTTTCAAATGTTACAAAAACTATCAAACACATTCAATGAAAAGTTGTAAGGTAGTGTAACTTTTATTCCATCCCTCATGCAATAAAATAGATAATTCCAATACATTTGTGTGGGTGGGTTAATGCTATGAAATTTCCTATTTTTTACCCTAACAAGCTTGACCATTCCAAAGTACATTGTATCAACACTTTCTCTTAAGATCCCTAAATGCCAAAATGTGAAGAACTTTGATGAGTTGTATCTTAAAAACCGTGGCACTTACATACATTTTTTTTGAAGTTTTATGAAGATGTATTGTCCCTCTATAATACCCTCTCTCATTTTTTACATCTCCAATCCATTTGGTCATGGTAAAAAAATTTCTTTTTGTCCCAAAAGTGTCAAATGTGTTCAACAAAAAGTTACAATGTAGAGTAACTTTTTCTCTATCCATCGTGCAGCTAAACAAACAATTCCAACACATCTAAGTGGGTGGGTTATTGCTAGGAAAGGTCCTATTTCACACCAGCAAGCTAGATCATTCTAGGCTACATCATATCGGTGCTCTCTTAAGATCCTTAAATTCTAATAAGTGATGAACTTTGATGAGCTATATCTTAGAAACTGTGGCACTTAAAAACATTATATTTAAAGGTACACAAATTTGTAGGGTCCCTCTACAATAATCTCTCTCATTTTTAATATCTCCAATCCATTTGGCAATGGTGAAAGTTTTTCTTGCTCCCACAAAACTGTCAAATGCATTCAATAAAAAGTTGCAAGGTAGCATAACTTTGTTTCATCCATAGTGTGGGCAAATAGGTAGTGCCAACACATCTAGGTGGGTGGGTTAATTATAGGAAAGTTCCTGTTTTTCACCCTAGCAAACCAAATCATTTTAGACTACATTGTACTAGCAATATCTTAAGATCCCTAAATTCCAAAAAGTCACAATATATGATAAGCTATATCTCCACTTAAAAAAAAAAATTGTCGAGGTACACGAAGAAGTAGGGTCCCTCTATAATAACCTCTCTCATTTTTTCATATCTCCAATCCATTTTTCCATGGTGAATTTTGTTCTTGCTACCCAAAAAATGTCAAATGCATTCAACAAAAAGTTGCAAGGTAGTGTAACTTATGTTCTATCCATCGTCTAGACAAACAAATAGGGCCAACATGTCTGAGTGGGTGGGTTAATGATAGGAAAGGTCCTATTTTTCACCCTAGCAAGCTAGATTGTTCCAAGCTACACCATACCAGTGCTCTCTTAAGATTTTTTTGGTGAATTTTAAAGAACCAATAGATCCAACCAAGCATCTATGAATTTGCTAGATTCAATTCTTGAATATTTAGGAAATGATTGGATAATGAATGAGATGAAGCTAGAATGCTTCTTCTCCTACACTTTGGGTTATGCAAAACCTGGGAGGGTGATCCCACAATGTGTATCCTACAATTCTTCTAAACAATTATTTTGCACATTGTATAATAAAGATGTATTACCATAAAAACATAAATAGATGAACTCCTTCAAGAAATTGGAAATTTCTTAAAAAGAATCAAACACCTAAATCTAAGAATACCATACAACACAAACTTCAATAAAAGGTAAATCAATTAAGAGTATGTTAATGAAATTTGTTCTCAAATTGAAAGACTATAACCATAAGAAATGCATTTAACACTGTTAGGACTAAAAAATTCCACATATTTCCATTAGCCTCTATACATTTATCACCTAGTCCCTATAGAATTTCAACATATTCAATTTCATGATCTAGACAAGTTTTTGAGGTTTGTGTAAAATCCATCATACCCCAGCAATCACATCCATGAATTTCATTTAGGTAATTTTGACACCATCAGCCTAATAATACTCGATCAGTGGAACTACCATTACTACCCCACTAATAGCTCGATAAGGGCAGTCCATATCCTTACATCAGTGTAACATTTTTCCATCAGGCTAACTTCAAAAGTAGTTCCCCTGATGGGCCGATAGAAAACAACAGAGATTACCACATTGCCACAAATTGGATGCATCAGTGGAACAAATGATGAAGCTTCCCCAATAGCCCAATATAACCATGAAGTATCAAGATATAACACTTATCAGTGAAGCTGGGATGCATCGAGATAGCATTGTTTAATGTCTTGTCGATAGACCAAAAGAAGAACTTTCATCAATGGAGATGGTGGCCATCAGTGGAAAACAAATAAAAGTTCCAATGATATAGTGATGAATGATTACTATTTGTTGATGTGACATCCAAGAGCATCATTGGGATATTTAAAATAAATTCTCTCCTCGATGACAAGACCGAAACAAGTGGTATATTAATGAGCCAAAACTTAAGTGAATTACACCATGAATTGATCATATAATTGCAAAAACTAGAAAGGCTACACTAAGGGAAGAAATAGAAGGGATGGAGCTCGGAGATTTTAAGACATAAAACCAGGGGAAGCGAAAATTCATGTAAGTACTCCACTCTTAGCTAGAAAGTTGCATTTTTTCAAAATTACCAATGGAAGAAAATGCAAAACATCCTAAGGCAAAGAAACAAAAAACTGAAAAGAGGAATCTAAACCAAGACCTAATAGATCAGTGTTCATGGTCAAGGCCATGACCCAAAAGAATTGTTCAAACAAGTAAATTGTTAGACAAGCATAGGGGTCTAGGGGATGTTTAGATGCCACACCAGGGCTATGAACTTATTATGTATCACTACAAAAAGCAATTCATATTTCAACCAATATGTAACCCATGGAGATTGAATTTAGGAAGACTTGTCATGCCAAATGTGTTTGTCAATGTAGAATTAATGAAAGCCCTGACTAGTTGGTATAATCCTAAGAAAAGAACTATCCAATCACTAAATGGGGTTGATATGCTTGTTCTTTCCTAGAACCCGATCTCTAATGTGTTTCAATTAGAAGCTCCCATGAACTTGCCATTCACCATTAGAGACTTTTTGAATGAATATTGTTGCATGGATACTAGTTACAAGAGATGGAAACTACATTTGCATAGACCTAAGAATGAGCAAGGTCAACTTAGGAAATTTATAAGTAATGAAAACCTTGCATTCCATATAGATTTGTTTGAAGAGTACTTCCAATATACCTATTAATCAACTAGTCAAGTCTTGGGAATTAAGGTTCCACCACTCAAAGATGCTAGGTCATTTTACTATGCAAACTATTTGACGAATGCCCTAAATCAAGGGCTTGAAAGGATAAAAAAAAATAGTGATTGTATAGATTTCAAAAATTATTCCTTGCTGATGCATTTACATTTGTATGAAGGTGATGCTATAAATGTGTCAGGTAAAGAATTAAGAATCAAAGACACAGATGAAGATGGAAACTTTAACCCTATACAGATGTGGACTGCACTATGGGATAGTCAATGTGATAGGTCACATTACTTATATTTTGAATAATATTTTGTTAAACCATTAATGAAGTTGTTAGGCTATTCATATGATCACAATTTATCCCTTGAGGTGCAAAAAATTTTGAGACCAAAGGAGAATAACCCAAAAGGAAAAGTGAACCATAATTGGGGTGATTGGTATTCCTTCTCCAATTGCACAGTAATAAGGGTTTATGGATTTGAAGGGGTTCCATATTTGTTACCATGAGTGGTTCCTAACAGAGTCTCCTATTTGGAAGTTGTACAACTAGTAAAGTCTGATACTAAACATCTCAAGAGTCATAATAAAAAATCACTCATGCCCAACACTCTTTGTTTTGGAGACTTCACAGTATGTTACATTGAAGGGTATGAAGAAATTGATGCTAAATTATCCCATTACAACCTTCCCCTTGGGTATGAAAGAGAGAATTTTGATGCAGAGGTATTTATTCATGAAGCAATATTAACTCGAAATCTGTCAGGATATGAGCATTTGTTTGCACTTGATGATGTGATTAGGAACCGAGATGAAGCTTCCACTAGTGAGAGAATGGCTTTATATAATAAATTTATGCTTGTAGAGGAATGGAAGAAAAAGAATGTCCCATCACATAGAGAAGCATTTGCTGATATACAAGATCCCTTGGCTAGGATTGAGTAGCTTATTCCTCACATGAATGAAATAGTGAAAAATATGACCTAATATGTTTTTGATACATCTCATACGACTTACACATGAGTACATGTTGAGGAAGTGGAACCTTTAGATCGCATACCTTCACAACCCACTGCTAATGTCTTTTTTTCCACTAACAACAGTGAAGGGGAGGAAGGTAATGAAGAAAGTGATGAAGAGAGTAATGAAGAGGAATAACCAATTGAATAGATAAATGCCCCTATGATCACACAATATGAGCCCCTTCAGAAGCTTGTAAAATTTGAAACATCAAATTAGTTATCTGATGACATTAGGGTCAACGTTGTTCATGAATTCATTTCTGATAATGATTTTGTTAAAAATCCTAAATTCAAATCATTTGTCTATGAGTATTAAGGGAAGAAAATATGAAAAAAGGAGCTAGACATTATTCTTGAGAAGGATGTTGCTGCCTTCAAAGAATTGAAAAAAGAAGTTGACAAGGAGATGCAATCCAACACTCCTAAAAGAGGTAGAGAATTACTCCAAGAGTCTGGGGTATTACTACTACCACTATGGGACATGAGCTCTATAATTATGTTCGATAGTTTCAAAAAAAAAAAGGGGATATAGCAATGAACCTAATAGAGGACGCTAGTGATAAGATATATTCAAGGTCTAAATATAATCTAAATGAAGATAAGTTGCTTATTTGGTCATTATACCCTCATGAGAAAAGGTCGACAGTGATTGACAATCCAAATCAAGTATTTGGACACCTTTTGGTCAAAAGAGTTGGGGACACTAATCCCTTAGAAACTACAGAACTGAGTGTAAATGTGGAAAAATTCACTAGAGCACAAATTGAAAAGTTTGTAAAAGATAATGACAAATTGAGAAAGCAATTATCACATCAAATGGAGAGGTCATCTTCCTCCTCTACCCTAGAATTTTACTCCCCATGGCTTGAGAAAGATAAAAGAGTGTTAGATGCATTAGTTGATGCAGCGTATTGGAAAAATTCCCATTTAAAAGCCCAAGTAAAGTGTAAAACACTGGAAAAGGAGGTGAAAATCATTAAGTACAATATTGTTTCTGAGATAATCAAAGAGAGGTTCAATAAGCTAATAAAGAAAGTTGGGGATTATTAGGGTATATTTAACCAAATACAATCAACACTAGAGGAAAATGTCCGGTTACAAGGAAAAATGATTGATAAAAAGAAGGAACTTCTAGGTAAACATATCCTGAGAGACCAAAAACTGCAAAGATATAATGACTTGGTGAGATCCCACAACCAATATCAACAAAGACTTGAAGAAGACCTTGGTTGTTTTAATTTGGTTCTTGCACTCCATGATGATATAGGGAATCTTTGAGAAAGGGATGATTGGAAAGTAGAATTTATAGAATTTCTAACAATTGCATTGCAGGAAATCAATGATTAGGATATGGTCTTGCAAAATACTCATAAACAAATAGAGAAATTCATGCACATAGAGTATGATATGAAGGAGATTATATCCAATGCTGACACTCATGCATAATAGGGATATGTTGATCACCTTTCAGCTTTCAAATTTTTTATCAATTGGGTAGTGGATAATCCGGGCACAAGTAATCAATAGTCAAAATCGGTCGGTGGTAATGATGTGGATCCTATCATATAGTAAAAGATTTCAATAGTTCTTAAATGACCATGCGCTTTTACTTAGAGATTAACGGATTGGTACACATGTTTATTGATTGTATTATTTTCTTAAGTTATGTTTAGTTTCAAAATCATATTTTGTTATCAAAATTTGTGTCCTTTGGTATGAAGCTTGTTTCCTCTTGTATATATAAGAGAGACTAGGAATAAAAGAAAGATATAGGAGAAGATATTAGTAGAATAGGGGTAATAGATGGATTGCAAAAGAGTTCCATAATGTTGATATTTTCAAAGACCATGTTGCAAGCAATATTTTGAAGAAGTCAATGAAAGATCTATAATTTTTTGGCATTATATTGGTATCAATTGTTTGTTGAAATTATACAGTTATTTGGTTGTCTCTAACTTAATATTTACTTATTATTTAAATTGGTATATCAAGTATATATTCAATTTATCAATGCACATTTGTTGTATTTGTGTGATATGATTAATTGGTTTCCCCAAATGAATTAAAGTCCCTCTAGTTAGTCATAGTAATCTAGAAGTGTTATTTGGATCAATAAGAAGAGCCATATAACTAGGGTTTCCATTTTATCTCCAATTTTTTATCATCTATTGTTCCTGTGTGATTTATTCAATTGGTTCTTTTAAGCAAAGATTAAAAATCCTTTTGATAAATCATAAGTAACCTGGTTGTGTCAGTTGGATCAATAAGTAGAGTTTTTCAATCATTTTCCTTCATGTTTATACAAGTTATAAACCAATATTAGTGTGCCAAAAAATTCAAGTTACAACCAATATAATTCATACATTCTAGATCTTCATTTGACTCCATTTACCCAATAAGGCACTGGTCTTACCCATTTCATCATTTAGTTTTATCAAATTTATTTCAAAACCTTACATCTATTAACTAAACATATTCATAAACTTCACCTTGATATTGAATTAGGTTTGCATCTCTCCACTTCCAATTGCCATTGTGGATAGATTACACAAGTAGGAAACTTATAGGTTAAGTCTGCTTCACTTGCATTAGGTATACCCACCTAGGTCTGGAAAATCCTAAAGAGAAGAAGGTTCAAATACACCAATTGGCCTTGTTCGTTAGCCTAAAATGTACCAAGAGCCTGGCAACCTCTTGAGGTTATTCAACTAGCATTTTTGAGAACTAACAGATTGGTGGCTCTACTTGGGAGCCAATTCTGAGCCCAAATCCTTCCATCATAGAGTCATTGCAAAGTTAAAAGACTACTAGGAATAAACTAAATTATTTTCCTTCTTTCAGAAAGTAGGTGGCAACTCTAGAGAAATTTTATGACAAATAAAGTAAGCATCAGATCAAAGAGGATAGATGATAGACATCAAAGATACTTTATATTAGCTTATATGAACAGAGGAAGATCCTTACACCAGGATAGTCCCAAGAAGAACAATGGGGGATGGATTAACAGACATGGATCCCCTCCCACAAAATCAAATACAAACAAGAACAAGTCTACGGTGACATCTAGCTAAGCAGATGTTATAAATGAAGGAAATTCATCAAAACAAACATTTAATGCACACAATAGCTTTTCCCCATTGTATGGATTGGAAGATCACAAAATTGATCCATGTGGAGATCCCCACACTCCATTTGAACAAGAAAATAATGATTATCCCATTTATCATTTTGAAATGGAGAAAGAAAAGATGCAAGAGTTCCATGCCCAAAGAGATGAAGAACAAAGACACAGGCAGGAGGAGTATGACTATGAAATGGCCCATAAACATGACTAATCAAGAATTAGAAATACAAATGTAGTGGTAGGAACATGAACTTGAAAGCAGACAATGGATGATAAATAGAAACATAGAGCTGAATCAACACCTTTCTTAGCTGAATATTAATACATAAAAGCCACCTAAGTATGTCCCACCACATAGACAAGGTGGTAATATTAATCCTCAAGGAGCATCTCAGAACACAAGAGCACCACAAAATGTAAACCAAAGATAGCAATTTCAACCTAATATACCATCTCATTGATCCCAACATCCAAATGCTATCAATGCTCCTCAACACAATCCACTTCCAAGTCAGCAATACCCCTCATAATATCAACAATATGTTTCCCAACAAAATAGGTACCCCTAGCGGCACATCCAACAAAATGCTTATCATCAGCCACAACATGGGTACCATTACCCGCCACCCTTGAATTTTCCCCCACAAAATCCTACAAATCCACGTAGACAATTTGATCTAATAGGATATCAATTGTACCCATATCCAATGGATAGTAATTGGAGAAATATGGTTCCCAAGTTCACTAGGAATAATGTCATGTCAGTAGAACACATCAAAAATTTTAATGCCTTCGTTCAAGATATTGGTATGGATTATGAAGATTTGAATATGAGATTGTTCATGATGTCTCTAACAAAAGAAGTGAGGGATTGATTCAACAGCCTACCTGATGGATCAATTAATTATGTAGCATATTTTCAAGATCAATTTTTGGATCAATATGGGAATCAGTGTGCACTTGAGTTTGCCTTGCATGAATTGATTAGTATCCAAAAATATTAGAATGAGTCAGTTCATGATTTCAACTAGAAGTTCTCTAAATTACACAATAAGATACCACCTCGGTCTAAACTGACTGACCCTGCAACATTAAGCATTTACCTGAAGGCCTTTGATCTAAAGATAGGATATGAGCTTAGAAATAGGTGCCCTATAAATCTAACAAAAGCATAAAAAATAGCATTGACTATTGAAAACAATAGAAAAGATGTTGGGATGATTAGTAAGAGATAATCTTAGTGTTCCCCAAAATGTTAACTACCCTTAGAATAGGCAAGAGAATGCATATAGAAATGGAATACCAAGGTTGCATGATATGCCATATAACACAAACTACAAGGATGGAAAGCCCACAATCAATAGGCCAAAGAATAAGGAGACTCCTAATCCCTTAAAGAAGAAGGGAGCATACATGGTTAACAATAATCCTTGGTGTCAAGTTTGCAAATTACCACATTCCCCTTATCACTATGTTGTAGCTCAATCAATACAAGAAGAATAAATGCCACTATACAATGATGAAGAGGATCATACTATATATTTGACCTCCCACACCCTCCATCCCATTGAGTAAGGATATTCATCTTTAGAAGAAGAAGGCTACAAATATGATGTTGATAACCAAAGATACAATGTTCATATGGCAGAACAACAAGTCTTTTTTTATTATGATGAAAGTAATGATAAACCATATTCTCCTTATGCATCATCTTAGTCAAGTAAGTACAAAGTAAGAAGACCAACTAAGGAAGAGATTAAGGGGTTAACCATTGCTACATTAGAATAGGAAAAAAGAAAATATCGGTTAAGAAATAGAACAATAAATGAAGATGAGGGTGTTCCAAGAGGGATATTTGTGAAAGACAAAGGAACAATATAGGGGGTACCATGAAAGGAAAAAAATAAGCAATCCAATAAGAATGAACAAAGATATTTTCATATGGAAGAAAATAAAGAGTTGCATAAAGACAAACAAAAGCCTAATGAAAAGAACAAAAAAGAAAAAGAGGAGAACAAAGGAGATCCAATGGAGAAAAAGAAGGTAACCAAAGCAGAAAGTACCTCTTTTGATTTCACACAGGCCTTTTCTTAGGTAAAGATGTATGTGCCATTATTAGAAATGATGAAGATAAACAAATACAGAGATAGTGCTATCCAGTTAATATCTAATGGAACTAATAGAAGCACAAAATCTAAGAACAAAGAAACCACTAACAACAAGTAGGGAGAAATAAAGGTTCCTGAAGTTTGTCTTGGTGATACAATAGTAAATCTTGTGTAAATTGACCCATTTTTTACCACACTACTCATAAATAACAAGTTGGTAAGAAATTGCATGATAGATTCAGGTGTTGCTATCAATATCATGACAGTAGGATTCATGAAACAACTTGGCATGTGGGTGGACACTAATGGTGGTAAATGCTACGCTATGGATAGTAGACCTATCCCAGTAGTAGGGATCATGAAATATGTAGAGGTGAATTTGGTTGCTTATCCACAAGTAGTATATAATATTGACATAACTGTAATTGGCACACCCCCTCACTTTGGAATGCTCTTATCAAGACAATGGACTGCAGCAGTTGGGGGAGATGTACAATTTGACTTGTCCTATGCTACAATACTGGTAAATGGTGAAGAGGTCAAGCTATATAGAGAACCAAAAATGAATCAGATTATGGATTATGTTGCTCAAGATCAGTTAAACTACTTTTGTGATGTGGATTTAGGGAGTTTTAGAATAGAGCATTTGCAGCCTGAACTAGTGAATACTAATCTAATTGATAAGCATGTTTCCAAGAATTAGCATGGTATATGGAAGATGTATTTTGATGGAGCATGTAGTTAGGAAGGCAATGGAGTAGGGGTAGTTTTTATTTCACCTAAAGGTATCACATTCAAGTATTCATTCTTATTGATCTTCGAATGTACAAATAATATAGCAAATTATGAAGCCCTGCTAATTGGTTTGAATATGGTTGTCAAACACAAAATCAAATTGCTAACTATTCTTGGAGACTCTGAGTTGATCATTTCACAAGTTGGATCAAAATATGCTACAAAAAATAAAAGGTTAAAACAATATAGAAATTTTGTGTGGGACACAAATGAACTATTTGATGCTTTTTCTATTGAATGGTTAGATAGGTCCAAGAACTTGATGGCAGATTTCTTAGCCAATGTAGCTGTGACAAGAGATGATATCACCTTGGTCGAAGTATCTCAAGTTGAATTCAAAACAAGGCCTATTATCCCTGATAATATCTATAGTTGTCAAGTTTTCAATGATGACACTGATCTCATCAAGTTTCTACATTGCATCGATTAGTATGAAGCACAAGAGATTGACTTTAATGCTTTTGTGGAAGAAATAGATGGCAAATAGACTATGTTTGGAAAAGAAGTTGTGCAGCTCAAAACCAACAAACTTCCTAAAGGGCTTATGGCACTATAAAGAGTATTTGATGGAAATGATCAGGCTCTCATGAAACAAACTCCACTAAAAAAGGAAGATGTTGAAGAAATCAATCTGGGGATTGAGTTGGCACCAAAAAGGGTATATATTGGAAAGAAGATAAGTCTGATAATTAGAAAAATGCTAATTGCACTATTAAGAAAATACAAACATGTTTTTGCATGGTCTTATCAAGATCTCAAGGCATATAGAGAAGATTTGTTCCAACATGAGATCCCATTAAAGCCAAGTGCAAAACCATTTGGGCAGAAGCAAAGACCCATCAACCCAATTTTGGACCCTAAAATGCATGAAGAGCTTATGAAGCTTAGGGAAAGGAGTATTATCAAATGAATTAGACATTCATCTTGGGTCTAATCTAGTACCAGTTAGAAAGAAAAATGGAGATATAAGGATTTGTGTAGACTTCCAGAACTTGAATGTATCTTCTCTCAAGGACAATTATCCGCTTCCAAACATGGAGGCTATGCTACAAAGGGTCACAGGTTGTGAGTTATTGTCCATGATGGATGGATTTTCAGGTTATAATCAAGTGAAAGTTAAAGAATCAGAACAATACAAGACAACTTTCACTAAACCATGGGGAACATATGTTTATGTTAGGATGCCATTCAAACTCATAAATGCTAGTGTAACATTCCAAAGAGCTGTGGATGTTTCTTTTGTTGGCCTTATTAATGAAATAATGGTAGTCTACCAAGATGATTTAACTGCACACTCCAGAAAGGTAGAGGATCATGTGGCTCACCTTGAAAATATATTTTTGAAGGCATTGGAATATGGAATTTCCCTTAGTCCTAGAAAGTGTCATTTCATAGTAACAAAAGGAAAGTTACTTGGGCATATAGTCTCTAAGGAAGGAGTAAGGATTGATCCTCAGAGAGTGGAGGCCATTGATAAGATACCCATCCCCAAAAAATTTAAGTCTATTCAATCATTCTTTGGACAAATCAATTTTATAAGGAGATTCATATAAAACTTTGTTGAGATAGTAAAGCCAATATCAAAAATGCTAAAGAAAGGTGAAAAAGTTGATTGGATAGCTGAAGCTATAGATGCGTTTATATCCATAAAAAATGAAATCAAAGAAGCTCCTATATTGAAATCTCTAGATTCCAACAAACCTTTCTAGATCTTTTCATTCACATCCTATCTCACATTTATTGTAGTAATGCTTCAAAAAAATGATGAATGGTATGAACAACTAGTTTCATTTTTTAGCAAATCCCTCCAAAATGCAAAATTGAAGTATGATATTTTTGGAAAACAAGCCTATGGACTGGTAAGAGTTGTCAAGGAATTTAGGCCATATTTAGTGCGAGAAAAAGTGATAGCTTATGTGCCCAATGCTACAGTAAAGGATGTATTTATACAAAGTGAGAAAAAAAGGCATAGGTCCAAATGGATAAACATGATCCAGGAGTTTGATATTGAGTTTTAGATCACTAAGCTTGTAAGGGGTCACAGACTAGCCAAATTGATGGCTGAAATAAATTTGGAAGTTTCCCAAGTATGTAATGTCAATAACAAAGAAGATATGGTCACCAGTATAGAAAACACTTCATGGTACACTAATATTGTGTATTACCTCAAACATTTGAAATTTCTGAAAGGGTTTGATGACAATAGAAAAAGGACACTCAAGTTGCAGGCCTTAAAATATGTATTCATGGAGGGAGACCTCTATTAGAAGAATAGGGATGGTGTCCTATTATTGTGCTTAGATGAACATCAATCAAGACATGTCTTGAAGGAGATGCATGAAGGAGTATGTGGGGGACATTTCTCAGCAAAAACCACTACTCATAAGATATTAAGAGTAGGGTACTATTGGCCTAAGGTTTTCAATTGTGCACATGACTATACTAGAAAGTGTGAGGAATGCTAAATTTTTTTTAGGAAAATTGAAGTATCAAGGAGTATTGGCTCTAAGAATTGTGCAGGTTGAAGCCCCATTTCATCAACAGGGAATTGATTTCATAGGGGAAATTACAAAAAAATTAAGTGGAGGACACAAATGTATATTGGTAGCCATAGATTATTTCACAAAATGGGTGGAAGCCATACCCACCAAGCAGGCAACCAATAAGGTTGTGATCAATTTCTTATTGGAAAACATCATCACAAGATTTGGGATCCCAAAAAGGATTGTAATTAATAATGGAATGTATTTTAGATCTAATGAGTTCAACGAATTTTTCCAGTCTTATGGAATCATCATCTCATATGCTTCACCTTATCATCCATAGGTGAATGGGCAAGTTGAATCCAGCAATAAAAGTATCTTAAAAATTATAAAGAGGGTGTTGAAGATTACTATGAAGACAAGATTACTATGAAGAGGGATATTGGAAAGTCTCCCTTTGAACTTGTATATGGGGCTCAAGCCAGGCTCCCTTTACATAATTTGCTACCAGTGAGTAGGTTCATCTTGTAGGAGGACTTAGACATCCCTAGACCTATGGAGGAGAGAATGGAAGAGTTGATAGAACTTGATGAAATTAGAAATCAAGCACAAAAAAATAATGTGAAGAAACAATTGCAAATAAAATACTTATATGATAAAAAGGATAAAAACAAGAAGTTTGAAGTAGGTGACATGGTTCTCATGTGGAATGCCAGGAGTCAAGACAAAGGAAAGAATGGGAAATTTGAGGCCTTATGGTTAGGACCCTTTTTTATTGTGGGAAAGGGAGGTGAGGATTCATATTATATCTAGAACATGTCAGGTGTAGAACAAGAATTTTTAGTACATGGGAAATTTCTAAAGTTTTTTTCTTGAAGAACACCAGAGGATTAAGGATTGTCAATGCATGGAAAATTCTTGACAAACCTCTTAAAGTAATATTTTTCCATGCACAGTATTCTAGGTGAAGGTCAAGAATTTCCAATGCATGGACAATACCTGAGATACCTTGTGAAGTTCACAAATTTTCATGCACAATAGTTTTTAGGTTCTTATCATATTCCATCTTCATCCATGGTCTACTCCCAAAAGATTTTATAGATTCTTGCAATGATTTCACAATCATTCATCCCCAGATGGAGCCACTGTTAGGACTAAAAAATTCCACACATTTCCTTTAGCCTCTATCCATTTATCACCTAGTCCCTATAGAATTTCACCAAATTCAATTTCATGATCTAGACAAGTTTTTGAGGTTTGTGTAAAATCCATCATACCCAAGCAATCACACCCATGAAGTCCATTGAAGTCCTTTTGACACCATCGGCCTAATAATACTCTATTGATGGAATTCCTATTACTACCCCACCGATAGCCCAATAAGGTAAATCCATATCCTTACATCGGTTTAACATCTTTCCATCAAGCTAGCTTCCAACGTAGTTCCCCCAATGGGCCAATAGAAAATAACAGAGATTATCACATTGTAGTAGCCTGGGTGTATCAAGGGAATGAATGATGAAGGTTCCCTGATAGCCCGATATAACCACATAGTATCAAGATATAACACTTATCGGTGAAGCTAGGATGTGTCAAGATAGCGTTGTTTGATGTTTTGTTGATAGACCTAAAGAAGAACTCTCATCGGTGGAGAAGGTGGAAATCGGTGGAAAATGAATCAAAGTTCCAATGATATAGCAATGACTGATTAGTATTTGTTGATGTGACGTCCAAGAGCATCGTCAAGATTTTTAACATAAATGCTCTCCCTGATGACAAAACTAAAACAAGTGGCATATTAATGAGCCAAAACTAAAATGAATTGCACCACAAATTGATCATATGATTGCAAAAACCAGAAAGGATACACTAAGGGCAAAAGTAGAAGGGATGAAGCTCAAATATTTTAAGCAGTAAAACTAGGGGAAGCAAAAATTCACATAAGTACTCCACTCTTAGCTAGAAAGTTGCATTTTTTTAGAGTTAGCAATGGAAGAAAATGCAAAAAAACCAAAGGCAAAGAAACTGAAAACTGAAAAAAGGAATCTAAACCAAGACCTGATAGACCAGTTTCTGGGGTTAGGGCCAAGACCTCAAAGAAATGTTCAAACAAGTAAATTGTTAGACAAGCATAGGAGTCTAGGGGATGTTTGGATGCCACACCGGGGCTATGAGATTTTTATGTATCACTATAGAAAGAAATTCAAATTTCAACCAGTATGTAACCCATGGAGATTGAATTTAGGAAGACTTGTGGTGCCAAATGTGTTTGTCAGCGTAGAATTAATGAAATCCCTAGCCAATCCGTATAATACTAAGAAAAGAACTATCCAATCTCCAAATGGAGTCAATATGCTTGTTCTTTCCCAGGACCTGATCTCTAATGTGTTTTAGTTAGAAGCTCCCATGAACTTCCCATTCACCATTAAAGAATTTTTGACAGAATACCATTACATGGATACTAGTTATAAGAGATGGAAGCTACCTTTGTACAAACCTAAGAATGAGCAAGGTCAACTCAAGAAGTTTATGAGTGATGAAAACCCTCCATTTCATATAGATTTGTTTGAAGAGTACTTCTAATATACCTACTACTCAACTGGTCAAGTCTTGGGAATTAAGGTTCGACCACTTATGTCTATTGCACTGATGGTTGTAGTAGTTGATATACAAAGCAAAGATTCTAGGTCATTTGACTATGAAAACTATTTGGTGACTGCCCTAAATCAAGGGCTTGAATGGATAAAAAGCAATAGTGATTATATAGATTTCAAACATTATTCCTTGCTAATGCATTTACTTTTGTATGAAGGTGACGCTAGAAATGTGTGTTGTAAAGAATTAAGAATCAAAGACACAGATGAAGATGGAAACTTTAAACTTGTACAAATGTGGAATGCACTATGGGATAGTCGATGTGATAGGTTACATTACTTATATTTTGAAGAATATTTTGTTAAACCATTAATGAAGTTGTTAGGCTATTCATATGATCACAATTTATCCCCTAAGGTGCAGAGATTTTTGAGACCAAAGGAGAATAACCCAAAAGGAAAAGTGAACCATAATTGGGGAGACTATTATTCCTTCTCTGATTTCACAATAATAAGGGTTTATGGATTTGAAGGGGTTCCACATTTTTTACCACAAGTGGTTCCTATAGAGTCACCTATTTGGAAATTGTGCAACAACTAGCAAAGTCTGATACTAAACATCTAAAGAGTCATAATAAACAATCACTCATGCCCAAAACTCTTTGTTTTGGTGACTTTATACTATGTGCCATTGAATGGTATGAATAAATTGATGCTATATTATCCCATTACAACCTTCTTGTTGGGTATGAAAGAAAAAAATTGATGTAGAGGGATTTATACATGAAGCAAGATTAACTCAAATTTTGTTAGGATATGAGTATTTTTTTGCACTTGATGATGTGATCAAGAACTAAGATGAAGCTTCCACTGGTGAGAGAATGTATTCATATAATAAATTTATGCTTATAGAGGAATGGAAGAGAAAGAATTTCCCATCATATAGAGAAGCATTTGCTAACATACAAGATCCCTTGGCTAGGATTGAGTAGCTTATTGCTCACATAAATGAAATAGTGAAAGATGTGCCCTCATATGTTTTTGATACATCTCATATGACTTACACATGAGTACAAGTTGAGGATGTGGAGCCTTTAGATCGCATGCCTTCACAACCCAATCTTGATGTGTGTTTTTCCACTAACAAAAGTGAAGGGAAGGTAATGAAGAAAGTGATGAAGAGAGTAATGAAGAGGAACAACCAATGGAATAGATAAAGGCCCCTATGATCACACAATATGAGCCCCCTTAGGATCTTGTAAAATTTGAAACATTAGATGAGTTATCTAATGACATTAGAGTCAAGGATGGTCATGAATTCATTTTTTATAATGATTTTTTTAAAACTCCTGAATTCAAATCATTTTTCTATGAGTATACGGGGAAGAAAATAAGACAAAAGAGGAGCAAGACATTACTCTTGAGAAGGAATCTATTGCCTTTGAAGAATTGAAAAAATAAGTTGACAAGGAGATGTAATCCACCTCTCCTGAAAGAGGTAGAGAATTAATCCAAGAGACTGGGGTATTACTGTTACTAGGATGGGACATGAGATCTACAATTTTGTTTGATAGTTTCAAAAAAAAGAGGGGATACAACAATTACCTTTATAGAGGAGGCTGCTGATAAGATATATTCAGGGTCTGGATATAATCTAGATGAAGATACCCAGAATATTTGGTCATTATACCCTCATGAGAAAAGGTTGGCAGTGATTGACAATCCAAATCAAGTATTTGGACACATTTAGGTCAAAAGAATTGGGGACACTAATCTCTTAGAAACTATAGAATTGAATGTAAATGTGGAAAAATTCACTAGAGCACAAATTGAAAAGTTGGTAAAAGAAAATGACAAATTGAGAAAGTAGTTATCACATCAAATGGAGAGGTCATCTTCCTCCTCTGCCCCAGAATTGTACACACCATGGATCAAGAAAGATAAAAGAGTGTTAGATGCATTAGCTGATGCAGCCTATTGGAAAAATTCCCATTTGAAAGCCCAAGAAAAGTGTAAAACACTAGAAAAGGAGGTGAAAATCATTAAGTACAATATTGTGTCCAAGATAATCAAAGAGAGGTTCAATAAGCTAATAAAGCAAGCTAAGGATTATTGGGGTATATTTAAGCAAATACAATTAGCACTAGAGGAGAATGTCTAGTTACAAGGAAGAATGATTGATAAAAAGAAGGAAATTATGGGTAAACAAATCCTGAAACACTAAACAATGCAAATATATAATGACTTGGTGAGATCCCACAACCAATATCAACAAAGACCTGAAGAAGACCTCAGTTGTTTTAATTTGGTTCCTGGACTCCATGATGATACATGGAATCTTTGAGAAAGGGATGATTGGAAAGCATAATTTACAGAGTTTCTAACAATTGCATTGCAGGAAATCAACAAGGAGGATATGGTCTTACAAAATACTCATAAACAAATTAAGAAATTCATACACATAGAGTATGATATGAAGGAGATTATATCCAATGTTGATACTCATGCAGAATAGGGATATATTGATCACCTCTCAACTTTCAATCTGTTTATCAATTGGGTAGTGGTTAATTTGGGCACAATTGAGCAATAGTCAGAATTGGTCAGTGGTAATGATGTGGATCCTATCATATAGTAAAAGCTTTGAACAAGTCTTAGATGACCATGGGATTTTACTTGGAGATAACAGATTGGTACACATGTTTATGATTGTATTATTTTCAAAATCATATTTTGTTATCAAAAGTCGTGTCCTTTGGTCTGAAGCTTGTTTCCTCTCATATATATAAGAGATACCAGGACCAAAAGAAAGATATAGGAGAATATAGTAGTAGAATAGGGGTAATAGATGGATAGCTGAAGAGTTCCATAATGTTGATATTTTGAAAGACTATGTTGCAAGCAATATTTTGAAGAATTCAATGAAAGATCTTTGATTTTGTGGCATTATATTGGTATCAATTCTTTGTTGAAATTATATAGTTATTTGGTTGTCTCCAACTTAATATTTCCTTATTATTTAAATTGGTATATCAAGTATATATTCAATTTATCAATGCACATTTATTGTATTTATGTGATATGATTAATTGGTTTCCCCAAATGAATTAAAGTCCTTCTAGTCAGTCACAGTAATCTAGAAGTGTTATTTGGATCAGTAAGAAGAGCCATATAACTAAGATTTCCATTCTATCTCCAATTTGGTAGCATTTGTTGTTCCTATGTGATTTATTCAATTGGTTCTTTCAAGAAAATATTAAAAATACTTTTGATAAATCATAAGTAACCTGGTTGTGTCAGTTGGATCAATAAGTAGAGTTTTTCAATAATTTTCCTACATGTTTATACAAGTTATAAACCAATATTAGTGTGCCAAAAATTTTGAGTTAAAACCAATATAAGTCATACATTCTAGATCTTCATTTGACTCCATTTACCCAACAAGGCACTAGTCTTACCCATTTCATCATTTAGTTTTATCAAATTTATTTCAAAACCTTGCATCTGTTAACTGAACATATTCATAAACTTCACCTTGATATTTAATTAGGTTTTCATCTCTCCACTTCCAATTTCCATTGTGGATAGATTACACAAGTAGGAAACACATAGTTTAAGTCTACTTCACTTGCATTAGGTATACCCACCTAGGTCTGTTAGAGCTTGAAGATAAGGTTCAAATACACCAATTGGCCTTGTTCGTTAGCCTAAAATGTACCAAGAGCCTAGCAAGCTCTTGAGGTTATTCAACCAGCATTTTTGAGAACTAACAAAAACCTCATATCAGTGTTATATCTATGGGCAAGGAGTCAAAACACAATAAATTGAACTATAAGGTCACTTTAATTCCAAATAGCCATGATCTTTGTGAAATTGCATTACAATTCACAAATCAATACTTTGACTCTATGACTAATTATTAGATCCACTCAATATGTATATGAAGTTATGTTCTAATCAAAGAATTTTAACTAATTCATTGAACCAAAGCCAAAATTAAGACATACATCAAAGCAAAGTGACCATGAAGATTAATGAAATGATCATTGATCATATTTTCATTAATAATTCACATACAACATTAAATCTGGAGAGAAAATAGACTCAAAAAATCTTCATTATTATTCGTATATGCTTGGAAACCATACAATTGACAAAATTCACTTGCTAGACTCAAAACTTAAGATATAGACTTCAAATGTATTCTCTCTGTGTTTTCAATTTGCATGTTTGGATCTAGAATTCAACAAAATACCCATACTATCGGCCCTAAATTCCCTTTTATAAGAACAAGAGAGAAAAACAAGCTTCAGGTAGCAGGTATGTGCAGGATCATCATGGAAAAAATAGGCCTTTAAGTGGTGATGAAAATTCAAAAAAATCAGAGTTAGGCAACTTGACGTAAAAATTGAATAAGTTATCTATATTATTTCAAAAATATGTAAGAATAGAATCTGTACAGCAAATTAAATGTAGTTTCTAAACTACTAGGTTTATTTTTAAAAAAATCTATTTGGTGAAAAATTGAAAGTTCAATGCAATAGTACTTAAATTTTAGGGAAAAAATAAGTAGGTGTCTATCTGACCACCCTAACCACAATAAAATGATAATATTTTCTTAGAAGATTTAGATATAAGTAGAGGACTCATGTCCCAATGTGATGCATATTTTTTTGTAATTTTTTGAAGTAAATAATTAATTATGAATTTTTATTACAACTTTTAAAATATATAAAAACTCATATGTCGACCACCTTAACTTAGTCAAAACTTCATGAAATTCATTCTTTTTAATCCTATAGTATGCAAAGCATAGAATGTGACACATATTACCAGATTCAAAAAATGTGATACCATTTGAAAGCTATAGAAGTTTTCAATCAACCTATCAATCAGGACTTTAGTTGTAATTCAAATAGAAAATGAATAATAATTATTTATTAAATTCAAAGTAAAAAACATAATTTATATGGTGGAAAGCTAAGAATTTCCTTTAAAAACCCTTTTTGTTTCATCAATTTTGGGTAATAAAAAGTCATCAGCCATATACCCTACACATACCCATCATATCACCACTTTTGGCCCATCATGATCCTGCACATACCTAGGGCAAAAAGTACACATGTCACATTTCAATTTGACTGCTATAACATATATTCCCTTTGTAGTTATATCTACACTTTCAATTGGAGGGAACATATATGAGACAAAGTTTATTTCCATTTGTTGAAGAGGATAGACCCACCTTCCAAAAGGAACTTTTTTGAAAAGAATAATCTTCTAACTGTTGTAGCATATTCATTCCTTAGAGAAAAATGACAAAAATGTGCAAAAGATGGAAAAGGTGAATAAACATCCAAGTCAGCATCCTAGTAATCAGTAATCAGCATTTACCTATATTTTTTTCAATTAGGAGACACATATCTTTATGCATTGTAATCTCTAAGGCTAGACCTGCACTATACTTGACCAATTATATGTGTTCTCCATCCTTGTAATTACAAATCTAGTTCATCAATAAATATTCTCTTCCATTGCCCATATTCTACATCAGATGGCCAATTGAAATCAATTATTTCATCCATCTTATTTCTATGTGGAAAGTACTTTACCATTATTGAATTCTATTCCTTATCAAAATCTTATAAGAAGATAATGATGAAAGATAATTTCTCAAGAGTATTCTTCAATATATCAATGTCAACATTCTAAAAAATGAGAGCTACTTGAGAAACAATAGTAGTATCCACCTAGTCCTTCCATGATTGTAGATGCTTGACCTCATCATATGTATGTTGGATATCAGGGAGCAATGCCAATTCTACCTCATTGAACTTTGACTTCAATTCTTTAATCCTCTGCTCCAAAGGAGCAACATACCTCTGAAACTATTGCTCTCTAATTCCATCAAAAAATTTACAAATTGGGTTAACCCTTGGATACCTATCCTTTTTTTGCATAGCCCCAACTCCCATTAGCTTCAAATCACTAACTCTAGGAACTTATCTAGGACTCGGATAGCTCTATCCTTATCTCTTTGGCATAACCTTATTGCTTGCAACATTAAATAATAATTTGCATGAACACTATTTAATTTTCTCTAAATTTTCTTATTCATATGTTTAAGAACTATATGAAAAATATTGGAATTGTTCTCATACATGGTGTCTCGAGCTTATTCAAGAAATTTCTTGTACACATCAATTTGTAAGAGTAATTGTGCTTTAGTAGGATCATTTGATGGAATTGAACCTGATGTGCTTGGTTCCTCAACTGTAAGTGGTTCTTGTCCCATGTTATATGGCACTATTTCCAAGGCTTTTTTTGGTGGAAGGGCAGATTGAGGTTGTGTCATTGGAGATGTGAGTGTATGGTGACTTGAGCTAGCTAGGCCTTGATTCCTCAATGTTTCTATCTATTTCTTATATAATGCCACCTTAGTTTCTAGTTCAACCACCCTTTTTTTATTCCCATTGTATTCATCAACCAATTCATTGTTCTTACTCCTATACATGTCCCTCTCAAGAGTAAGGCTCTCAACTATTTCTTTTGCAAATTTTGCAACATTTACTACCATATCAGCCACTTCCAAGGTTGGAGTGTTTAAGGCTCTCTTTATAACCAATTTTTTGCTAAAGTTAGTTGGCTCAACAACTACTAGCTTTATGGATCCCAAAGATAATAACCAAACTTCTAATGCATCCCATTCATCACTAAATGTTGATCCCTAAAGTGTCAATTTTGCCTCTTCTTCATTTTGAAACAAGGGATTTTCATATCTCCTTATTGTGTCTAGTACCACTGCATTAGCTATGTCTCACTCAGGTAACAACAATACACCACTCTTTTGTACAGATTCTCTGGCTTCCTTAGTTGTAATGTTTCAAAAAACCTCCTTGATAACTTCCTTACATTTTCTTGAACAATAGCCTTAGGGAGCTCTAGATGTAGGCTCCTTTCTCTGGCTACATTTTCTTCATATTCTAATGCTTTTTCTCTACATATAAAAACCTTGAATTCCTTTGTTTCAATGAAAGAATTATCTTCAATGAATGGTTTACACGCTTCCTTCCTAAAATCATATATGTTATTTAAACTAGTAAGATCAAACTTTCCAAGTCTAAGGCTACTTTCTCTTGAACTTGAGGCAACCTCCTCTTGTTCTTGGAAGTCAAAAATATTCCTAATTACATCCTTAGGATAGTAAAATTTGCATACAAAAGAGCCACTTCTATCCTTTTCCTTCATTACAACAATAAAGCCCTCAGGGTCATCATTTCTAGGGGCATGCTATTCAATTTGTATGGTGCAAGAAGATGCACCAAGTCCTTCTATCCTTCCTTTACCATTATAAAATCAGAAAATGTTGTCCATTCTAGGAAGAACAAGCCCTTTTTCAGTGTCTCAGGCAGATGTGCCATTTGAGCTCCTCCTAGTTGTTTCATGATCTCTAGAAATCCAATCCTCAGTGGCACATCTCTTGGTAGTACAAATGGATTCACATTTGTGCCATAGACTCTGAAGATTGTTATGTTGGGATATGGGATTATATCCCCCCAATTATGGATTAAATTCAAATCTATTCTCCTTTCCATGGGCCTTAGGAAGTCATGGATCTCCTTGGGAATCCTTGGTGGATCATATACTAGGAACCTTCTCAATTTTCAGGCAAAGGCATTATGGAAAACCACATAATCAAATTTTTGGTCATCTTTGTCAAGAATTTGGGTCTAGCATTGGATAGGTAGATCAATGTCATCTTCCTTTTTCTTCAATGTCATATCCTTCTCTAAATTATTCTCTCCTTTATACAAGAACATATGCATTAAGAGAGAATACCACCAGAAATGTACCTAGTCCTTTCCACCTTGTAAATCAACCAAACACTTGTGGATGTGTTCTGACAAATATGTAGTGTAAACATAGACTACATTGAAGGTTGGGTCCTACAAATGTGCTTCCATATAACTATACTCCCTTGATAAGGTGTTAAGTGGAGTGAAATGAATGATCTGGCACAAGGAATACATTGTTTTCTTGAAGTAGTTAGCAAAATACTTCATGGGGAAGGGTTCTAACTCATCTCTACCAATATTTATGTGTTTCCTATTATTCCCAACCACAGTTCTGGTAACATGCATAGTTAACATTTTTGTTTTGAGTAGCACCCTAGTGTTCTCATATTCCTTTATAAAGACATTCATATCAATAGGAATCATATCCTTGTTCCACTCATGCAGTTGGAAAATCTCTACAATTTCTTCTCTAGTTATGTTCAACATCTCCTTACCATCAAATGCTTTGATTACTCTGGAGAGTGGGTCATATCTCACAACAATGTCCTTCAATGGGTCAACATCCATGTATACATTGAGCACTACCATATTTCCCATGGAACTAGTAGAATTTAGCAAATAAATGACTATGTGACTAAAACTTTTAGTCATGTGACTAACACTAGTAGTATTTTGAAAATAAATGACTAATTTGGTCATTTATAAGTGACTAATTTGGTAATTGGGTAAAATCACAACTAAATTACTTAATAAATGACTAAATATATGACTAATATTAGACAAATAAAAATGACTAAATAAATGACTAATATCAAACAATTAAAAATGACTAAATATATGGCTAAATTAATGACTAAATAAATGACTATTGTAGACACCTAAAAATGACCTAGGCCTGCAAGCTTCATTTTTACCACTTTCGTCCTAGCATAATTATGACATTTAATTATGTCTTTGGTCCACATTCGACTATTGATCAAATAATTCATAATTATTTAATTAATTCATGTCTTTTTATTCTTCATGATTATTAAATAAATAAATTTTATTTATTTATTAAATACGTCATTAATTGTCTAGGTCTTCCCTTAAATAAATTTCTTAATTTATTTAATCACCCTTCTTCAGTCATTTCTTCGTGATTATTAAATAGATAAGTTTTATTTATTTATTTAATATGTCACTAATTGTCATAATTAAATGAATTGATTAATTTATTTAATTATTGATCATATCTGCTAAATTAAATAATTATCTTTAATTATTTAATTGGTCATCACATTCTTAACTAACAATCCATTTTGGTAAATAATCTGAAAATGGATTATTTATTATTTCACAAAATCCATATTCTGAATTAATTTAATTCAAAATGGTAACTAATCTTCTAAAAATCAAGTAATCAGGCAGATTCTTGATTTTCCAAATTTGATCTTTAGTTCAACTCTTATCTTCTTGATTTTTTGAATCTCACAAATCAGGTAGTCTTTATCTTCTTCTTTTTCAAAAATCTTTATTTTCTAAATTAATTATCTCATTTATTCTCCACCGCTGATTCAATTTTCTCAGATGAAATCTCAATCACTCATTTAAGGATTTTTCCCTAACCCTGATTAGTGATTATTTGATTTAATCTCATCCTCTAATTTTAGGTATTTGTCGAAAGTCGATTTCACCTGTCCATTCAAAATGTATTTTTTTTATAAAATGCCATTTTCCTCTCATTTTTAGATTATGCACTGACATACTTAGATATTTTACAGAAATTGTTGCATTTATTGTCATATTTCATTAAGTTTTGGGCATATTTAGGCATAGTCATTTTTAGTCATTTAGGCATAAACATAGACTTGGATCAAATCCTTCAAAGCTTGGTGTAGGACTTAGACTTTTATTTCCAGATTGCTCGCACGTCGAATCTGAGGGTAACACGTTAACCAACAAGTTAGAAGGTGTTACAAAAGTGAATCATGGAGGTCTCAGTGATTAGCTGGTATAATCATTTTGTTTATTTTTACTTCCATTGTATTTTGTAATTTCTTTGGGTTTCTTAGTAATTGCTAACCTCTAATCTACCTAAAAAATTAACCCTTAGTTACATTGGTGAACCCGACTTTGTTTCTTTTTATTTTTTTCCATACAATTTTGTGTGTTTTCTGTCATCTTTGCAGGTACAAGTACGGAGTGACACAGTTATTTTTTTCTAATTATGACACATCTGATGTGTCACAACGCACATGCAGACTCAAACACCGCAATCGCCCTGTCGTGCCATAATCAAAGTCTGGAAAGCCGCATTTGTATTCCTGAGCCACATTTGACACACCAAGCGATGCATTCCTCTGTCGTGATGTATCTTACTGGTAATGTTTTTTGTTTATTTGTATTCAGGTTTTTGTTGTTTTCTTTGTTCTTTTTATTCTGGTTCTTCTGCATTATGCCTAGTTAGGTTTTCCTTGTACTAATTTTCATTTGCAACATTTGGTGGTTACTTTTCGTGGGTTATAGGCAAAAATTCAAACTCCTAACTTGTGGTCTTGTAGGTTCGAACGTCGAAAACTAAACACTAAAACATTGTGCCTATATTTTTCTTAGATTAGTACACACTTACTTTTAGTGCAATTAAAAAGAACATGTCTTCTAATTTGCATGATTGTGTTTGCAAAATGGTAGGTGGGTATGCTCTCACCTTGTGAAAACTCGGTGATCAGAAAACCAGACCCATTTTTATATGTTATTGCCCTTACGACTTAGTAATCAAAGTATCCTCTCCCCTTGCACTTTAGGGTGATCCTGGGTGTAAGAGAAATGGTTACTAACTCTAGAACTTGGACCTATTTTGGTGGGAAAAAGTACTCACCCCATGACGACTCAGACCGGTAGCACCTGAACCTGAGGGACTTCCAGCCAGTATATAAAAGTGGATTCTTGGGGAAAGCCCAAGAATCACGTGTGTGGTTTCGACGAGATGGATCCAAAAGGGGACTCTCACCACATGGTCATTCCCTACGAACGAAATGCCCATATTAAACACCTCTTGTCTTAGTGTCCAACTGTTCTTTGGCCGTTGCTTGGTATAGTGCAGGGTATAGTATCATGCCCAAAGACACTCACTACTGATCCCCTTGAGTAGAGATAGCAATTCTTGGGAAGTCACAACCCAAGAATTTGAATTTGGTGTGCTCAAATGATGTTAATGAGCCGTGGAGGGGAGTCAATGCCACCAAAATTCTAAGTTATCTACTCTCGAGAAGGAAAGGTGTTTATCACCAATCCAGGGTATATTGGTGGGCTATACCAAGTATACAAACCCTTGGCCTATTGGCCTTTTAGGATTGTACTTGTCTTATGTGTGCTTGTTTACACTCAAAACATTGTGCTTGTCAAGTGCTTGCTGGATTTCTCAAACATTTTTCCACCACATTTACAATTTTGGACAAGACATTCACCATTAGATAGATCAAATTTTCCCTAAAAATGTCAAGAAACTCAATTCAAACAAACTGTGTCGCATTTGCTGAACCGCATTCAATTTTTTATGACATAATCACTCTGTTAAACTGCATTTGACCTTTCAAGCACTGCATCTGTATGTGTCACAACACATCTAAACCTCATAGAGCCGCATATGCTAAACTGAGTCACATTTGATAGTCCAAGAGCTGCATCCACTCAAACCAAACCACACTCAATAATCTGTGATGCATTCGTAGCCTCAAATGACGCATTCACCTATCACAAGTAAAAACTTCATACAAAGTCATATATGAAGCTGAAATTTGTCAATATTTTGTCAAAAATTATTTCCAGAGGGATTCTATCAGAAACCAACTTTGAAATTGCTCAAAACTTTAGACCATTAGTTTGCATTCTTGACCATAGGTATCATCTTTTGTTCTTTTTAGTTGCATACATTAGGAATTAGCTTGTCCTTAGGTTTTAATTCTTGCATACTTTGGATTAGGTAAATCTCAGCACAATTTGCAACGTCATTGCTTTTGAAACTAGGCTATTTTGGACTTGATCATCATTCCCCTTTTCAGTCATTCTCCCTTTGTGAGATTTTCCAACTCAAAAGTCTAGTTAGGAAAACTCACTAGTCATCTCAACCTTGTCATCTTGTCATTTTCAACAAAATCCTCTAGTAACCGAAATCGAAAACAAAGATTGAGCATAGAAGTGCTTAGGTATCCTTGTCTCAAATTGCATTACAAGTATAGACATTGCATATTTTATTCCCAAAAATCCAAAAATATTACTCATTCTAGTCGTCATTTTGAACTTAGACCTTGCATAAGTGTCATCCTTGCATTTAGTTGTCATCTTCAGTTTGAGCAATATCATTTTATGGTGGAAACTAGACTCCAAAACAAAAATGACAAATGGAAAACTTTTGACAAGACCCCACTTCCACTATCAACAATCCCACATATGACCCAAATTGGACTTTTGATGATCCATTTGGCAATACAAACAATCAACCTCTCATGACACTACCATTCTCATCAAACAGTCCCTTCGAACCATTCTTATGTAAGGATGTGTACGGACAAATACTTGAAGAAAACCTAGAGGTAGCAGCACAAGACCCAGAGGCCTCTCAATTCATGGAACAAATGGTCCTATATGATAGAGACAGATATTTGGCCATACTCTTAAGTTAAGGAGCCAAATTACCTCAAGGATTTGACATTAACACGTTGAGATCAACATCTCCAGACCCTAATGTCAACAACACACATAACATGTCAAATAGTGGTCAACCTTCAAACACTACGAGCAATACTTTCGTTGACACTACAACGATAGTGCATGCTACCTCCAACATCCCAAACACCTCCAACACAATAAATGCTACATCCATTGGAGGATCACAATCTGTCATAGTACCCACAATATCCACAACACTGTCACAATCGGCTAGAACCACCTTTGGCTCCGCGACAATGTGGGCAAGTTACTCCAATCCTCTTTTTACCAATATGGTGAATGTGATGGTGGCATCATCTAGTCATACCAATCCTCCTTTTACAGCTACATCGAATACCATGAGTACATCATCGCCATATCCTCTCATTGGTATCTCACAAAATCCTTTGGGTGGGGGTAAATGACATATATTTATTCAAGGACAACAAAAAAATGTGAACTCGTCAACACTGTCAAATCCCAAGGTCACAATACAAACATTCCCCTTGTACAAACCCAATGATTTGGACAAGGTAGTCAAAAAACACAGCCCATGGCATCATTAACAAATCAAAATGTTCATGGTCACCATATTCCCCAAATATCGACACAAATGGTTGGGGGACACATCCCAACATACTCATCTCATATACATACTCACCAACATACCCCCAATCCCAACTTTCAATACCAACAACACGCCAATCCACACACGTCATACATGTTTCCACAATACACCAATATTCATGCACAAAAAAGGGGGACCTATGGCATACCAATCAATCTGATGCATGGGACCACAAATGACCCTGTTATAGATGCCTTACAAGCAAAACTAATGGGTCTAGAGAAAACTATCTAGAACATACAAATATCAAGCAAGAAATCAAAAGTGTAATATGATCTAAATGTCTACCCATTCGACATGAGCTTATGCATGCCACCATTTCCTCTGGGATATGTGTCACCCAATTTTACAAAATATAGAGGCAAGACAAACCCCATCGAACATGTTCATGAATTTGCAACCAATTATATGGACGTCGCCTATGAACAAACATACTTGATGATACTTTTTTTAAAAAGTCTGGCGAGCCTTGCTCTTGAATGGTTTTCCACTCAAAAGGATATCCAAACATGGGATGAGCTTAAACAAAAATTCATAAAAAATTACACGTACAACATTGACATGGACACCTCTATCACTAGCTTGTGCAATCTCACATAGGTGGATGTTGGTGAAACATTCATCCCATTCTTTCAAAAATGGAGAAGTCTAGCTAGTCAGTGTCACATTGACATACCTGAAAGGGAAAAGGTCAACATGTTCATTCAAACACTTATGGGTCCCCTAAAATATGCATTGCAAGTGCATTGTTGCACAACCTTCACGGACCTAGTCAAAAAAGGGGTCCAGATTGAGAAATCCCTTATCACAAAGGGAGAGCTAAGATGCGGTCCCAAAAACACAAATGTCAATCCTCTTGCTGACAAGAATAAATACTGGGTCAAAAACAAACATGTTACAAATGAAAGTGTTGTTGACGCCAAGACTACAAACATTGTGGGTCTTGTACTGTCCCTAAAAGGGGTTCAACAGCAAAAAAACCAACAACGACATTATCACCCCCCACCAATTTCCCTTCAAACAACCAAAGTAGCCAAAATAATCAAGGACAATACCGTCAGATGAGACAATTTCCTAGGGGTCACACATACACTTCCTTGGGTGAACCCATTGAAGAAGTCCTCAAGAAATTCCTTTAGAATGGGGTCATCACACTTCAAGAACCAAAACCATACGACCTTAGGCAATTTAAAAAATCATGGTGGGATGATAATGCATTTTGCGACTATCATCGGGCAAAAGGACATAAAACCTCTAACTATCAACAATTGAAAAACCTGGTACAAGACCTTATTGAAAGTTGTATCATTGAAGTAGGTGGATCATAATTCACCTCCAATTCAGATCATACTATTCATAAAAATCCACTACAGGACCATGATTCAAATAATGCTTCCACATCACGTCCACATATAAACAATAATAATGCCAATTTTTCCAGAGCCAAGTACGACTATTCTGGTGGACCAATTATAAATAATGTCTGAACTGACGATGAATACATCAATACCATTACGATCAAGAGAGCACCTCAATGCAATGCTACTACTCAAAGTGGCAAGGTCACCATAGCTACTCTGCCTCCTGCTAGGCAACCCAAGATCACCATACCTAGCCCATCTTCTAAACAATCAAAACCCATCTCAACCACAAACCAGTGGCAACCAAAGATTCAGTTCAACCTTATCGACCAGCTTGGAAAAACTCCTGTGCAAATTTCTATACTTGAGCTGCTTCGTATCTCTCTTGTGCATAAGGATATACTAGATAAAACCCTACAAGATTCATCAGTCCCTAAGGACATTGATGTCAATCAGTTTGAGACCATGGTGGGATACCTCACTATGCCTCACCACGTCACCTTTTCTGATCAAGACTACTCATCACCTAAGACCAACCACAATGATGCCTTGCACATTGAAACCTTCATCCATAAACACAAGGTTAGAAGAATTCTAGTAGATGACGGAGCAGGATTGAATATATGCTCCTTGAAACTGGTTAAGGCTCTAGGGTTTTTAGATGCATGCATAGACCCTACAAAGAGTATAGTGATCAAAGCATATGATGATGAAGAACGCTCTTCACGAGGTGTCATATCTCTTCCTATCAGAGTGGGACCAGTCATTGTGGATACAACCTACTAGGTCCTGGATCTAGAACTACCCTACAACATCTTGCTTAGTCGCCCATGGATTCATGCCTTAAAATCCATTCCATCCACATATCACCAATTCTTAAAATTCCCATTTGATGGCATGGAAATCACAATATATGTTGACCCTAACCCCTTTCAATACTGTACCAACCTTAGGGGTATTTATGAAAATCAAGTACCTATCAATCAAGAGGCTTCAGGCCCCTCATCTTCCAAATACGTTGATCCATCCACACTCATGTCATCTTCCACACCCACTCCATCCATGTCTTTTGTCACACCATCTTTCGCAAACCCTAAGGCTAAACCCACTGTCAAGATCCAAGACCTCAGTTGTGGAGAATTCAAACTGCATACAACATATAGCATAACAACAATACCCAAGTCTCCAAAGGTCTATGGTCGACCATGTTTTAGAATGGAACCCAAAGAAATTTTTGAAGTTCCACCAAAAATAGTTTTCATCAAATGGGGAGACATGAGTAATGAGGACCTTGTTGATATCACGAGATGGATCTATAAGGATATTTTCACACTACCCCCATTACTAGTTAAGAAATATGGCAAGGGGTATGACATAATGAAGGATAAGGGCTATGATGGTACTAGTGGCCCAAGAAAAAATAAAACTAGACGAAGAGAGCCCATAGAACCTTTCAAAATACCAAAGTATCTTGGATTAGGGTTTGGATCACCCGGTGATGATGATCGATGTACCATTGGACTTTTGAGTGAGCAAGTACATGCTTTGGAAATTGTTGATACCACTAAGGAAACCCTCATCGAAATTGACTCCCAAGAGTGGGAATTTGGCTCAGAATGATCCTTAAGTGATTGTTGCCTTGATGATTTGTTTGTCGAAACAGGAGAACTGACCTTTGAACAGAGATTTTGGAAAACATTTAAAATTGATTAGGCACCAAATAGTAAAACTCCCATTACCACTTCCCATGACCTACAAACTCCACCATCTGAATCCCATCAATCCAACCCATCCAAATTAGCCAATGACATTGAAAATCATGACTCTGAGTCCTTCACCCCTTATTTTGTCAACGAATATGAGACTAGTGAAGGGGAATATTGGATAGAGTCCGATGTGGAGTTGGATGATGATAATCTCATCTACAATATCACTAAATCCATCTGCATGCTTTTTGCATCCTCCCCTCAATTCACCAACACTGACGATGGCATTTTCTTAGTTTATCCTTAGCTAGTCGATTGGGACCAACAAGGCCTGCCAGTCCTGAATACATTTCAGAATGATGAGGCAATTGCAGAGTTTATGGGATTATGTGAGGGCATACCCATTGGTGATGACAAGTCAGGATTCACCATTGACTTAGATTGCACATTATACTTCGACGAGACTACTCAGTCCTCCAGTCGTAAAATTAAAAATAAAAATAAAATAAAAAATGAAAAGTCTTTAGGTAAAAACTGAAAGGCACCTTCTGATGACAAAAATGTAAAAACAAATGACATATCTGCGGGTGAAAACCTCTCTGAGGTGCCCAAAGATGAAGGACTGGACTTTCTCCCCGTACAACAAGAGAAGTCAACTATGATTATAGAAGATAACTTAGAAGATAACATATCAACTACAAAAGATCCCAAAATGGTCCTCTTTGCTGCATCATTGACTGAAGAAGAGAGATCAAAATTTCATAAATTCTTAGCAAAACATAAAATCAACTTCACATGGTCCTATGCTGACATGCCAGGATTGGACCCAGAACTAGTTTTGCACCATCTGCCACTATTGCCTAATGTCAAACCAGTCAAATAGAAGTTATGCAAAATGCACCCTCAAGTCACTCTATTGGTCAAGCCTAAGTTGAAGAAACTTCTAGACATTGGATTCATATAGTCTATTGATTATGCTGAATGGATATTCAACCTGGTGCCAGTAACAAAGCCAAATGGGTTGATCCGCGTGTGTACATATTTTAGAGACCTAAATAAGGCATTCCCAAAAGATAACTTTCCTTTACCAAATATTGATATCATAGTTGAGCTCACAGCAGGATATGAGATGTCCCTCATGGACGGTTTCTCTAGCTATAATCAAATTCGCATTGCCCCCAAAGACCAGCACAAAATGACATTTACTTGCCCATGGGGTACATACTATTGGAATGTCATGCCATTCAGTATAAAAAATGCAGGTGCCACATATCAAAGGGCTATGACCACAATCTTCCATGACATGATGCATAAAATAATGGAAGATTATGTAGATGACCTATTGGCTAAATCAGTAACCAAGAAAGATCATCTCAAGTTTTTAGACACAATTTTCAAGAGACTGGAAGAATACAAAGTTTGACTGAACCCTAAGAAATGTGTCTTCGGTGTCACATGAAGTAAACTCTTGGGATACATAGTTTCTCAAAGAGGCATTGAGGTTGATCCAGCAAAATTCAAAGCCATCATAGACATGCCCCCACCCAAAGGAATGAGTGAACTCAGAACTCTAAAAGGTAGGGTACAATCTATTCGGCACTTTATAGCCCAATTGGCTGACAAGTGTCACCCATTCCAATATCTGTTGCGCAAGGGTATCCCCTTTGTGTGGATAGATAAATGTCAAGAATCCTTTTAGGAAATCAAAGATGACCTACTATCAATGACAGTCCTCATGCCTCCCATTCACGGAAATCCATTGATCCTATACATCTCGACAACTAATTTAGCACTAGGGGCATTACTAGCATAGAATTACCAAGAAGAAAAAGAAAGAGCTATATATTACATTAGTTGGACATTGGTCGGGTATGAATTGAACTACACACCAATTGAATGAGCTTGTCTAGCCATGGTCTTTGTAGCTCAGAAGCTAAGACATTATATGTTAAGCCATTAGACACAACTAGTAGCAAAGATCGACCTCCTCAAATATTTGTTAATTCGGGTAGCATTAACAGGATGTCTGGAAAAATGGGTCATGATTCTGAGTGAATATGACATTCAATATGTAGAAAGAAAGGCAATAAAAGCACAAGTCATAGCGGACCAGCTGGCGGATGCACCTTTACAAAGTGATCACCCGTTAGTGGCAGATTTTTCGGATGAGTCAATATTCCATACAGAACCTAAGGCACCTTGGTGACTCTACTTTGATGGATCACACACAAATCATGGCTCGGCGACAGGAATCATGTTCATCACCCCTCAAGGAGACTCCATTCCTAAGTCTTTCCGCATTTCCTTCCCATGCACAAACAATGTGGTAGAATACGAGGCACTAGTTATAAGACTAAGAATGGCAATAAAATGGAAAATCAGAGCACTACATGTCTATGGGTATTCTCAGCTCGTCATCAACCAGGTTAATGATGAATATAACACAAAAGATGAGAATTTGATGCCCTACAAATAGATAGTTGATAGTTTCCAAATGTATTTTCATATGGTAACTTTTGAACAAGTTCTGAGAGCACAAAACAAGGCAGTGGATGCAATGGCTACAATAGGTTCTCTCCTCAATATTCCAAGCAATCTACCTCAGCTAGAATTCCTAATAGAGAATTTGTTGGTCCCTGCCTATGACATTCTGGAGTCAGAGATGGTTTGTGAACTTGTTGGTCCCAACTCTCCCTGGTACCAAGATATTTATGACTACCTTAAGTCTCAAACCATTCCACCTAACCTGTCCAATAACTAGAGGAAGTCCATCTGAAAATTCATAAGGTATGCCATCATCAGTGACACCCTTTACCGTCGTAGCTTTGATGGCACCCTCCTTAGATGTCTTGACACCAATGAAGCACATACAACCTTACATGAAGTACATGATGATATATGTGGGTCTCATTTGAGTGGTCCTACTCTAGCCAAGAAAGTAACGAGACATGGGTACTATTGGCTGACTGTTGAAAATTATGCAATAGAATATGTCAGGGCTTGTCACAAATTCCAGATTCACAGTGATTTGATCCATGCTCTAGCACAGGAACTTCAGCCGATCACTTCTCCTTGGCCCCTCGCTCAATGGGGACTCAACCTTGTGGGTTAAGATTCATCCTACCTCGTCCAATGGCCATAAATTCATCATCACCGCCACTGAGTATTTTACAAAGTGGATTGAAGCCATTTTGCTCACATATATATCTAAAAAACAAATATCCAAGTTCATTCTTAACTACATCATTTGTTGGTATCGCCTTCCATAATTCATCATCACTGACAACAGACGTCCATTTAAAAACCAAGATGTTCATGAGTTATGTGAGCGATTTCACATCCAACACCATTTTTCATCTCCATATTAACCACAAGGAAATAGTTAAGCTGAGGCATCAAATAAAACCATTGTCAAAATCCTCAAAAAGACTATCAATGACACTGGCCATGACTGGAATATACAACTCAACCCTGCTTTGTGGGCTTACTGCACTAGCATTCGTACGCCTACAGGAGCCACTCCTTTGACCCTAGTCTTTGGAGTTGAGGCCATCTTGCTCATTGAGGTTGAAATTCCTTCATTACGAGTCTCCCTGAAGGGTTTAACTGGTGACGAGTATAGACAATCGCGCCTACACGAGCTGGAGATGCTAGTGGAAAGAAGGAAAAATTCCTAGAATCATCTACAAGCATATCAAAACTGTCTTTGTCGCAGTTACAACAAGAAGGTTATGGTCAGGAAGTTTGGCATTGGTGACTTAGTCCTCATGCAGAACTCTAAGAACTAGGCTGACAGAGAAAAGCCAGGCAAGTTTGAACCAAATTGGTTGGATCCTTACATCATCGTATCTTCTTTTGGTTTTGGAGCCTATCAACTAGCGACTCCAAATGGAGAACAACTGACAGAGCCTATCAATAGTTTGTATCTCTGAAAGTTCTATGCATAGCATCAGGAGATTGAGCTGAAAACCATAAAATACAAAAAACTTGAAAAATGATAAAAAAAATTGTTGCTTTGATGAAAACTTGGCAAACAGGCATCCTGGCAGCACCAAAAAAAAAAAGAAAAATGACAAAAATAGTAAAAAAAATGATTCATCCAACAGTGAAAACCTAGCAAACAGGCGCTTTGGATAAGTACCATGGTGAAAACCTAGCAAACAGGTGCCATACGTAATCAATCATCACTCTGCCATCTACTGCTACTTTGTCTGCCATGCCCTAGGATGAAATACATCTCCTGCCATTATCACACCAATTGCCATGACATCATACCCTTCCTCTCATGGTTGATAAATGGTTGACATCAAGTCCTTTTTAACACCCGTCTAGTACCATAGGCACACCCCTTTCATGACCTTTAAAATTGGCTAAATCTTGGACCTGATTGGGGGAAAAAAAATTCATGTAACTGTAGTGGATGTCAAGCATGGTTTCGACAATTGCTAAAAAGTCCTAAAAAAAGACCGAAAAAATGCTAAAAAGTCCTGAAAAGAGACCAAAAACATGCTAAAAAGTTTTGAAAAAAGACCAAAAACATGATAAAAAGTCTTGAAAAAAGACAAAACCATTGCAAAATGTCCTAAAAAATGACCCAAAACATCACAAAAAGTCTTGAAAAAAGACAAAAACATTGCAAAAAGTCATGAAAAAAGACCAAAAACATCACAAACTATCCTGAAGAAAGACCTAAAAATTGAAAAACGTCATAAAGAAACCCCAACAAAGTCAAAATGTTTTGAAAAATGCAAAAACAGAGTCATATTTTATCAAGTTTGTCTTGTCAATCAATTAGTCTTTGTCATTTGTCTGAACTACATTGTCTCTATGCATTTGCTATGTAGGCAAGACTCATTTTCAAGTCCCCGAGACATTAGGTCAGTCCTTTTAGGTTTGTCAAAATAAAATCATGGCGCAATCTTTGGTCATCAAGACAAATTCATTGGTTGTGTCGAACTACGAGGTCTCTAATTGCATGACGTAGGCAACGCCATCTATCTATGAGCCCCTGAGGCTGCACTAGGTTAGTCCATTAGGGTTCATGGCACTACACTGGCACACACGTCAAAAGTTTTCAAGTCAAAATGAATCATTCCCAAATGGGTAGAACTCCTAAAAATGAATTATGGCAATCATTTATGTCAATATGACAATCTCAATAGCAAGTCAATCATATCATCACGACAAATATCAGCATATGGTCAACACAAGTCAAACTTAGTCCAAACTTTAGTCAAAACTTGGTCAAAGGAAGTTTCATTATCCTAACCAGTCAAACTATCAACTCTTGGTTACCTTACAGATGTGTCCTTCTGTAAGATAACCTCTATCATTCATTCCTTAGGATGTGTCCTTCCTAGGCATCGTTACTATCATTCAACATTTTGAGGGATCCTCTTGACATCAATATTCTTCAGATGTGTCCTTCTGAAGAACCAACTCTATCATTTATGCCTTAGGATGTGTCCTTCCTAAGCATCGACATCATTTCGAGGGACCCCTTTCGACATTTAGGGGTCAAATCCTCTCGACGTCAACATTATTCAGGATGTTTCTTTCCTAAATTTGACAATTTTCAACATTTGTCATCTGGGCATCATCAAAACTTTGACACTTTGGCATCTCATCATCATCAAACCTGACATCTTGACATCTATACAATGGATATCTAGAAGCACTTGGCAAACACTTGGCACTTGTCTGTTGGATTTTTATCATGTTATTAGTTTTTTAGCGAGATCCCAATAACAAGATTTAGAGAAGCAGTGGCGTATCATGACGATTGACATGCATGATTACTAGTTTCTTAGCGGGGTCCTGATTTGGGGATTTACAAAAACAGCGACGTATCATGAAAAGGGCTCTATTTTTGTATTTTAGGAATCATGTTGCTAGTTTCTCAAGGATGTCCTGGAAACAGGATTTAGAGAAGCAACAATGTTTCATGAATTGTCCTTGTCTTTTTTTTGCTTGTGGTTGATTATGACAAAAAGACTAGGGCAATCAAGCTCTTAGTTTAAGTCATGATCATCCTTGTCTGTAACTGCTTGTCTTATGTGATGGTACAACCTTGCACACCTTGATCTATGTCATATCATGGTCTTTGTTGGCCATTACAACAGTTTTCCCAACGATGATTAAGAGAAATAAATATTAAAGTCCTATGGTAAAGTTTTGAAGGATTTGGTCTAGGGACTAACATGCATCTCCTTTAGTTTGGTCATCTTCTCTCATCCATCTCACGATGATATCTTGTGTCATACAAAAACATAAGTGCATACATGATCATATAGAACATTGCATTAGGTCCATATATGCATCATCCATAGCATTAAATCATATACATGTCATTGCATATCGCATTCATATTATCATAAACATGACATCCATTCAAATAAATAGATTATGCATATCATCATCGCCATCATCACAAAATCAACATGACATATAAATAGGCATTGCATCATCATGGCATCATATCATAAGTAAGCATCATAGAACATACATAGTACCATTATCCATTATAAATCAACATCATGCATAAGGCATCACATCACATATAGCATAAGGCATAAATCAAATAACATCGCATAACATACATGTAGGCCACATCAAAACTACATCATCATATAATACCATCTCAAAAATGTACAATGTCATAGGATAAAGTCAAGAGATAGCCCAAAAATGGAGCTTGCAGGATCAATAATATATACATAATGTGTCATAATAACAAACATTCCCATAGGGTAGACTCTCATCATCCCCTCGTAGCGAAGAGTGTGGAGGCTAGAGCTCTATGATTGGCACTAAAATGATGGATGGACCTATGGCAGCCTCTATCTGTGCAACCAATGAAACTGACACTGATGGCATCATCTCCATGGTAATGGACACCTGTGATGTCACTGCTACCTGGCTCTGGGAAGTAGATGGATCTGCCACTGGTGGCTACCTTTGTACTCACCTCTACACTAAACCAGTAGACCCATGACTATGGCTTGAGTGATGACTCGAGGCATGCCTGTGAGAGTGGTGGGACCTGTGCCCTAATGTGTGCCCTGACGAGGTAGACCCTCCTGTACTCGGGTGACTCCTGTTGCTGCTCCCACTCCCTGATCGGTGGCCACTGCCTATCCTCATCTATGATCGTGACAATGTAGGATCTCGTTGCTCAAGAGGCACTGCCTGCTCATATAATGTCCTATACTATCCCAGCCTCGTGCTCACCCTAGCTAGCTCACAAGCTATATCCCCAGAAGGCCTTGTACATAACACCACAAACTCTATACACCATTGAGCTGAGTCCTACTAACGGATCACTGCCTGATCCTGCTCTACCCGAGCCACCTCTAGCTCTAACTATAGTGCTCTGACCTGGGCCATGCTCTCATCCAGTCTCCTTTGTATATCAGCCACCCTCTCATTTTTCGTGGCATCCTGGAGCAATCTCAAGGAGGATGGTATGTCCTCTCCCTCCACCATCTGCCATCTAAGGAGTCTCTTGGTCTCATCCATGGCATCATCCTCATCATCATCATCCTCTGCCACATACTCTCTACCAACTCCCTCATCTTGAGGCACATCCTCCTCATGTCTCTCCTCCTCTCCCTCCTATCACGGCTACTCCTCCTCTTGTCTCTCCACCTCTGCCACATCCTCCTCATGTCTCTCCTCCTCTCCCTTCTGTAGCCGCCACTCCTCCCCCTCTCTCTCTCCCTCCTCAACCACCTCTGGGATAGCATCTAGTGCTACCCTCGCCACACGTGGGTGCACCCTCTGGCCCTATCTCTGACCATCTCTCCTCCATCTCTAGTCATCTCCCCCATCATCCCCATCATCCCCACCTTGGCCTCCGTCCCTACCTCCATCCTAGCCTCTGTCTCTGCCTCCATCTCTCCCCCTGCCTCTATCCCTACCTCCATCCTTGCCTCTGTCTCTCTCCCTACCTCTGCCCCTATCATCGTCCTTTCCTCCTCACCTGGCTCTCGAAACATGAGGTATCACTAACCGTCTATCCACAGGTGTTGGCCCATCAGGATCTATCAATGGCACTGGTCTATGTGCCTACCACCATAGATCTTAATCTGCTGTGGTCCTGAGATCTGCAATCCCACCTCTCCATCCCCATGGCTGGGCTCCTAGCCCATCAATCTGCTGCTCTACAAAGGCTACTGAAATGGTTGGTCCCCAAGCATACTCTCTGGATAATCGAGCGTACTCGGCTATCCCTCCAGGTACACCCTACTGCTCTCTGAACTGCCTAAGGACATGCTATGGAAAATACATCTTGATGATCAACTAGCTCTGCACTGTCCTGCCAATCAAATATTGATACTGTCTACATAGGCTCAAATGGTCTACCTCATCATCCCACTACTCACAATCTCTGTATGGCCTCCAAATAAAGGACACCATCGTATCAATCTGATGCCGCCACCAACTTGTCTCACCCATCTACGTCTGCTATAGCACATCAACATATTAGTATGCATAGGGCATCCACTTAGCCAACTACGGCCTCTGAATGAGAGGTCAAAATATGGCTATGTGCTTCCAAGCCCAAATCATCATCAAGGTGGTGTTGCATGAGATACTCTCTGCTCACCTGTACACAACCTCATGCAGTTGGTGGTAGAATGTGCCCAATAAACATGAGCCCTAGGCATACACGGTCCTGTCTCATCTCATCCCAACCAAGACATCTCCCCAGCCAATAGGGAACCCATGTCCGTGATGGTCAGGAATCAAAATACTACCAATCAAAGTCACAAGGAATGCATCAAAATGAGCATAGTGCTCCACCATGAACTCCCAATGGATCTCATATCCCTGGATGCTAAGTCCTGCACCCTCATCTTGATAATATGTCCTAAAATTCTGCTCGCCATGGCGAGGGTCGTAGATGATCCACTCTCCTCGAATCAGCACTCGTAAAATGCGGTAGACATCCTCTAATGTAATGGTCACCTCTCCCATCAGTAGGTGGAAAGAGCATGTCTCAGAATGCCAGTGCTCACATAATTCAATCAGTAGTCCCCTATTTTCCCAAATAATGGGCATATAGGCAACATAAAATAAACCGAGGGACAACAGTCATCATCGCTCTCGCAGGCTCAGCTTATCAGCAAACTGAAAGGTCATCAATCTGCTCTCTTGAGTGTAAATCGGAGCAAGCTGTCTCTGCACAAAGTCAAAAAATGAGTCAGTACCTTCTATACAACTGTCAGTGTCATCAAAAGCATTTCAAATTGGATAAGTATCAAAAGTAGCCATAGTCAAAGCTAAAGTCAAATGTGTCACGTTGACTGCAATTGAGTCCCAAAACAACGAATGCATCATTTCATACTTCAAATGTGTTGTAACAAGGTGACTATGTCATTCAGTGGCTCAAATGTGTTGTAGCAGAGCACTTGTGTCGCTTCAACAAGTGATTGCGTCGCTAAATGTTGATTATGCATTCTAATTGTTGAATGCAACTCAGAAAGGCGAATGTGTCGCAAAACATCAAATGCGTCAAACATGAAGTTGAATGTGGCTTATGTGTATGCATATGCATCGTGGTGCATTTGTTGTTCGTCCTAAAGTCCTACTTTTGACATGCAAAATGAAAAAATTACAAAGGGGAATAAGGGTACTTACCACTGGCTCTGAGCCCTCTGGCCACCTAAAAGTCTGCACGATCTCACCGCGATGCTCTATCACTAGAATCACCATCCTTGCTGCACTCCTTTTCACTCTAGGCTCTCGAAATTTGCAATGTAAATAGTAAGAATGAATTGAATTTTACCCCTTTCTCAACCTATTTATAAAGTCAAAATGGCATTTGTCAACTAGGTTATTACTGGAGGCTCATTTGACCAACTTTGACCACTCCATTGGCTACCTTAAACATGTCAAAATTCGAAACCGTCTATGCCATCATTTTTTTGGTCATCAAATTGACTTATCGGGGCACTTTCCAAATTTTTTTGTTGCTAACCAAAAATTTCAAAAATTTCCTGAGGGGGAATTGATACTCTATACCTTCATTGGGGCATGGCTTTGACTTATTTTCTTTGTCACAACGTGACAAGTGGCATTATAACAAAGGGGAAAAATGTAGACACCTAAAAATGACCTAGGCCTGCAAGCTTCATTTATACGATTTTTGTCCTAGCATAATTATGACATTTAATTATGTCTTTGGTCCACATTCGACTATTGATCAAATAATTCATAATTATTTGATTAATTCATGTCCTTTTAGTCTTCATGATTATTAAATAAATAAATTTTATTTATTTATTAAATACGTCATTAATTGTCTAGGTCTTCCCTTAATTAAATAAATTTCTTAATTTATTTAATCACCCTTCTTCAGTCATTTCTTCTTGATTATTAAATAGATAAATTTTATTTATTTATTTAGTATGTCACTAATTTTCATAATTAAATGAATTGATTAATTTATTTAATTATTGATCATATCTGCTAAATTAAATAATTATCTTTAATTATTTAATTGGTCATCACATTCTTAACTAACAGTCCATTTTGGTAAATAATCTAAAAATCGATTATTTATTATTTCACAAAATCCATATTCTGAATTAATTTAATTCAAAATGGTAACTAATCTTCTAAAAATCAAGTAATCGGGCAGATTCTTGATTTTCCAAATTTGATCTTCAATTCAACTCTTATCTTCTTGATTTTTCGAATCTCACAAATCAGGCAGTCTTTATCTTCTTCATTTTCAAAAAAAATTATTTTCTAAATTAATTATCTCATTTCTTCTCCATCGTCGATTCGATTTTCTCAGATGAAATCTTAATCACTCATTTAAGGATTTTTCCCTAACCCTGATTAGTGATTATCTGATTTAATCTTGTCCTCTAATTTTAGGTATTTGTCGAAAGTCGATCTCATCCATCCATTCAAAATGGCATTTTCTATAAAATGTCATTTTCCTCTCATTTTTAGATTATGCACTAACATACTAAGATATTTCATAGAAATTGCTGCATTTATTGTCATATTTCATTAAGTTTTGGGCATATTTAGGCATAGGCATTTTTAGTCATTTAGGCATAGACATAGACTTGGATCAAATCCTTCAAAGCTTGGTGTAGGACTTAGACTTTTATTTCCAAATTGCTCGCACGTCGAATCTGAGGGAAACACGTCAACCAACAAGTTAGAAGGTGTTACAAAAGTGAATCATGGAGGTCTCAGTGATTAGCTGGTATAATCATTTTTTTTATGTTTACTTCCATTTTATTTTGTAATTTCTTTGGGTTTCTTAGTCATTGCTAACCTCTAATCTACCTAAAAAAATTAACCCTTAGTTACAACTATTACTCCTCTATTTATTTTTCTTTTGAATTTCATCATAATCCATAGAGCTCAAGCCCCCCTCATGGGACCCCTACCTAAGTGGGCCATTTGACTGCCTAGGTTACTTGGTGCACCAAAAATACCTATTGTGGAAGGCATTGCCTCTCGATGCAGTCTTAAGGCCTTTGCATATTTTATAATAAAAAAATTACATTTACATTCTTTAAATTTTATTACTCATTATGTTAGGGAGTCCTAACTTCAACACATAATCTAACATATTAACATATATAATTTAAATGAACACATATATAAATAAAATAGAAATTGCCCAAGTATATATTACTACCATTGCCACTTAGCATTGGCTAGAAGTGCATTAAATTTGAAGCTTCTATGAATGAATGTGAAACACATTACATTTGTTATTTTAGAAGAGTTGCTTCTTGAAAATTCCAATTCATTTACCATTGCTTCAAACCATTTGCCACATATAAAGATATAGAATTGTATTATTCAACTACATATACTATTGATACTACTCGTTTCATTTACAAATACTAAATTGAAACTATTAAATTATACCATAGACTAAAATCTAAAATTTATGACATCCCATCAATATTTTAAAAAAAACATTATTCATAAAAATTATTTACATATATTAAAGTGAAACTATTAAATTATACCACAGACTAAAATCTAAAAATTATGACATTCCATCAATATTTTAAAAAAAAAATCATAGAAATTAACTAATAAAATTGTGTCCATATCAATGCAAGATGATTAAATGAATTTTTAGGATGTTTTTCATAGATTTTTGCACTTTACCCACCACTCCAAACTCTTCCTCATTGGTATTGACCTTTCACTTCTCTAATTTGGTGAGCTACAACCTGAAAATAAGGTTTTGATGAGGGTCAGTTGGAGGAAGCTAAGGAGAAGCATAGAGAATGTGTTGAGGATGGGTCTGCTCAAAGTGACAAACCACTTTTTGAGGTAAGCTTTTAGTAGGTAATTATTGTTTAAATTGTTGCATTTCAGACAAAATGTGGTTTATTTTCCCCATCTCCCGGTAAACACCATTGTCTGCATTGTCTTAGAAACAAACAAGAAGCACATGATGATATTATCTTGTCTAGGTCTCATTACTTCAATTTTTCATAGAACTAGATAGACCCAGTAAGGCTTAACTTTCGAATTTACATCCTACTTAGCATTGAGAAAAGTTGGGGAAAATTGTGGTTTAATTTATAGGTCAATTTACCAGGTGTTCATTTGTCACCTTCATATCAATATATTGGACTTTTATGTAGTGCTTGGAAGACGAAGATGGAATAACATAGACCCACATTGTAATTTGCAATGATTCACAATCCTAATAATTTTCTATGGAAATTTGTTTTGGTTGTCTCTGATAGTAAAATTTCTAGTGTAAGATTATCTAGTCGAATTCAGGAATCCATTTAATTGTAACCACTTTCGTGTTCTACTTTTAGAGTTGTAGTCTAGGTTAAATTCTTCCCTAGTGTATCTGACACATTTGGGTAGTTCTTCAAATATTGCTTTGTAAACTAAACTCATCACTACTTCAATGCCTTTTTGGCACCTTTAGGATCTACTTAGAAAAAATTGTAGTTCAGGGTAAATTCTGCAAAAGTTCAATCCTTCCTCACCATATTTTGGGTTTTAATTAGGACATTGTAGACTAGGCTAAATTCATCAATAGTGCACTATGCAATTGCTTTATTTAACACTTTTGGGTTCTATTTTTGAAATTATAGCTTAGGTTAAATTAAGTAGAGACCACCTATGGCCAATAACTTAGTAGAATATGATCATGAGAAAAAAATTACGGTTTGAAACTAGCATGGTGCATTCCTTGTTAGATATCAAATTACTTAGCTTTTATCATCAATTTATTTGGTTTCAAATGAATAAAAGGACATGGATACTTCATTTTCTCGATAGACTAGAAACTTGGAATCTCTAGTATTTCAGATACTTCATTTTCTTGATAGACTAGAAACATGGAATCTTTAGTATTTCAAAAACAACTGTGGTAATAGACCCTTCTTTCCTTTTAAATCAAGTAGGAATTTGACATTAAATGAAAGGTTTGACCTGCATGATCTGCATGGGGAGAATAGCAAGGTTTCTTTTTTACTCATTTTTATCCCTTCTTTAACAAGACTTTCCTCTCGTTCACTAATGGGATATTTATTCCATTGAGCTTCCTTGTCTTCATTTCCATTTTTAGAGTGCCACTAGTTTGGTTTAAGTTACAGTGTTTGTGTGATAATCTATTTCAATACGCTTTGTTTGGTAGATGTGGTAAATTCCCTTTTTGATATAACCTTTGGCTTAGTGGCTATACTACAAGCTCTAGGTTGTTAACTCTATCATCAACTTCTCCACATACTTGCACCCAATGTTAGTTTGATAGGGTTCACATGGGATGCCCCATTTTATAGAATTTTGACTCTTTATCATGACAATTATGCTTTCTGCACTTTGAACTTGGATCCCCCCTTCATAGTCCATTTGATTTTATAGTGGAAATCATTTTATTTAGGTTTAGGGGTTGTCTTTAATTTCAAAGACATATTGTGCTTTTGTCTATGATGTGATAATTTTATTCAACTTCAAGGAATCAGTTTTAATTGTGGAGACAAAATGTTCTTTAGCCCGTGGTTTGCTTTTTAACAACTGTGTTGCTTGAACCTTTGAGGTTCCAAGTCACATAATAAAATGACCAAGATGATTTTTTTCCTTTTGAATATTACTCCATGTTTCAAGCTTACTTTTTAGGTAGATCCTTTTATTGGGTGTACACATGTGAGAGTTTTGGGTTTTTAGTGTTTTGACCTATCGTGCCTTTGAGGGGACTCCTCTTGGGATTAGTGTAATCTTCAGGTTGTAGGAATTGATTGTTATCCAACAAGCAGTATGTATCACTTGTTAGGGACATTCTATGCAGATGGGATTTGAACTTGGGTGCACCAATAAGTGTTGGTAAACAAAAGAGAAACATAAAGGTAATTTTTAGGCCTAAACCATATTTCACAAAATTTCCCAAATATGGGGATCTTTTCTAAATTCTCTAATATGTTCATAACCAAACCTTCATTTAAATTTAAAAGTCAGATTAAATTATTCGCCAAAATAAAAATATATTCATATACATTCATTTTTAATCTTCAATGCCAACCTGTAATACATATATTATCTACTTTTTTTTGAGTTGTAAATATTTTGCCACTAGTATTTACTCGTAAAAAAAATCATCCTTTAAAAATTAAAAAAAATTATGTAGTATGATTAGTTAGTTGTTGAGATGTAATCTTGGACCCCCCTTGCAGGAATATAAAAACTTTCTCACTCTATAAATAACAAGCTTCAAAATATTTAATATTTTCCTAGTAAATAATTGAATTATTCTACAATGATCTTAAAAGGTTCTAGTAGATTTTGTGCATCAACAAGACTATTATTGTTCTTAGGAAGGGTATTATATTGATTGTTTCTAGAGGTTCAAGTTTTAGTTTTCATGTTACATAAACAATATGTTGTTCCTTTTCTAGTTGCTAATTTGATTTTGAGAGACTTCTATGGTAAATATTTTGGATTTAGATATATGGTTCTTTTTTCTGCATATTCTAAAAGAGAACAAAGACAAGCAGCAAGTAGAATTCAATGAACGATTGAAGCACAATAAGTTTCATAGATGCAAATTAGAACTTTTTGTTTGCTTGACTGTAAGACATTACAGGCTGACTATAGAATGATGTTGATCGAAAATATCTTTAAAATTGGCATCTTTCTTGTTTATGATTTTACATATTGTGAAAGTTGTATGGAAGATATTTTTTCTTAGATAATCAACAAGATTTGACACCAGAATATTTCTATGTTGGATAGATTAATAAAGTATAAACAATCAAGTTACCTTTTTCCCGTGGAGTTTATCAAATGATGTGCTTCTTTCTTCTTGAAATCATCATTTCCTATTTTTTGAATGTCACATTGCGTTCCAAAACTAAGAGTCATTGTGTTGAAATATTTGATTTAGAAGTTGCCTAAAAATGCATAAAAATGAAAGAGCTAAGGATCCCCACAATTTATGGTTCATAAAGAAAAATACTAGCTTAAGGTTTTGAAATAGGATAACAATCTAAGTGGGCTTGATTGTAGGGGAGACTCCATAATTAAATGTGTTTGAGCTAGAATAGTACTAGGATGGGTGATCTCTTGGTATGTCTTGATGCTTCATCCTTGTGAAGTTGTGAACATTACATAGATGAAATAAGTGCCAAGCAGAACATTCAAATTCATGAGAGATGGGTTCTTGGTTACTAGTTGTGAAAGGTGTCCCGAGACTTGACTACTCAAACATTAACACATGGCTAAATCTTTAAAAATGGTATTACATAATGATGCACTGTAGAAACAAAAAATGTGTTAAAGCATAGTTTAAAGAACTTGTGAGTACTCGCTAACAAAATTGGATGGCAAATAATCACTTGGAAAACTCATCGCTGATTTTTGGTTAAAACTTAAAACATGTAATTTTTTAGGAAAAAGTCAACCAACGTCACTGAGACTCATAGGAAATCATGTCCTTGGCCAAATTTAGAGATCAAAAATTATTTTTAAAATTGCATTTTTCATTCATACTTGTCTAACAATACCATAATAAAATTACTATGTACTAAATTGAAAATCACAGCTATGCTTGCCAAGTATACCCTTCTCTCTTCTAAGGTATTGTCTTTCTGTAAAGCATCAGCAGATAGACCATATAGAACTAGGTTTTGTAGCATGTGAATGTAAAGATAAGTGTATCCCAACCATGTGCACACCTCCCTTGCATTAAGAAATCCTTCATATGAAGCTTTGTATTAGCAGTTCAGGCACTTCAATCCTATTCAAACCCAAGTATTTATAGTCCTTTTTAATCAATTTGTGACAAACTTATGAATGGTTTTTCCCATATTTGGAAAATGAATAAGCTCTCCAATCTCCTAGGTTGAAAGATCATAATACTAATCCCAAGCTAAATCTTTCTTCTCAATTTTGGTCAATATGTCATTTGGAATGCCTTTAAATTGCCAGAGTGGAGTTTGAACACTCCACATGCACTTTCCAACCATCTTGCATAGGTTAAGTTCCTTCTCTGTTAACTGGGCCCATCCTCTTTCTAGGACAATCTCAAAAATTGTTGTAAGGAAGCGACCTGCACTCTACAACACATAACCAAAGAAAAATAATGTATTTAGAACTACATAGTGTGCATCATCCAATAGCTTCCACAACAAATTGTAAATTCCTTCTGTCTAGCAAAGGTGAATGAGTTGGAGAAGATAGGACTTAAGGATGGGTTGTATGGTTATATATAGAAATAGGAGGGTGGACATGCACAACATCCTTAGGGCTAAATTTATATTTTTGTGGAGAACACAAAATTCTTAGGTCGCCCACTTATAAAAAGGTAGAAAATGGTTATCATTTGCATTACAAAGGATACAAAATTCAAGTCACCCACTTATAAATTGATAAAATCGTTATGATTTATGCTACACATGTTTTCAATATAAATACATACCTGAGTAATAAACACCATATCAGACGTGAGGGAGAGACCTTCAAGATTAAGCTGTGAAATGTAAGCCTGGAGCAAAACATTGATCTTGGCACTTGGCTCCTCCAAACTCTCGTTCACTGGAATAGGAACATGATCTAAGAGCTTTGAAAGTTCCATCTTCTCTTCTTCTCTTATTGTCACATATTTAAACTCTTCACTTAATGAAAATAATTGACATAATTCAATATCACCCATTATTGGCTTCAAGTGCTCATTATAAGTATTCATTGTCCCATGAGTGATGTAGCAATAATTGGCTATCCATCTTAGATCATTAACTTGGAAATATCCACTTTTCCAATCATATTTCACCAAATTAATTTTGTCCAAGATAGTTGTAGCTGAATGTATCTATTAACATAAAGAGTTCAATTATCAGAAGCACTAACAAGTACCATTAAAGTAAAATGCAAGGGCCATACTTGTCTAACAGTACTATAGTAAAATTACTATGTACTAAAATGAAAATCACAGCTATGCTTACCAAGTCTGCCCTTCTCTCTTCTAAGGTATTGTCTTTTTGTAAAGCATTAGAAAGTATACCATATAGAAATAGGTTTCATAGCATGTGAATGTAAAGATAAGTGTATCCTAACCATGTGCATGCCTCTCTTGCATTTTGAACTGTACCTAGGACAATTTCTACATTTAAATGATCTAATTTTGAGATAAACTAGCTCTCAATTGGTAATTGTTGATTCATAAGGGATATATAATATTGCAGCTCATTGTGACCTATTAATATTATTCCTTCTCCATTGGAATCATAATGTGGCCTTTCATATATTGATCTGCCAAAAAGGTCTTTATTGTTAGCACGGGCATCTCCAACATGGAGACTTTTTCAAAGGGATGTTGAGGTGTATGATCCTTATTGGGATAGAGGTGCAACAAGTCTATGTTGGGGTCCCTATTTGGCAATGCTAGCTACTTGGCACAATCTAGTGTATTGTAGCATATTAGTAGATCAAGCTACCATTCTCCTCAACCATATATTGAAGGTGTCAATGAGAGGAGCAAATTGTGGCCATTGATGGAAAGTAGGAGGCTAGGTGCATATGATATGTCCACATGGAATGAACTAGTGGATTTTAGCGATGTTTGCACTTTGGTGAATAAAATCACTCAACACTTTAGCCATCCACCAATTGGTCGTAATCACTAATCTTTGGGGAAAGTTGATCTTCACTTTCAATGTTGATTGATATTTAATTTGCAACATTTTTAGGATCCAAATTGAATAGTAGCGTGGTTGTAAATACTCCTAAGCCTATATTCATATGTAACCTACAGGAAGCAAGAAAAAAAATCCACACAACCACCATAGGTTTAACTGGCATCTTAATGATATATTTTAGAGTGTCCTCGAGATAGCTAGCACAGGAAAGAAGGTCAACCATGCATACATAATGATCAACTATAGATGTAATGCAATACTACTTACTTTATTCAATGCAAAGGAAGAAACCATCACTCACATGATTACAAATTTTACAATCACGGACCCAATCCCTTCTATTCCTTCAAGTTCACAAGAAAACTACTCAAAACAATGACTTCTACAAAGGCACAAATCTAAGCTTTCACTCCTTCTGACCCAAACAAGTTGAATTATCTTCTTTAAACTCATTAGAGTCTCCACAACACTCAACCTCTAGATCAATTGATGACTTATTCTCTCAACCTATCCTCAATGTGCAACTATGGCACTCATAAGCCACAAAACCCAAATATACTTTCCATGCTACAAATGACTAATTTAACACTTGGGACAGCTCTACTAGGCTTGAAATAACATGACTAAACTCACCTTATACTCCGGGAACATAGGTTTCTTGTTTTGGCTAACATTCTTTCATTGACTGCTTACATTCCTTGTAGCCATTCCTTATGGAACTATCAAAGATATCTCAAGGTGTAGGACTCATTTTTAGAATGTGATCAGTTTTATGGATTCCCTTAAAGGGGTTCTAAAACATATATGAAAACCAACATGGGTTTATTTGGAAAATAAACTCCAAAAATGACTGTCCCCACTAGAATTTAGACCTAATTAGGCCATTCAAGTACTAGGGATTATTGATTCTACAAGCTCTAATCTTGAATACTCTTTACCAAACCTTCAAACATATTGTTTTGGACATGAATATTCTTATTTAACCATAAAAATTCATTCTCCTCAAGTATTTGAACCAACCCTAGATGATAACCACCTTGAAACTCTGTTTTTTGGACTGTACACTGATTTTCAGTCCTAAACTTTCACCTCTCACATACTAGCCATCACCTTATGGTCTAAAACTTCAAAACATGAAAGTACATGTTGTGAGGACTCTTTTCACCAAGAATTAGAATAAACCCTAGCTTGTATGTTGGCGGCATTCTCAAGGTTGTATGAGTTGTGGAACCTAGAGTTTGAATAAACCCTAGCTAAATTGAAGGAAATTAAGGGTTTTTTGTTTCAGCGTTATAGAGAGGACTTGGAGACTTAAAACTTGATGAATATGTCTTTTTGCTAACATTCTAAGGATATGAGTGGGTTTTGAAAATTGCTTCTAAGATTTGAGAGGTCTTGCTTTGCAAAATAGACCTAATTGGTCTTTAGGGACAACATGGAATCAAGATTTAGGTTGTTTTGATCCAAAGAAACCCTAGTTGATTTTGGTACATGTTAAATTTGGCCCAAAGGGTTATTGAAAAATATCAAGAGTCCTTGTACTTGTTAAGAAAAATTGTGAGAAAAGTTGGCAAAAATAGATCTGCAGACCTACTAGGTTGAAGTTAGGGTTATAGTGGAAAGTTGTTGAGTCAAAGTTTTGTGACCTTGATTGATGATTTATCTAACGTGGATTGTGTTGTTAAGGTCAATACCATTATCCCTTGCATCATGTTCATACCCCGCTCCAAAGCTCCCATTTTGGCATAGGCAGGGAGGATGTTGGCATAGGTGAATTTGGCTTCAGACTTGCTAATTGCATTTGCTTGAAAGTTTCTAAAGCCTTTTCAGCTAATCCATTTTGTGTATATCCTGCAATCATCATATTCCATGAGATGGTATCTCTTTCATACATTTTGTCAAACAATTCACATGCCTTGTTTATGCTTCCAAATTTTGCATACATGTCTACTAGGGAAGTTGCAACTACAACATCTAAAAAAATTCCTCTATTCTTTATGGTTTGATGGATGTTCATACCCTATTCTAAAGCCCCAATTTTGGCACAGGAAAGAAATATGTTGGAAAATGTTGTGGAATTTGGCTTTATACTTGCCAATTGCATTTTCTTGAAATTTTCTAAAGCATTTTCAACAAATCCATTTTGTGCATATCCAACAATAATTGCAGTCCAAGAGATGACATCTCTTCGAGGCATTCTGTCAAAAAATTCACATGCTTTCTCTATGCTTCAACATTTTTTATACATGTCAAGCAAAGCATTTCCAACTATAATATCAAATGAAAATCTCCCTTCTATTATGATTTGATGGATGTCCATACCCTGTTCCAAAGCTTCCATTTTGGAACAGGCATAGAGGATGTTGGAAGAGGTTGTGGAGTCTGGCTTTAAACTTGCAAATTTCATTTTCTTGAAAGTTTCTAAAGCATTTTCAATAGATCTAATTTGTGTATATCCTACAATTATTGCAGTCCATGAGACCACATTTCTTTGAGGCATTTTGTCGAACACTTCAAGTGCCTTGTCTATAATCCCACATTTAGCATACATTTCTACAAGAGCAATTGCAACTACAATATCTGAAAAAATTCCTCTATCCTTAATGCTTTGATGGATGTCCATACCGTGTTCGAAGGCTACCAATTTTGCACAGACGGGTATGAAGAGGGTTCACAAAAGGTGTGAAGTTTAAAACAAGATGACATTAGATGAATTACACTTAAATGTGTAAATTTTTAATATTCCTTTTGTAAAACATTGAAATTTAAAATAAAAGCTAGTAGAAAGATAAATGAAATTTACATGCCTAGTTATAGTGAGAAACATGTTTTGACAAGGGGGCAAAGGATCCAACATGAAGACATCCAACTATGGAGGTACAAAATTCCTAACTAGGGCATCTATTTGAAGAGATGCATGATGCCAAATTAGGATATTTGTGAAGTGAAAAATAGACATAACATTAAACAATTTGAGTTTTTGTCGAAGATATTGGTATCCAATTAAACAATTTTAGAGGTTTTGATCAAGACATTCATGTGGAAGCCTCAATCAAATTCCCTATAAATATCTACACATAGGCCACATCTCTCACTACTTGCACACATTCTCTGGCCCAACCTCCTCAAAGCATCTCTAAGGATCTAGAATTGATAATTTGTATCCTTGCAATCCCATGAATAATCAACTACTCTGAGGAAGTAAGGGCCCTCTATACATGTGACCATTATGTTGATGAAATTGTATTCCTTCTATTATATCTAATGAAAGCTCTTAATTTTTGGTGAGTTTATCTTTTATAGTATCTATTCTCATATTTCAAAGGTTACAAATCAAGAGGATGAGTTTAGTGTGGTGAATAATCATTTCCCTAGTTTGAAAATAGGGTTTTATGAGTAAAGATGGAGGTTAGAGTCTAGGGTTTATAAAAAATACCTTTAGAAGTGGACTTTACATGGAATAATAAGCTTGTGCAAACAAAATAAAGAGTGATTCAAGTATTGGTTGTGAGATTTTTGGGTTGGAGATAGAAGAAACTAAAGACCCCTGTGGTAGCCAAGGCCTAAAGAGGCATAATTCTAATTGAGACAGTTAGTTTTGAATCATTTGGTCTAAAGGACCTATACCCCACTCTGATATATGTTTTAACTAAGCCAAAAAGGTATCTAAAGGTGTGGTTAGTTTTGGGTAAATGTGTTTATCCTAGGAGAAAAACTTTGACAGACCGTTTTGCAGACCTACAAGCTTTGCATTCAGTTTATGCTTCATTATATATGCTAGCAAAGGTTGCAGAGTCTAGCTTTAAACTTGTAAATTTCATTTTCTTGAAAGTTTCTAAAGGCTTTTCAACAGATCTAATTTGTGTATATCCTACAATTATTGCAGTCCATGAGACCACATTTCTTCGAGGCATTTTGTCAAAAAATTCAAGTGCCTTGTCTATGATCCCACATTTATCATACATGTCTACAAGAGCAGTTGCAACTACAATATCTGACAAAATTCCTCTATCCTTTATGCTTTGATGAATGTCCATACCCTATTCCAAGGCCCCCAATTTGGTACCTAGAACCCAATCTTAAATTGATTCCATTGACAACCTTTCATAGCTGCAACACTGGAATATAATAGAGTGTGGAGGTTTAAATAAGCTCCCTGATTCCATTGGAAAGTTGTCATAGCTGAAACACTTGAGCATAGAAGGGTGTAAAAGTTTAAATAACCTCCTTGATTCTATTGGCAACCTGTCGCAGTTGCAACACTTGATCATAGAAGATTGTAGAGGTTTAAATAACCTTCCTTATTCCATTAGCAACCTGTCACGTCTGCAGTACTTGAAATAGTAAGTTGTAGAGGTTTAAATAACCTCCTTGATTCCATTTTCAACCTATCACAAATGTAGCACTTGAACATACTAGGAAGTTTCAAAGGTTTAAATAACCTCCTTGATTCTATTGATAATCTATTGCAGCTACAACATTCGAAACTAAAATATTGTCATGGTTTAAATAACCTCCTTGATTCCATTGGCAACCTGTCACAACTGAAACCTTGAACATAGAAGGGTGTGAACATTTAAATAACCTTCATGATTCCATTGGCAACCAGTCACAGCTGTAGCTCTTGAACATGGTAGGGTCTATAGATTTAAATAACCTCCCTCATTCCATTGGAAACCTATCACAAGTGTAGCACTTGAACATAGAAATGTGTAAAATTTTAAATAATCCCCCTGATTCTATTGGCAACCTATCATAGCTGCAACACTTGAACATAGAAGACTGTAGAGGTTTAAATAACCTTCCTAATTACATTGGAAACCTGTCACATCTGTAGCACTTGAAAATAGAAAGTTACAGAGGTTTAAATAACATCCCCAATTCCATTGTCAACCTCTCACAACTACAACACTTGAATGTAATAGGAAGTTTTAAAGGTTTAAATAACCTCCTTGATTCTATTGACAATCTATTGCAGCTGCAACATTCAAAACTAATATATTGTCATGGTTTAAATAACCTCCTTGATTCCACTGGTAACTTGTCATAGCTGTAACCTTGAACATAGAAGGGTGTGAATGTATAAATAACCCTCCTGATTCCATTAGCAACCTATCACAATTGCAGCACTTGAACATGGTAGGGTCTATAGATTTAAATAGCCTTCCTGATTTATTGGCAACTTGTCATAGCTACAACACTTGAACATAGAAGGGTGTAAAAGTTTAAATAAACTCCCTAATTCCATTGAAAGTAGAATGTTAGGATTTGTTCTAGAGTGCTTCATTAATTCAAATATTTTGAGAGGTTCCTTGAAAAATCCATTTTGTGCACATTCTGCAATCAATCATTTCATTCTATGAGATGACATCTCTTTGAGGAATTCTATCAAAAAATTCAGGTGGTTTGTCTACAATTCCACATCTTGCATACATTTCTACCAGAGCATATCCAACTATAACATCTAACAAAAATTCCCCTACCATTATTCTTTAATCGGTCTATCAATGGAGCTATGAGGACACTATCAACGTAACATTAATACATCGGGGGAACTCCCCTCATAGCTCTAGTGATAGATCGAGATATGAACAAGTTAGTTGCTTTCATCAGTCTATCGGTGGAGCTATGAGGGGAGTTCCCATGATGTAGTAATGTTAGGTCAATAGTGTCACTATCGACCTAACATTACTACATCGGGGGAACTCCCCTCATAGCTCCACTGATAGACTGATGAAAGCATATCAACAACACACTATTGACCTAACATTACTACATCATGGGAACTCCCCTCATAGCTCCACCGATAGACTGATGAAAGCATATCAACAACACTAGAACATATCGGTAGAAAATAACACAACATCCCACCAATTTTTTGCCACTCAAAAAATCATGAAAATGAGGTTCCCCTCAACCCTGTTGGTGGCGTGTTGTGACCTTTTCACACATCACCCCATTGCAAATGGGGACCCCCTATTTTCACCTTTTTCCTTGGCATCACAACTGCTTATCACTTGTCTTTTTACAATGAAGTCATCATTTTGAGAGTTTCAAGTTAGTCTTTTGAGAGTCATCTGAGCCAAGTTGAGAATCCATGCCTGAATCAGTGCATAAACATCATGGAAGGGTTCAGAAGGTCCGCAAGATGAGGATCGCTTGTGCTTTGGGCCAATTCTAACACTTCCTATTTTTTAGGGAATCTGCTTTTTTTCTTTTTCATTTTTGGCATTTTTGGACCAAACGGGGTTCCCTATTTTTTAGGGATTTTGCTTTTTCTATTTTTAGAAAGTCAACACTGGTCAATAGGTCAACGTTTCCATCCTTAGAACCAAAAATCAACCAAAAATTCAAAAAATATTGAAAATCAAAGTAAAAATAAAAAATCCAAGCAAAAAATAAAGCAAAAATTAGGAAAAGCATGGAAAAATCAAGCAAAAATCTAGAAAAATTAGTTAAAAAACATGAGAAAATCAACAAAAAAAATCAACCCAAAGGCATGAAATTCATGGAAAAATGTGCTGAAGTCTGGAGAAATTCACCCTTGCCATGGTGACGAGAGAATGTCTAGCCATTAACAAAGTCTGCCCTAGAAAGAAGCGAAGGTGAAGATGAAAAGTTCGCCATCAAGAGAGAATGTCAAGCCATTAGCAAGGTTTGCCCTTAATTTGAGGGACGTGGCATGAAAGAAAGGAAGTCCACCCAAGCCTTAGTGAGAAGATGCCATGAAGTTTTGGAAGTCAACCCTCAATTTGAGGGACATGGCATGAGAGCAAGGAAGTCCGCCCTTGCCTTGGCAAGACATTTATGAAGTCCGCCTAGCATGAGAAGGGGAAAAATTGAAAATTTTGGCTAAGTATTTAATTCCTTGGAAGGAAAATTCAAAATTTGTCTAAGTATGGAGGCCTAAGAAGAGGGAAAATGCAAAATTTGGCTAAGTGTTTGACACCTCAAAAAATGAAATTTGAATTTTGGCTAAATATGAAGTCAGAGAATTCACTTAGAAATCTGCGTAAGGCATTGATCACATGGAAAATAATTCATAAAGTCCACCATCAAGTGGAAAGGAAGTTATGAGGTCCGCCTAGGCATTGAGAGACATATGGAGAAGGAAATGTCAAGACAATTCTGAAGTCCGCCTTTGCATCATGGCATGAAGGTCTTGAATTATGCCCACCTCTAGGAAGCAATGACTAAAGAACTCCAAAGTCCGCCATGCACTTGTCCAAGAAGCCATGAAGTCTTCCCAGCCAAGAAAAAAAAAGGAAGACTCAAATTTGGCTAAGTATTGATGCCTAGGAAAGCAAAAACTTGTGAAATTGACTAAGTATGGATGCTTTGGGAAGAAATTTTCATGAAATTGGCTAAGTATTGTCAAAATATGAAGAGGAAGGATGAGAAATGGAAAGCTAATCTTGAAGTCTACCAAGACATGTCCAAGCCACAAGCAAAGTCCGCTTGGGCAAAAAGGAGGAATGTACAAGTTTAAGTAAAGTCCGCCTAGCACATGGAAGAAATGGCACAAGCCCTTTAAAGTCCAACTTACCTCAAGTAAGGAATGTCCAAACATTAATGAAGTCTGACCTAGGTCAAGATAGAAGCAATGTCCAAGTTCAAGTGAAGTAATCCCAATGAGAAAAACTCAAAAAAATGACTAAGTGTTGGTACCTTGAGGAGGGAAATTCAAAAAATTGGCTAAGTATTGGAAAGAAAATAAGAGGAATAAAGAAGAAAATAAAGAGGAAGTGAATAAAATCCTTGTCCAAGGATGGAATTTATCCTACATAGCACAAGCCAAATTCAAAATTGAAGACAAATCCACAGGAAAAGTTCATCCAAAACTTTGTCTAAATGTTGAATCGTCTACATGAAGGTGTTACAAAATAGCCAAAATTTGTCTAAGTATGGGAAATACATCATGGAGAAAATTCCAATTTCCCCATTGTGGTGAAAGCACATAGGCATTCTTCTCCAAATTCAAGGCACTTGAAAGAATATTTAGACATCTTGGGGGGGGATTTCATCTACAATCCTAGACCTATTGAAGCAATTAGGGCAACTTCTTGAGGGATTTCATCTCCTGAAGAATTAAAAACAAGCTTCCAATCAAAATTAGATGGTGACAAGAAGAGTTTTCCAAACAGATCTCCATACTTAGACAATTTCTCAACACAAATTGGAGAATTCAGAGAGGAAATCCAAAGGAATAACATCAACCCAATTCAAGCAGGAGGAATTTCAAAGTAACCAACTTCAAGTCCAGACATCTACTCGAAGGAGAGACTTCTAGACCTCAAAGATTCCAGTACAAGCAAGAAGAAGAAATCAAAGTCTCAAAAGGAATCCAAGATCAAAGCTAGGAAGGAACAAGCACAAAGGACAGAGTCATCGGAAAGGAAAATATTCTAAGGCAAGTGCATGGAAGAAAAATGAAGCGACCAAGGAAGGCATCCAGCATGCTGAGGTGGCACCTCATTATCTTCCAACCAATCAAATTATTCCAAATCAACATGCAACAACTTTTTATTTTATTGTTGGTTTATATTTAGCAAAAGGACAAGTTTCCTCAAATGTAATTTTCTCATTGGTCAAGCAGGAGTTGGTTGTGACAAGCCCTAATTAGGGTTTTATTTTGTAATCTCAACCGTTGATCCTAAATCAATCTTGGCCATTGAATTGTAATTGGGGAGCCTATAAATTGAGCTTGCCCCTCATTTGTAAAGTGTGAAGACAGTGTATGAAATTGTTGCATTTAGACTATTTCTGATAATAAAAGCTCTTATGCATGATTTGCTTTGAACCACTTTTATTGTCAAATAGTAAGCAAGGTTGCATAACTTCTTCTACCATATATTAGAATTAGATTACAATTAAGTAGAATTTGATTTGAATGTTGGTTAAGTGAAAGTGAGATTGATCGTATAGATTAAATGGTGAAATATTGCTCATACTTTCTTTGGATGGATGATTTTCATTCAATGCATAAAGTTAGCCTGAGCTTGTGATTGTGGATGCTTAACTTCAGTCTTATTCAAGGCTTGAAAATTATAATCACACCCTTTGAAGATTGCACCCACTTTGCGTAGTTGTCCTAGAGAGGTGAAACAAAGTGTGGTTATTCCTTTCACCTAATATTTACTGTCTCTTGAATTCCTAGGCATAGAATAGATCCCCTAAACCCTTATATTTTTGCACCTTTTTTAAGATCCAAACTAAAAGTCCTAATTGAAGTAGCATTTAATGTAAAATCCATCTAAGTCCTGAACTTGTGAAGAAATAGCCTAGTGTAAGTCCCTTTTTGTATTACCAGCATATCACAATGCCCATTGAGCTTATCCACATGTCATGACCTGATGAAAGAAACATTGGAATCACCATAAGATCTTCTTGCAATCTTAGCATACGTGGTGATTATTTAAGAGAGGATAGAGTTTCTTTGGACATTTTATTATTTTTTGTTTAGTGGATGATAAAACGTACACCAACAGGGCACTTCCCCCAGACCCCCGCAAGGGGCGCTACCCCTCGACCCTACTAGGGGCACTATCCCCAAACCCCCACGAGGGGAATTGCCCCTTGACCCCACTAGGGGCACTGCTCCCAGACCCCCGTGAGGGGTTCTGCCCCTCAACCCTACTGGAGGCACTGCCCCTACACCCCCACAAGGGGCATTGCCCCTCGACCTTGCTAGGGTTGTTTCCCCCAGACCCCCACAAGGGACGCTACCCCTCGACCCCCATTTTGGGAATTTCCCTCAAACTCCCATTGAATTCATTTGATTTTCTAGTTACTCTCCAAGTCTAAGTTTCTAAGTTTTCCTACAAGTCTTCATTTTTACAAAAGAAATTTTCTATTTTCATTTTGTTTCATAATATCAACATCAACTCATTCCAAATGAGGATGCCATTTTGTACCTAACTTTCCTTCAAATAAATCAAATACAACTAGACTCAGCTTGTTTCTTTTATGTGCTCATTTATTGACTCATTGGATGCATCTTATCATTGAATTTTGCAAAACAAATGCATTTTTAGTGAAATTTAAGCAATTTTTTAAAGTTGTCTCCTCGGTTTTCTAGTGGAGGTTGCCTCATGTATCCCTTGTCTCTAATATTTTTCTAATAATCTAATAGATTGTATACTTGTTTGGTCTATTTCCTTATTGGGCTCTCTTTCTCCTAGCTTTTTTTGGGATCAAGAACATTATCACTTTTTGGTTCAATGTTTGTTTTTGAGTCTGTGTTGTCATTGCAATTCATGGTCACATTTGACATGAAGGTTTTGTTCTACAATTAAGTGCTTGGAAAGAAGTTTGGGTAAATTATCAAGTTGTCAATCAACATCTTTGGTTACTGCTAAGTTGTTCTAGATGGATCTTCTCCACAGAAGATCAGACATGCACAACCCTAATCTTATCTTGAGCAAAAAGACAGCTCAACTAGATAAGGATTATAATTATCCTAGGAATTAAAAAATTCCTAAGTAAACTTATCCTAAAGTGTAATTAAATAATTAATTACACCAACACCCCCCTATAAGTGCAACTTAGGGAGAAGAAAATTATTATGCAGATGAGTTCTGACAACAAGGCCTAATTAGGTACCCATGTGCAAATGCAATGCAAACTAAATCAAATGGGGTAAAGGAGAAAACCACATGGGAATAAAACCCCTCCCCAAGGACAGCATCCATCACAAAGATACATGAAAGAACCCCCCGAGAAGAGAGGAAAGAAGAGACCACAAATTCTCCCAGAATGAAGTAGCTCCAAAAGAACTGAAGAAAATGCATCTCCTAAAAGAAGTGAGAGGGAAGAGGCTGAATGAAAGCAATCTTTGAAGGTGAAGTAGGTGTATCCCATGATGTCTCCACAGAAGTAGGTGTGACCTCAACCAATGAAGAAGTCAAACTAGTTGAAGACTTAAGAGTAGCCTCCAGAGATGGATGATCAATAGGATCTTGCTGCACTGAAATAGAAGAAGCCACATCGGTAGCCACAACAATAGCAACAGGAGGTGGAGGAGATGGAATGGAAGGCTCAACAATAGAATCTGAAGTGAGAACACCAATGTTCAAGAAACCAAATCTCTCCTCTAAATGATGATGCACACTAGAAGTGTGAGGAACAATTGTAGGAATAGAAGCACCATTAGTAGCAAAATCGGTAAAGGAATACAACCGAGATGAGTGATCCACTATCCTAGAAGCAATAACTGCTCTACTCTCCAAGTCTCTGATGATAACCGAATCAGGTGTGAACTCCATAGATCTCCCAGTGCCTCCATGTGTGATCTGATAAATGGAAAGAAGGTTTTTTTCAAGTGAGGGACACACAAGACATCCTTAAAGGAGTGGTCCCCAAAACTAATAGACCCCTTCCTTGTAACACTCATGTAAGTGTTGTTTCCCATCAAAATGGGAGACATAGTGCAAGGCTCAAAGGAAGTGAACATAGACTGTGAAGATTCCATATGATGAGATGCTCCTAAATCTAGAAGCCATCTCCTTGATACAATACATGAAGAAGCACAAAGAGAATTTCCCTTCATATCTAATGAAGTATGTAAACCAACTATACCCCTATCATGCTGCTCTAAAGAAGAAGAATGAGGAGAAGAAGATGATGCAGACATCCTAGAAGGAAAATCAATCTAATGTTTCTAAAGAAGATGTTTCAGCTCATGAATTTCCTTGTAACAATTATGTTCTACATGTCCTTCCCTCTTGCAATATGGGTATATGCAGGATCATCATGGAAAGAATAGGCTCTTAAGTGGCAAAAAATTCATAAAAATTAGAGTCAGGCAACTTGACGTAAAAATTTGAATAAGTTATCTATAATATTTCAAAAATATGTAGAATATAATCTGTAGAAAATTGAATGTAGTTTCTAAACTACTAGGTTTGTTTAAAAAAATATCTGTTTGGTGAAAATTTGAAATTTCAATGCAGTAGTACTTAAATTTTAGGGAAAAACTAAGAAGTAGGTGTCTATCTGACCACCCTAACCACAATAAAATGATAATTTTTTTTATAATATTTTAGATATAAGTAGAGGACTCATGTCTCGATGTGAAGCATATTTTTTTGTAATTTTTTTCCAAGTAAATAATTAATTATGAATTTTTTATTACAACTTTTAAAAATATAAAAAAATCATATGTCTGACCACCTTAACTTGGTCAAAACTTCATGAAATTCATTTTTGTCTTTTTTTAATCCTATAGTATGAAAAGCATAGAATGTGACACATGTTTTGGATTCAAAAAATGTGATACCGTTTGAAAGCTATAGATGTTTTTCAGTCAGCCTATCAATCAGGACTTTAGTCGTAATTTGAATAGAAAATGAATAATAATTACGTATTAAATTGAAATTAAAGCATAATTTATATTGGTAGAAAGCTGAAAATATCCTTTAAAAACCCTTCTCATTTCATCGATTTTGGAAAAAAAAATGTCGTCAGCCACATACCCATCGTATTGCCACTTTTTGGCCCATCATGATCCTACACATACCCATATGCACATGTAGTCTTCTCCTTCCTAGATGGTTTCCCCTTAGAAGAGGAGGATGAATCTAAGGAGTCCTTTTTCTACTCATGAGGTTTGGAATCCTTTGGTTTCTATTTCTTGCCTTTGCCTATAGAAGCCTTCTGATCTCTAGGCTCCTATGATGCAATAAGTTCCTATGATGATGAAGAAGGTTTCATCGTGCCCATACTAGCCAACTTGGCTTGCTCTCGAGTGAGAGATGAATCAAATTCATCAAGAGATGGCATAGTGAATCTCATACCAAGTGCATCCCTAGTGGCATAAAAGGTAGATACAAAAACTGAATAATCTAGTCCAAGCTTAGAAAGAATGGACAATATCAACTAAGATTCTTCCTTTTGAACACCACACTATGACAACTACAATCTAAGAGACTTGAGTTTGGTGAAAAAATCCTGGATGCTGTCAAAATACCTAGGATTTAAGCCTATAAGCTCATTCTCTAGTTGATTGTGCTTCCCAAACAAAGACCCTTAAGTAGTCTAGATCTCATTGGGTGTAGTGCAAGACTCAATATGAAAAAGAAGGTTAGATGAAAGAGACAGAAACAATGTACCATAAGCTTCATCACACCTATTAAACCACTTTCTCTTTTCAGTAGCACCTGTAGGTTCAATTTATGTACCCATGGTTACCCTATACAACCCTTTGTGTTTCAAATGAATCTCCATTTTTTTTTTCCAACCAAAATAGTTGAATGGAGTAAGGGGTCCAATATTATGTGTATCCATGATAGAAAATAATAATATATAATCTCAAATAAACAAAAATACTCGTTGATCTCAAAAAAATAGCTTGATTGCACACTTCCCAAGAAAATAACTAAAAGGGTAAAGGCTGAGATCAAACAGGTATATCAGATACTTGGTAAAAAAATATGAAAAAACAAGTCTAAGTTCTGTGTAGAGCACTGAACCAGCTTTCCAATTCCTATTTGTTTTCAAAAAATAGAGTCAGGATGCAAAAGTTACACCTCCCAGAGTGAAAACAACAACTTCTGGCTTTGACAGGCAAAAAAACCATCAAAATTGAAAAATCAAAAAATCAAACCTCCACCACTAGAAATAGCATAGAACCAGCTTTCCAACGATATCTCATTTTCGAAAAAAGGCTTTCGTTTGCCCAAGTTATGAGAAAATGAAAAAAAGGCCTATAAAAAGGCACTTCCACACTAAATAGGAGCAAAAACTAAGCTCCTTTGGCGTAGCTCCTGGTTCTACATGTGACCGCATGCTTAGGAGTTTGTTTTAAAAAATACAGTGGGGGATAAAGGTGGGGCTCTTGGTTGCCAATGTGACCACCGGCTAAGGGTTGACTACTCAGCGGGTTTGGGCACTAGCTCTCGAACTATAATAAGACCCTGGCGAGGGTCGAATAGCCCGTGGGAGCTTACTATGTTGGGTGACGCTGCGGAGAGGTGATGGTGGGCAGTGGCGGTGTGGTGGCTACCAAGCAACTGTGTGGTTGCGGTCTAGTTTTCAAAAGGCCACACAAATTTATTTTTTTAAAAAACATTTTTTTTGGTTTTTTTATATTTTTTTTGCAATTTTTGACCTAGAAGTTCGTGCCCTAGGGCCGTACGGCCTAGGAGCTAATTTTTTTTTTCCTTTCTTTTAAAATTTCTCCAAAATTGATAAAATGAAAGGAATTTCTAGGGTTTTTGGGTGCTCTAATTGCAATGGCAACATCTGTTTGGCCCAAAAATGCACAGAAATTTAGGCTACCCTTAGATCTACAAAAATTCAGCCTAGCTTGAAACCCTTGCACAAAAAAAAATGTTGTGAGAGAATATCTTCAAAAAATGAATAGGAAGCCATAGGTCTGGAGCTCTGATACCATGTAGAAGTTGAAAAACTAACATCACAGTCCCCAAGAATCACCTGCAAGCAATCACCTATTACATGCAACAGATATTCAAAACAAAAAAGAAGAGATGTTCTATAAACCCTCAGAGAAAATATGTGTAAGCAAAAAATCCAAAATTAATGATTATTGAAAGTAATTGTTTTACAAATAATACAAAAGCCTTCAAAAAGGAAAACATGCAAAAAAGCAAGACATGCACAACCCTAATCTTATCTTGAGAAAAAAGATAGCTCAACTAGATAAGGATTATAATTATTCTAGGAATTAAAAAATGCCTAAGTAAACTTATGCTAAAGTGTAATTAAATAATTAATTACACCAACACCCCCCCATAAGTGCAACTTAGGGAGAAGAAAATTATTATGCAAGAGATGAGTCCCAACAACAAGGCCTGATTAGGTACCCATGTACAAATGCAATGCAAACTAAATCAAATGGGGTAAAGGAGAAAACCACATGGAAACAAAACTCCTCCCCAAAATAGAATGGAAACTAAGTGATGAAAGATGGAGGACTCCATAAGATAATTAAATATTTGATTTAATTGAATTTAATTCCCTTTCTTCTAAAATTAATTAAATATGCTTATTTGATTAATTCCACATGTCACTTTCCAAATCTTAATTAAATATTTTATTTAATTAAAAATCTTCCATTTTCTCCAAATCTTAATTAAATATTTTATTTAATTAAGAAAATCTTCCATGTCACCAATAAATGAATAATGAATTTAGTAAATTCATTATTTATCTTCAAAATCTTTTTTCAATCTCACAAAAAGATGATTTTTACAATTCATCTTTATCATCTCTCATGAAAGAGGAAACAAATCCTACTTTTTGTTTTTCTTCTATTTTTCTCTCCAGTCTTCTCTATCTTCGACCATTCGATCAGCTAGAATTATCAGTCATTGATCACATCAATCAATCAGAAGCTTTTGAAAACTCTATAAATACCATGTGAATCTAAGCATTGGTTACAGACAGACAGACACACACACATACATGCATTTGAGATAGTCGATTAGCATTTTAGCATTATTATTATCAGCTTTAGCATTCATAATTTTGTAATTTTACATTCTAGTAATCATGTTTAGTTTAAGCATGTTAATCACATCTTATCATAGCATGCATTCATCTTTAATCTTTTTCTCTAGGAAGAATATTTGTTGATCCTAGCATACAATCTGAGAGCAAGCTGGAATCGACAAAAACACTAGAGATAGAGGATGATAGGATGACATCAAGGACAAAAGACTGAGTCTGCATTCCTTTTATTTGATCTTCTGTTTTGATATAATGTCTTATTGGTGTGTTTGATTTATTTTTAATCTACATTTGATACACCTAAAAATTGATCACACATTTATGGCAGCCACCATGGGGCCTTCGCCCCATTTTTGATATCTACTTGCAAGTTTTTTTTACAGGATTTCACATTCTGGAGGTCGGCTTTCTAAAAAAAATTGCATTTTAGTGCATCTGTGGGTTTCCTTAGTGCATACAGGGTTTCTTTCATCACTTTTGCAGGTCTTTCGACGCATCTAGTAATTATTTCAGTGCATCTAACAATTTCTTTAGTGCATCTAGGGAACATAATAGTGCATTCATTTAGCTTACTTCAATTTAAAATTGTCTAAAAAAAATAAAATTACATTTTTAGATTAGCGCATTTAGGATTTTCTGCAGCACCTATGGAGTCTATTTTAGTGCATTAACTATTTGTTTTAGCACATATGTGTGACCTTTTAGTGCATGCAGGTTGTAACTAAAACATGGTTTTGATTCTGACGCCTTCCGCAGATAGGATCTTTTTTGGCTTAAAAAGAAGCAACCCTAGGGTAGACACAACAATTTAAAATGAACTAGTCCTAGGATAGGAATGGAATTTAAAATAAAGCAATCCTAGGGTAGTCATGACATTGATTTTGTGGTTAAAATGAATCCAATGTTTGTGAAGCAACATCTTCACATAGATTAAATCATTGTCATTTGGGCTCTAAAAAGAACATTGTCTGCTTTATCTATGGCAATAGGTCTATACTCTCCCCTTGACTAGGTGATAAGAATACCAGACTTTCCTTTTCAATTTCTACAATTTTAATGCTTTATTACACCCTATAGAGGGCCTGCTCTTGTGGGAAAAAGTATTCACATAAGAGGAATGACCTAAGTGGGTTCAAACCAAAGCTAGGTTATTCCACCCCACTATAAAATTTAAAGAAAATATGGGGAAACCCACTTTTGCTGGTAGTGTACAAGATAACCATCCCCAAAGCCTTTGTTCTAAAGGTTGGGAGGTCTTCTAAGGGAGTTTATTATTGCCACACTAAAAAAAAAACCCTTACTATGAACCTAGTGTGGTAGCCAACTGTGTCAGTTTCTGAACATCCTAATAATCATAGTGCAAGGGGAGGGAAGAATATGCCCCCAAGACACTCACCATATAACTTCCAAGGACCGTTTTCTTAGGGGATCCGATATAAAAGAAAAAAACACGGGTGCCCCTTTAGGGGTGACACGGCTATGTGAGTCGACACAGTTCTAAGATGTGGGTTGTGGTTATTATGATGACCTACTTGAGTACTAAGAGTGAGTCTACCTAAATTGTCTATTATGTGCAAAACCTTTGAAAACACTTTTTGAAAAATATTTTGAACATATACTTGATGTTTAGTATAGGGATTAAAAATAACTATTTTCAGAGTGTTTGTTGTGTTTTCAATCACATTAATTCAGATAAAAGATCATCCAAAATGAAAATGCAAAATTTTAGTTAAAACTACTCAAAATTGTTCAGAAAACTGCTTTGGAAAACTATTTTATCGCATCTGGGGTATATCTTAGTGCATATGAAGTCTGTTCTAGCACATTCACTAGTTAGTTCAGCACATTTAAACCCTATTTTCACACATTGAGTGTTTCAGCGCATAGGCTGAATATTCTATAAACAATTTTTGGTCACTGTCAAAACATTTTTCGGTAGCACATCTGAGATGTATTGTAGCACATCTGAGGTCTATTGTAGCACATTTGACTATTTCTCTAGCACATATGCCTATTTCTATAGTGCATATAGGGCACATAGTAGCGCATCTATCACTTGTCCAAATTTTTTACTATTGCTAGATCTAAGTTTGTAACATCTTCAGTCCAGTAGCATCTTGACATTTCTCCCATGCTTAAAGAGTGGAAATCAACCAAATTTGAAAGGAAATGGATTGCTAATAGGATCAAGAAACCTAAGAAACATTTATGTTACAAGAAAACCTTGCAACGTAGAAAGGTTTTGTATAAAAGTCAAAACTTCTTACTCCATTACTGTGAGCTTCTCCATAGGTACCAATATTTTGCTAGGGGATTTACAGATGAATACATTATAGAGCCTTTATATTCATGAGCCTATTTCCAGAGAAGATCTCTATCACAATGACACAATCACAATCAACCTCTCAACTTTGATTATCTACCACAACCTTCTATTGAATATCCAACACATCCCAGTCAAATCCTTCAATGAGTTTAATTAAGCTATTTGATATACTTATCATTATTTTAAAAAAAAAACAAGGATCAAATCTTAAAAGTGCACGTTTCAAACAAATTTTTGATTATTGATTCAACTTCCCCAATAGGATTCTGATATCCTTCATCATTGGAAGCCACAATCAAGAATTAGGAACGTCTTTGATCATATCATAATATTTTCATTTTATCGGATCAAAACATCATCATTTTTGCACTTATCAAACTGTGATCTAAGTCTAGAAGAACATTTTGAAATCATATGCCTATTTTTAGAAGATCTCAATATAATAAGCTGAAAGAGGATATTCAACAAGATCATACCCAAAGAACTCAAGAATAAGGTGAGAGTAGCAATCCCCTTTTTAACGACAACATGGGTGAAAGAGAAGAAAATCCATTTTCTTACAACAAATACAGGGACATGAGAAAAACTCCTGTAGATAGTGATGATGAATGAGATGAAGAAAATCACCTTAGAGAGGTTGAGCAAGATCTAAAATTTCACAAAGCCTTAGAAAATATTTTAGAGCACAACAAAGAGAAATATTTCTTGTATTTCGCTGACAAAGGAGCTAAATTGCCTCATGATTTTGATACTAAGAACTTAAAGAGAAGTCTTGATGAAACACCCTTGTCTGATCTCAATGCCTTGTCTCAACAGATTAAGGCACTTCAAGGACAAATTAAAGACATGAAAGGGGGAAGCACAATGAAGACATATGCTCTTGATGACATATGTCCTTATCCTTTTGACCGACGTCTCAACATGATCCCATTTCCCAAACATTGTGAAATTGCAAAGTTTGATCGTTACAATGGGAAATCGGATCCAATCAATCATATTAGGGACTTCTAAAATATGACTTTAGATTTTTCCCATGAGGATACATACTTGATGTGCTCATTTCTTAGAAGTTTTGGAGGCCAATCTATGGAATGGCTATCGAAACTCACATTGCCTATCAAGACATTTGAGGAATTGATTAACGAGTTCATATCACAATATTCCTACAACATACAACATAAAATAACCATGATTGATCTCTGCAAGGCTAAATAGAAACCTGGTGAACCATTCATTACATTTCTTCAGAGATGGAGAATATTGTTTGCTAGATACCCATGTCATGTTCCTCAATAGGAAAAGATAACCACTTTCATAAACAACTTAGATCAAGAGATGAGCTATCATCTTAATCTTCATTGTCCTCTCTCTTTTTCAGAAATTGATTGAAAATGCAATCACCATTGAAAGTGCTTTAATCTAGAGAGGGATAATAAAACTTGACAAGGACAATCCTAGCTCTTCAAATCACCACAACGACAAATCTAAGTTTTGGACTCACAATAAAAAGGTGGTGAATGATGGTGTTGTAGATGAAAATCATGTCTCAACTAATCCATTTGTTCTTAGTACTCCAAATGCTCCTTGCAACAGTAACTATAACAATATCAACTCGGCCACAAATCAAGGAAACAATCCTCCTCCTCTGAGGAATAATGTGAATCAAACTTTTACTCTCAATCAAGGGAATACCAACAATTAAGGTTACTGTGGAAAAAATAACAACAATTCCTTAGGAAATACCCTGAACATAAATCCACAACGATCTTCATTATTCTCTAGAAAAAGAATTTTTACTCCACTGGGTCAATCTTTAGAATCTGCATTCAAAGAGTTGATGGCTAAAAATGTTCTTACTTTTCCGCCTCAACGCAACTTTGAACCCAGTGTGAAGCCTCCATCATGGAATGATGCATACTATTGTGATCATCATAGGTGCAAGGGCCATCACACGAATAATTTCCAAGCCCTGAAAAATGTCGTCCAAGACTTAATCAAAAATGGCACCATCACAATAGGACACCAACAATCAAATGAAGACCACCAAGAATTTCACAACCCTTTTCCCAACTATCAAAAGGGTGAGTCTTCTGGAAAAATTGTGAATCATATCTACACTGACGACAAATGGGTCAATGTTATAAAAGTTAAAGAGAAGATGGAATATAGAAAAGTCAATGCAACAACAAGGGCACAAGCTAAAGTTGTCTTAAACGACACTTCTTCAAAATCCATTGTGCCCCTACCTCAACATCAATATGACTTAGTCAATCAACTTGGAAAAACTCCTACTCAGATTTCTATCTTAGAACTCCTAAAGATTTCCCCAACACACAAGGAAATAGAAAAGGCCTTGGTTGAAACAACTGTATCCATTGATTTGGATGTGGACCGATTTCAAGCCATGGTGGGACACTTGTCCTCACCCACATGTCTCTCATTCTCTGAGAAAGATGATGTTTCCATGACACATCCCCATAACTCATCGCTATACTTAGAAGTCATGATCCACAAGTTTTGTGTCAGATGCATACTAATAGATGGAGGTGCTAGTTTGAACATATGTAACATGAAGTTAGTTGAGGCTTTAAGATTTCTGAGGACTCCATTGATCCTAGAAGAAATATTACTATTAAAGCCTACGATGATGAGGAAAAAGCATCCAAGGGTTTAATCATGTTGCCAATTAGAGTGGGACCGGTTATCAAGAATACTTTTTGTCAAGTATTAAACCGTGATCTTGCATACAACATCTTGTTGGGTCATCCTTGGATCCATGAAATGCAAGTTTTCATGTCCACATATCATCAATGTCTTAATTTTCCTTATGACGGGCAGGAGATCACAATACCAACTGATAATTCAAACAGTCAGACTTGTGCCAACATCAAAACTAGTCAAGATACTTTGGTTCCCAACAATCGAGAAGTTCCTGTTAGTACTTCTCCCAAAGTTGATACACAAATTAGTCAATTAACCAAAATCTCTGACAAGCAACTATGATTCAAGGAAAATGGAGTTGGGGAGTACTCTCTCTGTCTTGCTAATCTGCCTACAACACCTCGGTCACATAGACAACCCTCTATCACACAACATCAGATATCTATAACATCAACATCAACATAACCACCAACAGAGCCAAGTACAAAATTTAATAGATGATTTATCAAAGAAAAATTCCCCATGGAAGATCCTGAGGATAGAGAATTTCTAAAGTGGATCTATAAAGATGAAGAAGAAACAGTTCTCAATGTCAAGATACCAACTAACCAATATGGTAAAGGGTATTCAATCATGCAAAAGATGGGCTATGATGGCAATGGTCCTATTGGGAAAAGAAAAGGAGTAGTTGATCCTATTCACCTTCTAGGACTAGCCGCAAAAGATAAAATAGGACTAGGCTATGATACTAACTCAAAAGAAAGAGTATCCAAGTAGTTGCATGATATTGTCCTCACATTGCAAGAAGTTTTTGATACAAGAGAAGTGTGTTTGGCAGCAATTCAAAATTTTGTGGATAACAACTCTAACATAGACTCTGGTGAATATGAATGGGACGCCATCTACAATGATGAGTTCTAGAGGGACAGAAAGGTTGATGTGATACACAAGTAAACCCCAACTCTAATCGAAGGTGAAGGGTTAGGGTCCCAGCCACAAGGACCTGAACTACAAGGTAGCTATGATTCTAGTGATACTGAGTTAGATTTAATCAAACAAGACTATCATGAGAACAATATCACCATTGATATACCCCATACCTCAGATCCTACATATATCTCTATTATGACCATAACCATAGCCAATTTCACATAGCCTAATGACCTGCTACTGCTGATCCATCTCGATCTCATTGACTAGGATCTATCTGAACCTATTGATATACCTATGTTTCCAAGCGATGAATCTATCATGAACTTCCTTTCTGCAGACAACACAAATGATTGTTCCACTAGCGATTTTTGGCATAGTTTCTTTAATCAGGAGAGTTTCAAATCTCCTAGCTGTAGAAATAAAAATAAAAAAGAAAGATCTAATGGTGAAAACCAAAATCTGGCAGTGTTAGATCAAACAAAAGATAAAACAAAGAGTGTATCAAATGGTGAAAACCTTTTTAAGGAACCAGATGATGGGATACTTGACACTCTCCCAAAGCACTATCATGAGTGATCGCCTATCTTGATTGAGCCTAAAAAAGAAGTTAATCTTGAAACTACAAAAAAACCAAGGATTCTATAGTTAGTTGCATCAATGGCAGATAAAGAAATACCTGAGTTCATGGAATTTCTAAGAGAAAATCAAGTCAACTTTTCTTGGTCTTATGCAGACATGCAAGGTCTTGATCCTGATCTTATAATGCATCACTTGTCCATCAAACTAGGAGTTACACCTATGAAAAAAAAACTCAGAAAGATGCATCCTCATGTTGCATTACTAGTTAAAGAAGAACTCAGAAAACTCCTTGATGTAGGATTTATAAGATCAATCGACTATGCAGAATGGATCTCCAACATTGTTCCTGTGTCCAAACCAAACAAAAGTATCAGGGTTTGCACAAATTTTAGAGATCTTAATAAAGCATTTCCTAAGGATGACTTCCCACTTCCAAACATCGTAACTATAGTTGATCTGACAGCTAGCCATGCCATGTATTCACTAATGGATGGTTTTTCTAGTTACAACCAAATCAAGATTGCACTTGAAGACCAGGAAAAAACAACTTTCATATTTCCATCGAGGACTTATTGTTGGAACGTCATGCCTTTCAGTCTAAAGAACGTTGGGGCTACATATCAAAGGGCTATGACTACAAGTTTTCATGACATGATGCACACATTCATGGAAGATTATGTAGATGATATATTGGCAAAGTCATACACAAGATAAGGACATATTGAAGTGTTATCCAAAATATTTGCAAGGTTAGAAAAGTTCAAAGTTTGCCTCAACCCTAAAAAATGTGTTTTCGGAGTCACATCTAGAAAACTCTTGGGATACATAGTGTCCGAAAAGGGAATTGAAGTAGATCCTGCCAAGGTACAAGAAATCATGGAAATTCCTCCACCAAGGAATATCAGTCAATTGAGGTCATTACAAGGATGACTTCAATCTATATGAAGGTTCATCGCACAACTGGCAGATAAAAGCCTACGTTTCACACATCTATTACATAATAATGTTCCTTTAAAATGGTATGAAAAGTGTGAAATGGCCTTTCAACAAATCAAGCAGTACCTAATGAATCCACCGGTTCTCGTACCACCAAAGCTGGAGAAACCACTAATCTTATATATTTCCACAACAAAGACATATTTGGGGGCATTATTAGCACAGGAGGACTCTACAGGAAAGGAATGTGCAATTTATTACATCATCTAGATGCTAATAGGTCATGAAATCAACTACACTTTTATTGAGAAGGCTTGTCTAGTTGTAGTCTTTGCTTCACATAAGTTTTGGCACTACATGTTAAATCATACAATCAATCTTGTTGCAAAGATTAATCCACTCAAGTATTTTCTAAGCAAGGCTACATTGATAGGTAGGTTAGCAAAATGGGTTATGATCCTAATTGATTTTGACATCCATTATGTTGATCACAAAGAAATCAAAGGACAAGTTATCACTGATCAACTGGCTGATGCATCACTATAAGAAGAGCATCCCATGCACATTGAATTTTTGCATGCTGATGTCTTCACTGCAGAATCCAAACAACCATGGTCATTATACTTTGATGGTTCTTTCACTCAACATGGATAGGGGGCAAGCATACTCTTTGTCACCCCTCAAGGACATACCATTCCTTGGTCATATAGGCTAATGTTTCCATGCACCAACATTGGAATGGAGGATCATAGAACTACAAGTCTATGGTGACTCATAGTCATTAATCAGATCAATGATGATTATCAAACCAAAGATGACAAACTATTACCATATAAGATGATGGTTGATGATTTCAAGAAGTATTTCATAGATATCAAGTTCATATAGATTCCAAGACTTGATAATAAGGCATCCAATGCCATGGCCATGATCGTATCATTGTTTCAACTCCCAGAAAATTAGGCTTGATATGAATTTCTGGTGGAACAATCATTTGCACCTGCCTATGACACACCTAAAAACCAAATCATTTGCCACTTAGTAGGATCTGATTCGCCTTGGTATGGAAAAATTTATGCCTACCTAAAATATGACATCTTACCACTTGACTTATCCCATAACCAAAAGTGCAACTTTACCTGCCAATCCTCTCGCTATACTCTTATCACTGACACCCTCTATCACCATGGTCTTGATGGTACTTTACTTTGATGTCTTGAATGTGACAAATCCGACAAAGCTTTACAAGAAGTTCAAGGTGGCATTTGTGGTACTCATTCAAATGGACTGACCTTATCCAAGAAATTGATTAGAATGGGGTACTACTGGCCTAAAATGGAAAGAGAATCATTCATTTTTGTGAAGAAGTGCTCAAAATGTCAGATTCATGGGAATCTCATTCATGCTCCTACACAAGAACTACAACCATTCACACTGACCTGGCCATTCTCTCAATGGGGGTTAGATCTAGTTGGCAAGATTCATCCTTCATCATCGAATGGACACAAGTTCATCATCATAGTGACATAGTACTTTGCCAAGTGGATTGAAGTAGTACCCCTTACTAAGGTTACTAACAAACAAATCTCATCATTCATACTCAACTATATTATTTTTTCGGTATGGCATTCCCAACTCCATTATCACAGATAATGGATGACCGTTCAAGAATCAGGATGTTGATGAACTTTGTGAGAGATCCCATATTCAACATAGATATTCAACACTGTACTATCCACAAGGGAATGGCAAAGAAAAGGCCTCAAATAAGACTATATTGAAAATTTTGAAGAAGACTGTGAATGATGCAGGGAAAGATTGGCACGTTCAACTCAATCCCACACTATGGGCCTATAGAACTAGCATCAGAATGCCAACAAGAGCAACACCGTATGCTCTTGTCTATGGAGCAAAAACCATATTACCTCTAGAGGTTGAGATTCCATCACTTAGGGTATCATTGAAGGGTCTTGCAATAGATGATGAATACAGAGTTTCCCGAATACAAGAGTTGGAACTCCTTGATGAGAAGAGACAATGAGAAGCTAATCATTTGAAATCATATCAACAGATGATTTCTCATAGCTATAATCACAGAGTCAATCCGCGTACCTTTCAAGTTGGTGATCTTGTTTTAAAAGAGAACCCACGAAATTAGCATGATAGAGAGAAGAAAGGAAAGCTTGAACCAAATTGGTTGGGTCCTTATGTGGTCATCACAGTATATGGTTCATGAGCATATAAACTATCAACGTCAAAAGGGGACCTGTTTGATGAACCCATCAATGCCATGCACCTAAAGAAGTATTATGCCTGAAGCAGTTATCATCATCCATAAAAGTCCTGAAATTTTTTATAAAAATCAGAAAAAGTCTTGAAAAAAAAAAATTACAAAAATAGTAGAAAAAGTCCCGAAAATATAACAAAAACAATAGAAAAAGTCCTGAAAAAAAATCTATAAAAATCAGAAAAAGCCCTAAAAAAAATAAAAAAATAAAAAAAAACGTTATAGGGTGAAAACCTAGCAACATGCAGTCTATTGACAAGAAAAATACAATAAAATAAAAAAGAAATTAGAAAAATGTAATAAACACAAATAGTGGAAATCTGACAAACAAACACTATTTGTAGCTCTCCATCTATTAACTCATGTTCTACACTTAGCTTTTCATCCTTCATTTCATGAATTTTTTCACCATCATCTTAGGGCCATAACAACATCATACTACCATCATTTTCCTAAAGCGATAATGTCTTACCATGTCTTGATCATTGTACACATTCATTTTAGCAAGTTGTGCCAATACTGGGGGCAAACATTGACATACTGAGACCAATCAACTTTGAGAATTTACCGAAATAGCTAGATAGTGACATAAAATCCAATCAAATCATATGAACAACTATACAATCATTGATCCATATCACAATTTTCAACAAATTTCATATCATGACTCATATCTAGATGATCTAAAATATGAATAATGTTTGGAATAGCAGTATTATATTTTGAACAATTGTTGTTTGATTTTCTATCATTCCTCTAGAGCACACTCGATGATGTACTGAACTAGAGTGGCAAGGAAAGAGAATGATTTTTCTTTGTCTATTGTCTTGAGATTGACTATCAATCTGGTGCAAATATGTTGTGAGACATGATTTTCAAAGCATATCATTGATGAAAGTTCCAAATTTTCATCGAAAAGTGGTTAATCTTTTGTTTTTATGCAATAAATGCTTAGGTCATCTCGATTCAATTATACCTTGATTCTTGTGTTCACTTGCTATATCAAAAATCATGAAAGTTGTACTCAAGTCATCATTGGTGCTAATTTCCTCTTTGATGTGTGTACATACTTCCAACATTTTAAAATTCTCTATGATGATTCAAGAAAGCTAACAAAGGGCTCAACAAATGGTTGGTTTCATTTCGTTGCATTTCATTTAGATCATTATATATATCTCCATACTGGATTTGCATCAGAGTTTTGAAAGGCTGAAAAAAAATATCAATGGCTGTCATGTTCCTTTAGACTATTTGTGGAGGACATTCAGACATTTGTTTCATTATCATCTTTCATATTCATCAGCATTCCATTAATCATTATCATTTCATCTAGGTCCTGTACATATCATATAGTTTATCATTTATTCCCATGTCATGTTGATCCTTTATTATTTACTCATCCATCATTATGTATTATCATGTTATTTATCATTTTTTTTCATATCATATATCTCATTGCACACTTTCACAATCAACATCCTAGGTCATCCACTTGCATGACATCATTAGTATGCATCACAAATTTCCATCATATCATGAATCATTTTGCATATCATCTTAGTCATCAAATCAATAAAATGTATATCTAAATCCATACTACATCATGCAGAAATACATGCATATCACATCATCACATCAAACATGCACATCACCAAAACTCATCGTCGTTGCATATCATTGCTCATAAAAATACATACAAATGTCTAATATCCAATGAAACTAAAAATTCTAGAGAGATACAATAGATATGATCAAAAACAATGGCAATGCTCCAAAACAAAAAAAAATGATATACATGTGTGAAGTACATCAATAATACTACATCAATAAATCAAGGTTGGCTAGTAGATCCCCCTGATGGAGCTAGTATAGACGATGGTGGCCTCCCACTACCCCCTATGTCAAGATCTTGTCGAGGCCCTGTGACCCCTATATTATGTGTCATAGTTCGTGATCTACTCCTAGATCTGATGTGGGACCGAGGGTAAGGCTCTCTACAGTCGAGAGGGCACAATTCCTCGTATTTGATCCAATAATGCTCAACCTCCCTTGCAATCTCAAATCCTTCTGCAATGAACTCTTGCACAGATGCACTCTCAACAATTCCCATGAATCTCTGAGAAACAACCTCTACCTTTACTACCCTCCATCTGAAGGAATCTCTCTCTGCTATCAACTAGGCCACCTGTGGGTTAGAGGTAGGAAGAGGTGTTTGTGCCTGTGTCTGTCTTTGTGCCTATGCTTGCATAAGTTGTGCCTATAACTGCACTACCAAACTTTGAGCCTAAGCCAACTGGCTCTACAACTATGCATGTTGCCCCTAAAAAATTTGTACCTGGGCCCATAGAGTATCTATATGAGTCTGTTACGATGTAGAAGAGACCCTAATCACTGTCTATCATCCAGTACCAGACCTTAGCCTTTGCATGATCTAAGCACTGTCCAAGATATTTTTCATCTTCCTCACTAGCCTCTACTCATCCCCTCCACCATCTCTACTGTCATCCCCACCACCATCATCTGAGCTCTCATCTCCACTCTCCACCTCCTATCCACTCTCCTCCTCATCCCTTTCATCCACCTCCTGCTCTCCCCCTGCCACTATTAGGGAAAACATCAGGTTCTAGGGGCATCTCAGAGTAACCTCCAAGAACAGTAGTGCCTTTGGTAACTTTAATTCGATTAGATTGCCTCAAAGACGCGTACAACTATGTCCTAAAGCGGAACCAGACACACTTCATTTCCCACATTGACTCTTCTAAGAGAAGCATATGTAAATTCAATAGCATGCATTAACAGATTCTACTACATGAACCAACAGACATGAAAGATGAAATAAAAATTAGAACAAACAGATTTACATGGGGAAAATCCTTTCGGATAAAAAACCCCACACTCCAAAGATCGAGCCATTGTATTATTCAGCAACAAATAGTTACAATACAATTTTAGGCTCATAGCCTTTTCAAAGATTACATCTTGTTCATTCTGGATACAACTGGTAGCAAACTCAACATGAGATATCAACCATGGCATTCATGATCAGGAGAGATTCCAGCAGCAAAACCCTACCTCTCTCTTCCTCTGTTTCGGCCTCACGGCCTCGGCCTTTCAGCTAGACACTCGGCCCTCTCTCTTCTTCTCTTGTTCTCTCTGGCTCTCCCTTTTCCCAGCTCTTCTTTCAGAACGTCCAATGCATACATATATACATTTGTTCTCAATAGACTCTGTGAATTGGTTCGTTTCCAACTATCAGATCACAACCAATGAATCATCCAGCTCAGCATCGTAGATGTTTTCACTTCCTTACATAGAAGATAATACATCCAGGTCACACCACGTAGGACAGTCTTCACTTGGTCAAAAGGCATTCAACCTGTGTTGCATGTCGGCGAGACACTAACTGTGTCTCTTCGATGCCATAGGACCGATTGCACATCTATCACCAAGAGTCACCCCCATTGGCAAGACATTACATAGAGTTCACAAGTTGTCACTTAGACTTCCCCTTCTTGCCAAGACATCTTACTGATATCCATCACATGTACCGCTATTTCCAAGACCTATCACTATTGGTGAGATATCGTACCGAAGCTCCAAAGTCACATAGACATTAGCTTTTCCATTGGAAATACTATTGTCTTTTTCCAAGACATGATACCGAAGTTTCCAACTCACATCAACCTCAGCATTCTCATTGGCGAGACAATCACCATTTGATGAGACATCATACCGAAGTTCAAAGGTCACTCTAAAATGTTCATCAATCGGCAAGACATACCGCTATCGCCAAGAGGTTACACTAAGCCTTCAAGTCATACTGACAACCAAACAATAGTAGGCAAGACTTATCGCTTTCGCTGAGAGGTCATACTGACATCAGGATTCCCATCAGCAAGACAATCACTCTTCGCCAAGACATCATACTGATGCCTTCAAGTCATATCAAAGAGTCCAACCGTCAGCCAGACATTCCACATTTGTTGAGACTTCATACTGAAGTCCTTGTGTTTCTCCAATGACTCCATTCGCTAGGAGTCTTACCGAAAACACCCAACCATATGTGGCTTTGTCAGCCATACTTACCACTTTCGCCAAGAGGTCATAGTGAACCCCTTACGTTACCCCGATGACTCCATATGAGAGCTATCAGCAAGACTTCGGCTATCAATGAGACTTCACATTGAGACCTCCATGTTACCTTGAGACCACCTTTCGCCAGGAGTCATACCGAACACATCCCATAGCATTGGTGAGACAAACTTATGTCACTAAGATTTCATAGCGACCATGATTTCGTTACCCCGATGACTCCAAAAGATAACTATCAGTGAGACATTCATATCGGTAAGACCTCATACCAAAACATAAACCTTTCGGCCAAGTCTCCTAATATCTGATAAACCAACAGTCGGCCAGACATCTCCACTCGGTAGAAGGTTATAGCGAATTCCATAAGTCACAGCAACAACACCAATTGGCAAGACAACAACAATGTCTCGGTGACATGAGCAAAACACAAGGTTACTAAACTGCCAGTCGGCTAGACAACATGAATGTCACAGCGACCATGCTTTCTCAGAGGTTTTAGCCTGTGAGATTGAGGCATCAATTCCAACAATCTCCCACTTGATGAGGATCACACAGGCACCTCCAAAGAAACCAAGAACTAAGATCACACTAGCTCCACCAATTCAGACCTCATAATACTCAAGACACCCAATCAACAAGATTCCACAGATAACAGTCCATAGGACAATCTACAACAAAGACCAGGCATCCAACTACAACTCACTATCCAACAAAGCAACTAATCATAGCCTTCCAGGAAACCACATAGACCTCAAACATGCTCTCATGCTCCATCAAGAATTCTGCTCCAACATCCAAGATGTCCACCATTCAGGCAACAAACCTTATCATCTTCCAACATGGCACATGTGGAAGAAATATTAAAGCCAAGGTGAATAAGCACCATTCCAACGAACACAAGCAAAAGATCCCAGTGATATCACCAACAAGATACTACTACCACTTCACTATTCTCAAACACTATACAGAAGCAATATCAACTTCCAAGCTTCAAACAAAACACAACAGTGAAGTCATTCTCCAAAAATAAGATAAACAACACCAATTAGAGCAACAATCAGACTGACTACTTCCATCCAACTGATAAATCCACACGACTAAAAATAGCACCCACAACTCGTGCTATTCCATCCAATCTCTCATACCTCAAAGGTATAAGCATTAGTAAACTCATGCTGCTCCAAAACCAACACATCAACAGTGAATGCAAGATCCAAGTGCCAATCATTTGAAGAAGACAAAACACTACAGGAACTCCCACTATCCGAGTAATCCAAAGACATCACAAGTCTACCAATAACAGCACATAGAAAATGTAACCATGTAGTACCAAGGAAATATCCACAATGACATGCACAACCTACAACAAACTGTTACAGGAAATATTTCTCTCACCACAAACCTTCACGGCCATAGAGAGAAACTCTGCACATCATCTTCTTGTAGAACATCCTCCTACATACACTTCTAATAGCCAGTTGTGTCAAGAATGATCTTCTTCACAACCAAAAAGAAAAGCCTTAACAACATCCATCCATTCAATCACCAAGATCAAACCAATTTTAAAACAACATGGATGTAAGCATCTCAAAGAAGATCAAGCTAGTTCATTCCCCTTTCAGGAAATCAGCCCATACATCATCTCCTACCAATTCTCATTAGTAAATAAAAAAAAAAGCTCAAGGAGATGAAACAAGATGTACATCTTCCACTATGAATCCTCCAGAACCATTAAACAACAATTTCAAGATCCATATCATGAAAGTGAACATAAAACACTTCTGAAAAATATAATGGACTAAATACCTTTCAGATAAACTACCGAGTAGACCAAGAGTGGGAATAAGAATACTTCTTCAAGATATACAAGTCATCATGACTAATCCAAGAGCAATCTCCTCATAGGTCTCTTATTGAACTCACATTCAACCAAGGTGTAGGCTTCTCAGACTTTCTGCTAAAAAACTTCATCAAGAATACCAATCAACAACACTTCTCTCATAAGAGAAAAACAGCCTCACCTTATTCTCTATGTATCCATGAGTACTCACAACTGATCATCTCATGCTAAACTTCATCTGCATTACTGCACTATCACGAAGTATCAAGCAAATAATCAAAGCACCCAATACACAAAGAATTACTAGACCACTCTCAAAGCTCCAATCATCTAAATCAGGAACTTATCATGACACCATGATCTACATATCCCCATAGGAGATACCATGCTTTAGTGACTTCGCCATGGTCTCAAGTACAATGCACAATGCCAAAACTACAGTGCACAAGAGTATACATGACATAAAGCAAACAGACTCAAAACCAACATCACCTATCAAGCACCACCAACACCTCAGCCAAAGACTCCAAGCGTCCTCCATGGATCCAAGATATTGCACATCTTCAAATAATATCCATGCAAATGTGAAATAATCCTTCTACAGTAACAAGATCTAAAGGCTCCCCCTTGAAACATCTACAACACTAAAGAAGACCATTCACCACCATGTGATGAAACCCACAGTCAGTGCTAAAGCTCCCACTGAAACGTGGCATCCGAGCTCTTCAAGCATCATGACCACCTCCTTAAGGTTCCCATAACTGACTATTCAGGTACTCAACAATATCCATCCTCTCATCTCAAAGCAATCACACCAACGCATAAGTGACCATGGACAAGGCTAGCTAACAAGTCTGCACATGCAAAGAATCAACCTCGTGGATAAAGACAGTCCACATCCAAGTTATCACACTGTAGCCAATGGGTAGCTAATCCACCAACTGCATAACTCGTAGATCACAAACATCAAACATGTAAACCCGTCATCGCATTAGAAAATGAAACACTAAGATTTCAAAGAGAATAACCATGTAGACAACATGACTCAAACACCAGATCACACTAGATCTGATTTTCCAATCAAATCCATAATGAGCACCATAATCAAGGAACCCACAAGAATGTTGAGTGACAAATCACATACCAACACTCCCATGTAGAGAAGAAATCACACCTTCTCAAACCATGCACAAAGCATGTATGCAGAACTTCAACTATCTCATCTAGTAACACCCCAAAAGCCAGGTTCTAGACAATAGCTTAACATCAACTCCACATAATCACAATTTTTGCTTAACCATGTAAAACCTGCAAAACCACAGAGCCATGCAAGTACAAAACATCCTTAAAAAAGGAAACAACAGTTCAGAAAATCTAGGCCCCTTTCAGGCCAAATCCAAACCACCAACATATACATGCATCTGAGAAGAGAGAAAGGCTATCTTAGAAGCTTGCAAACCATCTAATGATTAACTCCATAGCCTTTATGTATTCGAGGTTAACAAGAAACTGTGCCTTCCAACACTAGGGAACACCACCTAGCATAAGCACTCTCTTCCATGGCTGAGAAACAACCTAGGCTTCTCCATATCATCAAGGAGCCTCTTTCACAGACACCCAATATGAAAGCTTTACTACTACACAACCATGGAGAAAAGAAAATCCACCTCATACACCAAGGTTATACCGCTACCATCCAAGAGATACAGATCACAACAAAACAACATGATCAACTCCCTTCTCCATCTCCACCATCCTTCAAGCTGCATGATGTCTCTGAATAACACAAGACTTCCACTCACCAAAGGAACAATAAACCAGATGATTCCTCCAGATTTCCTCTAGCCTAACAAGCTAAGAAATCTTCATAGGAGAAATACCTAGAACCAGCAACCAAAATATGGCTCTGATACCACTTGTTAGGGAAAATATCAAGTTTTGGGGCCATCTCAGAGTAACCTCCAAGAATAGTAGTGCCTTTGGTAACTTTAATTTGATTAGATTGCCTCAAAGACACGTACAACTATGTCCTAAAGCAGAACTAGACACACTTCATTTCCCACATTGACCCTTCTAAGAGAAGCACATGTAAATTCAACAACATGCATTAACAGATTCTACTACAAGAACCAACAGACATGAAAGATGAAACAAAAATTAGAAAAAATAGATTTACGTGGGGAAAATCCTTTCGGATAAAAAACCTCACACTCCAAAGATCGAGCCATTGTATTATTTAGCAACAAATAGTTACAATACAATTTCAGGCTCATAGCCCTTTCATAGATTACATCTTGTTCATTCTGGATACAATTGGTACCAAACTCAACACGAGAGATCAACCATGGCATTCATGATCAGGAGAGATTCTAGCAGCAAAACCCTGCCTCTCTCTTCCTCTGTTTGGGCCTCACGGCCTCGACCTTTCAGCCAGCCACTCGGCCCTCTGTCTTCTTCTCTTGTTCTCTCTGGCTCTCCCTTTTCCCAGCTCTTATTTCAGAATTTCCAATGCATACATATATACATTTGTTCTCAACAGACTTTGTCAATCGGTTCATTTCTAACTGTTGGATCACAACCAACGAATCATCCAACTCAGCATCGTAGATGTTTCCACTTCCTTCCATAGAAGATATTACGTCTAGGTTACACCACGTAGGACAATCTTCACTCGGTCAAAAGGCATTCAACCTGTGTCACATGTCGGTGAGACACTAACTGTGTCTCCCCAATGCCACAGGACCGATTGCACATCTATCATCAAGAGTCACCCCCATCAGCAAGACGTTACACGGAGTTCACAAGCTGTCACTTAGACTTCCCCTTGTCGCCAAGACATCTTACCGATATCCATCACATGTACCGCTATCGCCAAGACCTATCACTATTGGTGAGACATCATAATGAAGCTCCAAATTCACATAGACATTAGCTTTTCCATTGGCAAGACTATCATCTTTCGCCAAGACATCATATCGAAGTTTCCAACTCACATCGACCTTAGCATTCTCATCGGTGAGACAATCGCCATTCGATGAGACACATACCGAAGTTCAAAGGTCACTTTGAAATGTTCATCAGTCGGCAAGACATACCACTATCGCCAAGAGGTTACACTAAGCCTTCAAGTCATACCAAACACCAAACAATAGTAGGCAAGACTTATCGCTTTCACTAAGAGGTCATACAAACATCAGGATTCCCATCGGCAAGACAATCACTCTTCGCCAAGACATCATACCGATGCCTTAAAGTCATATCAAAGAGTCCAACTGTCGACCAGACATTCCACATTTGCTGAGACTTCATACCGAATTCCTTGTGTTTCTCCAATGACTCCATTCACTAGGAGTCTCACCAAAAACACCCGATCACATGTGGCTTTGTCGGCCAGACTTACTGCTGTCGCCAAGAGGTCATAGCGAACCCCTTACGTTACCCCGATGACTCCATATGAGAGCTATCAGCAAGACTTCGACTATTGTTGAGACTTGACACCGAGACCTCCATGTTACCTTGAGACCACCTTTCGCTAGGAGTCATACCGAACACATCCCACAGCATCGATGAGACAAACATATGTCACTAAGAGTTCATAGTGACCATGCTTTTGTTACCCCGCTAACTCTAAAAGATAACTATCTGTGAGACATTCATATTGGTAAGACCTCATACCGGAACATAAACCTTTCGGCCAAGTATCCTCAATATCTGATAAACCAACAGTCGGCCAAACATCTCCCCTCGGTAGAAGGTTACAGTGAAAGCCACAAGTTACAGTGACAACACCAGTTGGCAAGACAGTAGCAATGTCTCGGCAACATGAGCAAAACACAAGGTTACTAAACTGACAGTCATCCAGACAACATGAATGTCACAGTGACCATGATTTCTCAGAGGTTTAAGCCTGTGATATTAAGGCATCAATTCTAACAACCACATCCTCCTATCTCCTACCCCTTGGTTGATGTGCCATCAAAATGGGCATCGGCTCATCTGGACATGTCAAATGAGGGAATGGGTGTGTGTGAAAATAAGCAGAGTACTCATCCAACATCCTTGCATCAATAATATCTAGCTTGTAATCCCATGCCTCAGGCTGTAAACTAGTATACTCTATATATGCTACCTGATATGAAATGCATGGCCCCCATCCAGGATCATCCTTGCACCGCCCATAGTGCACAATGCCCTATAGCATCCCCTGTGTATAGCCATATTGTCTTTGTACTCTCAATGCCATAAATTTCTCTATAATAAATGGGGTCCGCCCTATCAGATACTGGGGCATACATACAAATGGCATCTCCAGATGATCAGTATCCCATGCCTCACAATTTTTGTATGGCCTCCATATCACTAAATCAAAAGAGTCCATCACCAATACTCCAACTTTCCTAGCTTGGGCTAGATAAGTGCAATAGAATATGCATACACATATGGCCTTCCTGGTGGCCTAACTCTAGGACAAAGTGGTCTTGTAATTGCAATATGTTCCCATTCCTAGACCTAGAGTAGGGTAACACCACAAGACAAACTGGATGATCTGTTGTATACTACCTAATGCAAGTCACGGTATAAATGAGCTAACATGCAGCTCCCCTAGGCATATCTCCACTACTGACCTATCATCAACTCAATGATCCTCCCCCACCCAACTGATAATCCCTTTGACTAGAATTTCGGACAAAGGAAGCCTCCAATGAATGCACCCAACATGGCAAGTAAGGCCGGATATCCCCTAAAATCTTCCCATGGCACCCAATACACTGCTATTTGAGCATCCCCAAACACCCTCCTAAGTGCATCTGTCTCACCTAGCTCCTTATGGTCATAAACCACAAGAGCACCTACCATTGGAATCCCCAAAATTCTATATATGTCCTCAAGGGTCACAATCATCTCATCCATCAAAAAATGAAAGGTGTTATGCTCTAAATGCCACCTCTCTGCTAGTGCGGTTAACAGTCCCCTATTGACCCAAATTGGTGGCATCGACAATAAAGGTCCCATCCCACATCCCACTATCAACTATACATCTGTAGGTGTCAGATCACATATATGATCCCAACCTATAGCGAAGCACTCTCTAATCTTGAGGTTTTTGAAACCCTCCTTTGTTTTTTGGTTATCACAAGGACAATCAATCAGACTCATATCATCGACTCATATCAACATGATCTATCTACAAATCAATCAGACTCATATCTATCTATCAGTGACCCATATTAGTGAACAATATCAAGTGACTCCTATTAAGTGAACCATATCAAGTGTTTTATCTAAAGTGACTCATATCATGAACTCAATGCTAAATCAATCTATCTAAATATCAAATCCATCTACTTTATCATCATTTAATATTTGTTTTCTTTTTCAAGAGAGCAAATTTATCAACAATCAAATCATTTTCCTATTTGTACTTTAGTCACGAATACAAATATGTTTAAATCACATCCTCTACTATTTGTTTTCTATCGTAGAAAGCAAATTTATCAGAAGTGATATCAAGCATCTACTCTTTGTTTTCTAAAGCAAAGTTATCAAGACAATCCATCAATCATTCTACTCTTTGTTTTTCATTCAATGGAAACAAAGTTATTAGCTATCTACTCTTTGTTCTCTTATTTTTGGGAAGCAAAGTTATCAATTCATCTCCAGATTTTCTATCATTTCTATGCATATCAGCATGATGACAAGACAATTTATCTATCTATTGACCAAAAAAGCAATCTACATCATCATTTTCATCAAGTAGTGCATTCTGCCTAAATTTCCTAGATGCACTAATTTGTTGCCTCTATGTGCTAAAACCTCAAATGCACTAAAGTTCCCCCCAAATGTGCTAAATCCCCCTATGCACCATTATGTGCCTTGAATGTGCTACAGTTTCCCCCTATGCGCTACTTCCCTGTATGCACTAAAACCCTACACATATGGGCCATTTCATCCCACCAAAGCACTGAAACCCTATATGCGCTATTCTATTTCCTATATGCGCTATAGTCCCAATTTGCTACAAACATCCTATATGCGCTATTTCACCTATCGAATGTGCTAAACTATCTATTCCCTAAAAGCGCTAAATTATGCCCTATGTGCACTAAAAGAAACTTCGAAAGCGCTAAAACTACTACTCTATGCGCTAAAACAGGATGTTCAACCCAAAATCTGCACTAGAATGCATAAAAATTTAGTTAAAATTACACATTTTCAAATCAAAGCAAGTTGAATCAACTCACCGATGGTCCATATGCGGCTGGTCTCTGATATCAGCGAGCCCGCTCGAATCTATGCCTGTGATAAGGAATCTCCATCTCGCCAAGTCAGCGTCAGAGCACAAAATCACTAAAGTCAAAAGGTGAAAATGACTTGCCCTTTTTACTCCTTTTACCTTTTAAAGGTCAACCGAGGTGGGTTTTTTGTGGCACTTTATTTTTTATTTTTTTCTCAAACTCTGACCTTATTTTTCAAACTGGGGCATCTTTTAATCAATTATCGGGAGCTAAATCACCGCATCCCTCTCATCATCTGAATTTCATCATCAACTCAACATTTTTTCCATCATCAGTGATTTACCTCCCAAGGGGGCATCATTAATATCAACAACATCTTTCAATCAGAAAACATATCAGGGTCAAATCAAAAGGCATATCAGGCATGTTTTTTTTTAATTTTCTGACTAAGGGCAAAATCAAATGCAACAAATTTCAAAAGCAAGAATATTTTCTTTGAAGCAATGCGTTTCACACATCACTTCAAAGAGGGGAAAAATGTATATGCATAAAAATGGTCATATCATTTAATCCTGACATTTAATTAAATATTTATTATTTAATTAATTTCTTTCTTAATTCTTCTACATATAAATAAACTTAATTTAATTTATTTATTTATATCGTTCACCTACTTTATTCTTCAACTTTAATTAAATAAATTCATTTTTATTTAATTACCACTTTCTTAAGTCCACTTAATTAATTAAATAAATATTATTTTTTATTTAAATTAATTATCACATTTAAGTTTAATGAAATCTTTTATTTAATTGAATTTAATTCTCTTTCTTCTAAAATTAATTAAATATGTTTATTTAATTAATTCCACATGTCACTTTCCAAATCTTAATTAAATATTTTATTTAATTAAGAATCTTCCATTTTCTCCAAATCTTAATTAAATATTTTATTTAATTAAGAAAATCTTCCATGTCACCAATAAATGAATAATGAATTTAATAAATTCATTATCTATCTTCAAAATATTTTCTCAATCTCACAAAAAGATGATTTTTACAACTCATCTTTATCATCTCTCATGAAAGAGGAAACAAATCATGCTTTCTATTTTTCTTCTATTTTTCTCTCAGGTCTTCTCTATCTTCAACCGTTCGATCTGCCAAAATTATCACAACCATTGATCGCATCAACCAATCAGAAGCTTCTGAAAACTCTATAAATACCCCTATGAATCCAAGCATTGGTTACAGACACACACACACACACACATACATGCATTAGAGATAGGCGATTAGCATTTTAGCATTATTATTATCAGCTTTAGCATTCATAATTTCGTAATTTTACATTCTAGCAATCATGTTTAGTTTAAGCATGTTAATCATATCTTAGCATAGCATGCATTCATATTTAATCTCATTCTCTAGGAAGACTATTTGTTTTGCCTAGCATACAATCTGAGAGCAAGCTGCAATAAAAAAAAAACACTAGAGATAGAGGATGATAGGACGACATCAAGGATAGAAGACTGAGTTTGCATTCCTTTTATCTGATCTTTTGTTTTGATATAATATCTTATTGGTGTGTTTGATTTATTTTTAATCTACATTTGATACACTTAAAAATTGATCACACAATGTGAGATAGATAGAAGAGATATCTACATAGGGAGGGAGGGAAAGGTAGATAAGGACAAATGAGGGGAGAGATAGGAAGGGGAGGTAGATAGTGAAGAGAGAGAGGTTAGAGAAAGATATATCTAGATGAGAGAGAAGTGAGATAGAGAACAATAGAGATCAAGAGGAGAGTAGAGAGGGGGAGATGTGAGACTTAACCCTAAACTCGATAATACCCATTTAACCTAAAATTTTATACCCTATACTATCAATTCCCTATACCTTATCTCTCAACCTTAGAAACTAAAGCCAATAGGTTAAACCCTTAACTATATACTCAATCCTATGCCCTAAAACCTAAAACCTATACCCCAAACACATAAACCATAGGCCCTACAACCTAAATAATGAATGATTAGAGATATTATCATCTTAAGTGTTTAGATTTTTTATTCTAAGAACCTTATCAGCATTTCATGTTTTCATCTTAAGTGTTTATATTTGTTATTCTAAGCATCTTATCATCTTATGTATTTATTACATTTCATATTGATAACATACATATACATTCTTTATTAGATACCTTTTAGGTTCATTTTAAACCAGATACATATATCTACATTAACATTCACCTAAATATGTCATAAATCACATACATTGGTAAAAACATCATTATTAGTACATTTATATCATAATCATTATTAAAAAATAAGCCATTATTGATCATCATATAGCTGATCTGCTCAACCTCATTGATCTAGTTGATCTAGATGCTAGGGAATCTATATATTTACAAGACATGTATATTATTTTAACTTAACAAAACACATATTTGCTACTATTTGGGCTTACAATGGATTTAACTTACCAAGACCCTATACACTTAACCATAAACTATATACCCATAACCCTAAGCTATATACACATAACCATAAAACCCTAAATCACCTATTCAATCAACCCTAAATCCTATCCTTCAATCCTAAACTGTAAAGAGAGATAGGTTAGATAGAGAGAGGTAGTTATAGGGAACTAAATCTATACCCTATACCCTATACTGTCAGTTCCCTAAACCATATCCCTTAACCCTAGGAACTAAAGCCAATAGGTTAAACCCTTAACCATATGCTCAACCCTATACCCTATACCTTGAACCCTAAAACCTATACCTTATACCCTCAACCCTAAACCCTATCTATCAACCCTAGGCCTTAAATCTTATAGGCTAAACCCTCAATCCTCAACCTTATACCATATACCCTCATGACCCTAAACCCTATCCCTCTTGACCTTGAACCCTAAGGCCTATATATAAAACCCTCAACCATGTATACACTCAACCCTAAACCCTATATCATATACCCTCAACCCTAAACCATATCCCTTAACCTTAGGTCCTAAAGCCTAGGGGATGAACCCTCAAACCTATACACTCAATTTCCTAAATGATATGCCCTTAACCCTAGATAAACTATATATCATATACTACCCTTAACTCTAAAAACTAGAATCAACCCTAGGTTATAAAACCTATACACTTTACCCTAAGCCTTATACCTTCAACCCTCTAGGTTCTTATACCCTCAAACCTAAACCTTACAACTCCTCCTAGATTGTAAAAATGAAAGCTAATTGAACACAGACTTATAATGCTTATAATAACTAATTAAAATCTTTTTTGATTTAAAATTCAATGTTTACAATATATATTATCGAAGTGAGAAAGTAACAATAGATTTTAGACAAAATCGTAGTACTTAAATGTGAAATTGAGATTGTGTTGATCTACCTTTGCATACATAAATACATAATTTCCCAATTTTAAATTTTAAATGTATATATTGTAATGTCTACTATATTATTTTCCTCTAAAATAGGATACTTGGTGATTTTAGTTTCACCCCCTCTTCAATAATTTCATTTTCTTTATATGATTCATGAACCAATAATTTATTATTTTCTTTATTTGTTTACCTATAATTTTACAAAACACGTACATGTTTTGGCCTACACAAAAAATGAACACGATTTGTATTATATAAAACATGTACATGTTTTGGCTTGAAAAAAATACATACAGATTTTGTATTGCACAAAATACATACGTGTTTTAGCTTGCAAAAAACACGTACACATTTTGGTTTTCAAAAAACACATATGTGTTTTGGCTTGCAAAAAACGTGTACACGTTTTTGATTGCAAAAACCACATTAAATTTTTGGCTTGCAAAAACTATGTACGTGCTTTGGATTGCAAAAACCATGTACGTGTTTTGGCTTGCAAAAACCACGTATGTGTTTTAACTTGCAAAAAACATGTATGCGTTTTGGCTTGCAAAAAACATGTATGTGTTTTGGCTTGCAAAAAACACGTATGCGTTTTGGCTTGCAAAAAACACATATGTGTTTTGGCTTGCAAAAAACACGTATGCGTTTTGGCTTGCAAAAAACACGTATGCATTTTGGCTTGCAAAAAACACGTACGTGTTTTGGCTTGCAAACAACACACGTGTTTTTTGGCAAAAAACGCATGTGTTTTGGCTTGCAAAAAACGCGTACATGTTTTGGCTTGCAAAAATGCGTACGTGTTTTGGCTTGCAAAAAATGCATACGTGTTTTGGCTTGCAAAAAATGCGTACATGTTTTGGCTTGCAAAAAATGTGTGTGTTTTGGCTTGCAAGAAACACATATGTTTTGGCTTGTACTTAGGCTTGGATGGTTCCTTTGCCTCATTTTCATGTTATTTTATCCTCCATTTTTGTTTTTCAACTTGCTCATCACCAAGTTTACACATTATAAATCAAATCTTAGTAAAGTTACCACCATAATTTCACACGTCTTCTAAGCTTTGTAAGCATGTAATTTTTTTTATATTTGAACTACATTAACATATTTATTTTTAATTTCTTTCACTAATGTTTCTATAGTTATTAGAGACATTTGTATTCACTTTTTTTAATAATTTTTGAACTACTTGTCCAAATTTGAAAAAAAACTATATAATATTGTTCTACACTTCATTCTTTAGACATTAGAAAAAAATTACATTTTTTATTATTTTGGCGCAAGTTATGTGGCATGCATGCTTGGTGATGCAATTTTCAAGATGCATCCACTTTGAAAAAACTTTTTAAAAAAGTACTCAATAAAAAATTACAAAAATTATACAACTTCTAGTACTCACTCTTAAATATATTTCTACCAATGGAATTTTAAAAATACTAAATGCAACTGTAACCAGGTTGATCTCCTAATCTACCTATGGAATTGCCAATTCTAATAGAGGGCAGCTCGAAGGACTTGGACCAACTGATGAGGATTTTAAAGACCTCCTACATTTTGGGCTCTACAAGACCCTAGAGGGTGATCTCTTAATGCATTTACAACCTCTGCACCATTATCATAAACAACATTAACAACAACAGATAAGCTCATTTAATAGCTCAACATAATACGATAATACTAAATATAATTGGTTGTTTATCAATAATATCAACTATTTGGAGCATGAGATAACTACAACAACATTTCACAGTATAAGATAGTCATTGATTTACAATTTGTAGCAAGCTCTAGGTAAAGGAAAACACATACTAAACCATACAAATAAGTACAACTTAGATTAGTGTCATATATCCATTAGAGGGGTCAAATTCATAAGCATCTAAGGGTTTATGATAGATTTAACACATAACATATAAGATCCTTGATAACATTGCTTTACAATCTCATCAATATGTATTCTAACCCAATACTACTTATCAAAACCTTATAAAAAACATATCCACTTACAATCCCATTCAAACATTTTAATTAATTCCTTGAATTAAAGCTAAAACAAGAATCATACACACCACAATAGTGAGATGAACGAAAAAACCCTTGATCATTTTCATCAAAATTAAGATATGTTTGTACAATGGAGAGACATGAGTTTGAATTAATCATTTCAATTCAAATTCTAGTACTGTCATAAAACATCAAATCCCCATGAATTCAAAACCTACTATAGAATGACTCAAAACCTAAATTGCATTTTCCCTAAAAACATCATATTTTACAATTTTCTTTGCAACTTCATCTAGACACGACCAAAAATATCTAACTTGTTAACCCATACTTTTGGCCTTGAAATCCTTCTTATAGAAAAAGAAGGAGAAAACAAGCATCAAGCTAGAGAGCACACGTGTCACCAGCCACTTGGACTGCCTTGTGATATTTCCAAAAATTTGTTACAACAGCAATCTCCTCAGAGAATCTTCTTGTTCATTTTGCCCACTGAGAATGGTTGATGCAGCAACAAAAAACTTCAAGAATTTCACGCCTAGACTGTCACCAAAAAAAACAAAACTGGAATCTATTGTAACTGCAATAGCTGATTTGTCAACCATTAGTAGCCTACTTTGTTTCACTCTTCCTCAATTAAATATACATTTACCCATTTATGGTACTCTTCATCAGTTGGCCAATCAAAATTGATTACCTCATTCACCTTGACACTGTAAGGCATGTACTTAACTACCACCTGATTCGCTTCTCTTTCAAAATACTCCAAGAATGAGTTGGTGCTAATGATTTTGTCAATACAGCTCACCAATAATTCATAATCTGATTCATCACAAATTAATCAAATTTAAGCATTGATGTCCTCATTTGCCAGATCCTGCCATTGTTGGAGTGACCTAATATTTCCCTACTCATCAATTATGTCAGGTAACAATGTGTCGCTCCAATCATAAAAGTTCTTCACCAACTCTCTGATCTTCCTACTCAAGTCATCTGGTAAGGTCTGAAAACCTTGAAATTACTTAACTAACACCTAAGTAGGCCTTAATGATTCGAGCCTATTATTTATATCAAACCTTGAAGCTTTATACATTATGTCTAAATCATTGGCCCTAGGGATCCAATTTTCAATTAATGGTACTACTTACTCCTGATCCCTGTCAATATTCTTTATTGCATTTAATAATAAATAATATAAAGAATACACAGATGACAATTTGTCATCAAATTTTTCATTTAAATGCCTCAATACAGCATTAACAACCTCCCTTTGCTTTAAAAGTACTCCCTCCTCACTTACCCTTAAGGATGCCTGTAACTCTGTAATTTTTTGCATTAGCTACTTCTTTGTAGGATCAACAAAGCATTTTATTTCTTCATCAATTGGCTCTAAAGTAGTGCTAAGGGAAGGAGTTTGGCTAGGAGACCCTAGTGTAGAAAAAATAGGAGAAGTAGGAGGCACTAACCTTGATGTGGAAGGAAATATTCTGATCCCTGGAGCACTTGATGTCTCCCCAATCTTCTTGTACCTTAACCTGTCCAGCTCAGTCTGCATCTCAAGATTCCTTTGTTGCACCTTACTATATACCCCAATTATGAAATTATACTTCTCTATTAGGCCTTTCTTTTTAGGCTCCTCTCTTTTGGCAATCTTTTGGGCCAATTTGGCCACATTTACAGTCAAATTAGAGGCCTCTATGATTGAGGTCCCTAAAGCTCTCTTTATTATCAACCCTCCTCTTAAATTTGGGTTAATATCAGTAACATTTGGCTTTCTCCCTTGAGGGGCCAAAGCCCAAATTTCCAAGGTCTCGTATTCTTCACTAAAGGAAGAATCTTGCAATGCCGCCTTGACCTCTTCTTCAAAATCTTGCAAGGGATGCTTGGACTTCAGAATAGCATTAAAATCGATGACATCTGCAATGTCCCACTCAGGAAAAATCAAGACACCAGCTTGATTTACCAGTTTTCTCCCCTCCTCAAGAGTGTTGCTCTTGAATTCATCCATTAATTCAGCTTTCACTTCATCATCATTCTCCTGGTCTAACCTGTTAGGTCTCAATTCTCTTCTCCTCTCACATTTATCCTCATATTCTTCCAATTTCATTCTCCATACTAGTTGCAAGAAGACTAGTTTTTTTACAAATGCATTATCATGTAGAAACTCCTTACATGCTTCCATTCTTGCATCTTGCACACATTTTCCTTTCATATCCAGATTAGAGAAAACCAATTCAGTTGGCCTGGGAGGGGAATACATACCCATCTACATGTCCTAGTCAATGACAACAATTTCACCCACCAAATCCTCTTGTGATTGTTCAATCTTTTGCCTCTTAGGGATTGGTGTTGATAGTGGTGGTGAGGGATTATTCCCAAGTGATGATTCCAAATCAATAATCTCAATTTCCCCAGGTGTTTTGAGCTTTGGACCTAGTTGTGTAGGAAATTTTATTATTTTTTTTCCTTTTTTATTCTCTTCTTCCTCATCACTACTATCATTTATTTTCCTCCTGTATATAGGCCATTTCTCTGTAGGTTGGTAGGTTGGCCTCATTTCAATTGGCCTAGCATCTTGTTCCTGTATGCCCAAATCCAACTCCAGGTTTATCTTCTTGTTCATCAAGATGCCCATGATTTCTTTGAAGTTTCCCATCAAAAAATCAATTTTCTTATGATATGGACTGAACTCCATCAATGGATCATACTTTGGATCCATTTTGTGCACAAATGCCAATAGCTTGTCATAAGCTATCCATTTCTCCTTGTTCAATTCCTACCTACTTAGGTCAAATTCATTTCTAATCAAGTCCTCAAGGAAGTTGAACTGATGCATAAACTTACCACATTTTATCCTTTGTCTGAAAAGAGTGAAGAAGCCCTCAGGATCATGTTGCCGCTTGGGACCACACCTCAAATGGTATTCTTTAAAAAAAATCCCAAATTGTACCCAACCTCCTTTTGAAAAGACAAAATCTGACACCACAATATAGTCCAGGAAAAATGTTCCTTTACCTTTTCTAGTAAGGTTGTCCTTTTAGACACTTAAAAATGGCCTAGACCTGCAAGCTTCATTTTTACCACTTTCGTCCTAACATAATTATGACAGGGAATTATGTCCTTGGTCCACACTCGACTATTAATTAAATAATTCATAATTATTTAATTAATTCATGTCCTTTTATTCTTCATGATTATTAAATAAATAAATTCTATTTATTTATTAAATACGTCATTAATTGTCTAATTCTTCCCCTAATTAAATAAATTTCTAAATTTATTTAATTACCTTTCTTCATTTATTTCTTCCTAATTATTAAATAAATAAATCTTATTTATTTATTTAATATGTCACTAATTGGTATAATTAAATGAATTGATTAATTTATTTAATTATTAATCATATTTGCTAAATTAAACAATTATCTTTAATTATTTAATTGTCGAAATTAATATTCATCTCATTTTAAATAAATGAAATTATTTAAAATGTCATCACATTCTTAACTGAAGTCCATTTTGGTAAATAATCTGCAAAAGATTATTTATTATTTCACAAATCCATATTATGAATTAATTTAATTCAAAATGGTAACTAATCTTCTAAAAAATCAAGTAATCGAGCAGATTCTTGATTTTCCAAATCTGATTTTTAGTCCATCTCTTATCTTCTTGATTTTTCAAATCTCATAAATCGGGCAGTCTTTATCTTCTTAATTTTTGAAATCTTTATTTTCTAATTAATTTATCTCATTTATTCTCCACTGCCGATTCGATCTTCTTTGATGACATCTCGACCACTCACTTAAGGGTTTTTCCCTAACCCTGGTTAGGGATTATCAAATGTAGTTTGGACCTCTAATTTTAGGTCCCCGTCAAAAGTCAATCTCATCCATCCGTTCAAAATGGTATTTTCTATAAAATACCATTTTCCTCTCATTTTTGCAGTACGCATTAGATGCACATGAATTATATTATTATTCTGGCATATTTAAGCATAGACACTTCACTCATATGGTCATAGGCATTAGGCATTTGGGCATTGATCAAATCCTTCAAAGCTTGGCGTAGGACTTCGACTTGTATTTTTAGATTGCTTGCATGTCAAATCTGAGGGCAACACATCAACTAGCAAGTTAGAAGGTGTTACAAAAGTGAAGCATGGAAGTCTCGATGGTTTTCTAGTATAATCCTTTGTTGTTTTCTTCCTTTGTGTTTTGTAATTACTTTGCGTTTTAGTCTTTATCAATTTGATAACATTTAATCGAACCCCAAAATATTACCCTTAGTTACATTGGTGAACCCGACGTTTTGTATAAAAATTTGTGTGTTTTCTTGTTTGTTTTCACTGTTTTGCAGGTTACAGCCAAGAAGTCATACGAAATCCCGTCACCTTCTTTTGAGCACAAAAAAATGAGAAAACAAAATATTTTTTTAAAAAATTGGGTTTTGTAGATCTTGTTCTCAGCTTTCTAGAACTTCAACTGGTTTGAAATTTTGTTAAGATTTGAGAAATTTATGGTCATTTTAGTGATCGCAGTTTTTTAAGCTATAGTTGTTAAAACCTGAATTGTCTTTTGTTTATAACACTTTGGTCTTGCATAATTTTGCAAAACGTTTTCTGGGTTTTGAAGGTCTATGTCTTAGCTTTCCATGAATATCAACGATTTAAAATTTTGTTAAGCTTTGAGAAAGTTATTGCTGTTTTCATTTGTTGTTGTCATTCATTTTTTATTTATTTTTGGTTACTAATATTTGTTGGCAACATGTGGCGTTGGAGTTTTTCGTGGGTCAAAGACATATATTCAAACTACTAACATGTGGTTTTGTAGCTACGTTTGTCAAAGATTTATCTCTCAAACCACTTGTTTGCATTGTTTAATTTAGGAACATTTCCTTTAGTGCTCTAAAATGATTTTTGTTTGCAAGTGTCTGATTGTGTTTGAACAAATGGTAGGTGATTATGCTCTCACCTTGTGAAAACTCGGTGATCAAAAAACCAGACCCATTTTATCTATTGTACACCCGCATGATTTGGTATATCGAAGTATCCTCTCCCCTTACGCACTTGTGTGATCCTGGGTGTAAGAGAAACAGTTACTAACTCTAGAATTTAGGCCTATTCTGGTGGGAAAAAATACTCACCCCAGGACAACTCAAACCGGTAGCACCTTGAACCCGACGGACTTCTAGCCAGTATATAAAAATGGATTCTTGGGGAAAACCTAAGAATCACGAGTGTGGTTCTGACGAGATGGATCCGAAAGGGGACTCTCGCCATATGGATCATGCCCCATGAACGAAATTACTGTATTAAACACCTCTTGTCTTAGTGTCCAACCATTCTATGGTCGTTGCTTGGTATAGTGCAGGGTATAGTATCATGCCTGAAGACACTCACTACTGATCCCCTTGAGTAGAGATAGCAATTCTTAGGAATTCATTACCCAAAGAATCCAAATTTGGTGTGCTCGAATGATGTTAATGAGCCATGGAGGGGAGCCAATGCCACCAAAACTCTAAGCTATCCGCTCTCGAGAAGGAAAGGTGTTTATCACCAATCCAGGGTATATCGGTGGGCTATATCAAGTATACAAACCCTTGGCCTATTGGCCTTTTAGGATTGTACTTGTCTTATGTGTGCTTGCTTACATTCAAAACATTGTGCTTGTCAAGTGCTTGCTGGATAACTCAAACATTATACACAACATTCACAAATCTAGACACAAACAATCAACCTTAGACAACTTAGACTTTTCAACAAAACATCAAAAAACAATCATAGTCCTCATTTTGAATTTAGACTTTGCATTGTTCATCTTAGTCATCATTTTGAACCTAGACCTTGCATGTATAACATTAAGTCCTTAGTCAAACATCATCATCTTGGTCCTCAGTCAACATTTTTGCTTTGATCGCCTTGTCATATTACATCAATCATTTCCTTAGACAAACATTATCATCACCTAGTCATCCTAGCTGACATTTTAGGAAACATAGTCTTGCATTTTCATCCTTATCGAAAATCCAAAAAAAAACATAGGTTGTCATCATCCTCACATTTATTTGTCATTCTCGTCATCCTTATTTGAGCAATCCCTTTTTATTGTTGAGACTAGGCTTCAAAGACATAGAGGACAAATGGAAAACTTTGGACAATATTTCAATCCCAACATTGATAATAACACTTATGATACAAACCAACATTCAACTCTTTCTGACCCATTTCAGAACATGAACATTCAATCTTCCATGAACATGTCATCTTCATCACGAAACCCTTCTGAACCATTCATACAAAGAGACCAAAATGGACGAGTATATGTAGAAGACTTAGAAGCTGCAGCACAAAATCCTGATATAGTCTCTTTTGTAGAAAACTCAGTCTTACGCGACCCTCAAAGGTATCTAGCCATGCTTTTGGACCAAGGGCCTAAGTTACCACGAGAATTTGACACAAATAATTTTCCACCTCCATCCGTCTACCCTCACCATCAACAGTCACTTGGCATAAATCCTACTAGTAATTCACAACAAATGTCCACTTATCACCCTTATCCTAACCTTGACAAGGGAAGCCAACTATCAACTAGTCCATTCCAAATCTCCACCTCATATTTTGACCCTTCACCTATCAATCCCATCCAATTCTACATGCCTTATCAACCATCTACCAACTCATGTCAAGTCCCCACATCATACCATATCAATCTAGTCCAAGTCTCCACGTCCTATTTTAGTCAACCTTACACTAATCCAGTCCAAGACTCCATGGCATATCCGGTTGAGGTCCCCATGCCACATCCTATGCCATCACATCCTAATCCAGTCCAAGACTCCATGTCATATCCGGTCCAAGTCTCCACATCATACCCTTTCCCTTCACATACTAGTCCAATGCAAGTACCCACGTCATACCCTTGTCCTTCACATAATAGTCCAATGCAAGTACCCATGTCATATCCTAGTCCTTCACATACTAGTCCAGTCCAAGTCCCCACGTCCTATCCTAGTCCATCATTCATTAATCCTTTTCAAGTCATCCCCTCACAAGCCACATCTAGTCATGAAAATTCTATCATAGTCCAAAGTCAAATCCCATTTAATAAACTTGAGGATACATGTCAAAATGAAATCCCAAAGCATGACATTATAACGTCACCCTCATGTCAAGAACAAGGTAGTCCATCCCATGACCCTATTTCTGATTGTATCATCCACGACAACCCCATCTTTGACCACGACCCTACCATTGACCAAGAAGTCCAAATCCATGACAACCCCATCTTGGACCAAGACCCTACCAGGACCAAGAAATCCAAAATGATCCACTCCTTGACCTTTACACCATTCATGATCAAACACTTTTTGACCTTATAAAGGCCTCAACTATTGACACTTCTCACGATGAGACACTTGCCTCCATGGGACACATAGATGATATTCCTCAAGAACAAGAATCTTCCACTAGGGACATGCTTGCATATGATCAAGTTATAGCTAAAATCATTGGACCCTATGACACTAAACATCATGATGGATTCAACATTTCCTTGGAAGCACCAACAACATCATCTGAACCTGACATGTCACATGGTCAGACCAAAGATATCAGTCAGGAATATGTCCAACATGACAATGAAGCTAAAACACTTTATCAACTAGGGTCATCTATCTTTGTCAGAGCAGGCTTTCTTGCTGACGAAAATATTACAAGTGACAGTATCCACATACCTAATGATGGGTTAGCATCTTGTTTTCAAAACAACAAATACCCCATCGCAAATAGAATCTGCCAAAGCATGTAATATCAAGGCAAAGGACTAGGCATACATGAGCAAGGCATTCTAGAACCAATATAGCTTCAGGAAAATTACAGACATCAAGGTCTTGGCTATTCCTCAGTTAGTAAATCAAACGATGTCAGTGGTACCTCCTCGATACTGGGGGCAACTTTGTTAGATACACACATCAAAATGGAGTCCATGAGAAATCCTTGTCATAAGATTGTTGCCAACACCCCCTCCACCCACACCATGAACTGTCATTCCATCATAACTAAACATTCCCTTTGGAACCAACAAAAACAAAAGTCTTACAAGTCAAAAGATCAAAATAAAATTTCAAAGGCCATTGAATCAAACAAAAGGACAAGTGGACAAATGAAATTAAAATGGATCCCAAAGAAAGACGGATCGAACAAAAACACCCAGTCAAATACAAAAGTCAATCACAATGTGGAGCCACAATACAAGAGGACTCCCACATATAAAAGATGTCCACCTCCTTCAGAATGGTCATCAAGCAAGGCATATAAAAGTGTTGGTTCCAAACATCGTCCCAATCAAAATTCCAAAATACATCATCCACCATCCCAAGTTTGGAAAATAAAAAGTGATTCATCCAAATGTCCAAACAACCTTTCTATGTCTACCATCATTCGTCATAATCCTACATCTCGCCTAAAGTCCAAAAATCCCACATCAAAAATCCAACACATCATGGCAGCAACTCTTTACCATAAGAACTCTTATGGCACTCTATCGCGATGTGCATATTCTCATCAGGCCAACTCTAGTATCAGAAAGGATCACAATGACATCAATCAGTTGTATACAAGCGCTACGATCCTAACAAGACAACTACTTCAGACAAGACATTATTGGCATATCATGGCACCAGTCTCTACATCGGCACTATCAATGGATTCAGAATAGTTAGTGGTCATCTAAAGCATCTAGTCTATCCACAAAAATAAAAAATAAAAAAATTGAGAAATGTAAAACATCATCACCCTAATGAAAACCTGGAAAACAAGCATCTTGGTGACACCAAAAATATCAAAAAAGCCAAGAAAATAGTAAAGAGAAAAAATTCATCCAATGGTGAAAACTTGGCAAACAAGCACCCTGGATAAGTACCATGATGAAAACCTCGCAAATAGGTGTCATGTGTAAAATAAATCATCTATGTGGACTCTTACACTTGGGGGAATTTCATCTCATATCCTAGGCCTTCCTCTTGACATTAGCATTCGACCATTTAATCCATATCATTCCCACCTATCTTGGTCTTGACATAAAATAGGCACACATAAATCATGCTTTGGGAAAACTCAACATGTCTATCCTTTGGTCACATATTATTCATGAAACATCATGTCATTGCTGACATAACCTCATTATCCTTATGTGACATAGTCCTTGAAAATCATATGACAGTTCCCTTAGTCTCATGTCCCCCATCCTTTACCAACCCCACCTTTTGTCCTTTCATGTCTGTCACCTATTTTGGCTTTCCCTGGTCAAACGGTCTAAGGATAATCATCATCCCATCTAGTCCTAACCAAGTAATTCCAAATGCAACGAGTCTAATCCATACAAGCACATTATCCAAAATTTTACTTGACTGCATTCCTGGCCCAGCTGTAGACTGCCATACTTTCGTCACATTATTGTCATCGTCCTCACGTTGTTTCGGGATGCATCCTTCCCACGTCAAACAATGTTGTCATCACCTATCAATTGGTATTTATCTTGACTAAGGGCACAATCATGTTTTTCCTTGGATTCTTATGTGTAGGCATCAGTCATATGCATTTTTCATGATCCTCTTAAATGTCAAAATCCAAAAAAAATCATAAAATGACAAAAAGACAAAAACATCATAAAATGTCCTAAAAAAGACAAAAAAACATCATAAAAGTCCTGAAAAAAGACTAAAACATCGCAAAATGTCCTAAAGAAAGACCTAAAAATCATAAAAGGTCCTGAATAAAAACACAAAAACATCCAAATCAATGTCAAAATCCTAAAAATGGAGTCAAAGTTAGTCATGTCAGTCAGTCCATGTCATTGTCAAACTACGTTTTCTCTGCGCATTTGCTACGTAGGCAAGGCCATCAGTCGATGAGTCCCCGAGACATTAGGTCAGCCCTTTTAGGTTGGTCCAAATAAAATCATGGCATTTGTCACAATTGTCACATAGGTCAAATAAGTCAGACATAGTCAAACTTAGACACAAGCCAATCATTCAAAACATCAATGTCAAAATTGGTCAAAATCAGACAGCACGGTCCAATCAATCATACAGTCAACATCAGTCAACTTGCCAAAATATATTAGTCAAAACAATGTCAGTCTCATCACTCTTTGGTCCTCTTCAAGATGTGTCCTTCTCAGATTTGGACCTCATCAAAATGTCCTTTGCCTTTTTCAGGATATGTCCTTCCTAACAATAGGCTCCGTCAAACTATCAACACCATCAAATTGGAAAAACTCTTAAACTGTCAAAACTGTCAAACCAAGAAAAAATCAATCTTTGGCAAACAAACATAAAATGGCTATTAAACATAAAATCAAACATTGGCAAACAAAATAAAATGGCTATTAATCTTTTTGGTCTATCTTGTCTTATCTTTTGACTATCTTGGCTATTTTTTCTTATATTTTTACTGTTTTGTCTTTTTGGTCATGTTACTAGCTACCTTGAGGATGTCCCATGAAGGATTTAGAGGTTTGATGATGTCTCCTAGCCTATTTTATTTTCTTTGATTGTTGTCTGTAGATTGTCTTGACAAAAAGAATGGGGCAACTTCGCCCTTAGTATGAGTTAGGACATTCCTTGTCTGTGACTGTCTATTTTTCAAGTGGATGACCTTGCACACCTTGGTCTACATCATATCATGGTGTTTGTTGTCCATTTGTGTCATTTTTACCGCCCAATGATGATTAAGAGCATTAAATATTAAAGTCATATGGCAATGTTTTGAAGGATTTGGTCTAGGAACTAACATGCATTTTTTTTTGTCTTGTCATCTTCTCTCGCCCATCTCATATAGGAATTGCATCCATATCATCATCCATATCTTTTGCACTAATATTTCTTTGTCTCTGCATATTCTAGTCTTCTCATTAATTTTGAGAGCACACCCATGTTCTTGGAACTTATCTGTCCTCTCGAGGGGGCATATAGTAACCCTCCTCATCATTCTTCCTCATCTTATTTTGCACTGGGGCATATCTTTGACTTATTTTCTTTGTCACAATGCAACAAGCGACATTATGACAAAGAGGGGCAAAATGTAGACACTTAAAAATGGCTTGGGCTTGCAAGCTTCATTTTTACCACTTTCGTCCTAACATAATTATGACACGTAATTATGTCCTTGGTCCACATTCGACTATTAATTAAATAATTCATAATTATTTAATTAATTCATGTCCTTTTATTCTTCATGATTATTAAATAAATAAATTCTATTTATTTATTAAATACGTCATTAATTGTCTAAGTCTTCCCCTAATTAAATAAATTTCTAAATTTATTTAATTACCTTTCTTCATTTATTTCTTCCTGATTATTAAATAAATCAATCAATCTTATTTATTTAATATGTCACTAACTGGCATAATTAAATTAATTGATTAATTTATTTAATTATTAATCATATCTGCTAAATTAAATAATTATCTTTAATTATTTAATTGTCGAAATTAATATTCATCTCATTTTAAATAAATGAAATTATTTAAAATGTCATCACATTCTTAACTGATAGTCCATTTTGGTAAATAATCTGAAAAAGATTATTTATTATTACACAAATCCATATTTTGAATTAATTTAATTCAAAATGTTAACTAATCTTCTAAAAAATCAAGTAATCAGGCAGATTCTTGATTTTCCAAATCTGACTTTTAGTCCATCTCTTATCTTCTTGATTTTTCAAATCTCATAAATCGGGCAGTCTTTATCTTCTTGATTTTTGAAAATCTTTATTTTCTAATTAATTTATCTCATTTATTCTCCACTGCCGATTCGATCTTCTTTAATGACATCTCGACCACTCACTTAAGGATTTTTCCCTAACCCTGGTTAGGGATTATCAAATGTAATCTCGACCTCTGATTTTAGGTCTCCGTCAAAAGTCAATCTCATCCGTCTGTTCAAAATGGTATTTTCTATAAAATACCATTTTCCTCTCATTTTTGTAGTATGCCTTAGATATTACACATTAGATGCACATGAATTATATTATTATTCTGGCATATTTAAGCATAGGCACTTCACTCATATGCTCATAGGCATTAGGCATTTAGGCATTGATCAAATCCTTCAAAGCTTGGTGTAGGACTTAGACTTGTATTTTCATATTGCTCGCATGTCAGATCTGAGGGCAACACATCAACCAGCAAGTTAGAAGGTGTTACAAAAGTGAAGCATGGAAGTCTCGACAGTTTTCTGGTATAATCGTTCTTTTATTTACTTCCTTTGTGTTTTGTAATTGCTTTGGGTTTATTGTCTTCATTAATTTGCTAACCATTGAATCTAATCCTAAATTTAACCCTTAGTTATAGTCCTCATGGATAAAACCAACCTGCCACATAAGCACTACAAATCCCACTCTTGGTGGCACATTGTATGGCAATATATGAGGGGTCCCTTAAAAACCATACAACCTTAAGACAATGTTGACTGGGTATGGAATAATATCACCCCAGTTGTGGCAAACCTTCAACTTTGGCTTCCTCACCCTTGGTCTGAGGAAATCATGCAACTCCTCAAGAATCCTGGGTATATTTACCATTATCCTGGCTCTCAATCTAGAAGCAAAACAATTGTCAAACTAAACATAACTACCATTCTCCCTATTACATGATAAATCTGCAGTCCACATCTACACTGGCAATCTTTCTCCATTAAACAACTGCCTTAATTCCATCTTCTCAAAGAAGAATTCAACATTCTCATACAAGAATATATACATTAATATGGAATACTAGAAGAATGGAGTGCCTGCATCATTTTGTTGCAAATTCAACATCCCTTCATGTATCTTTTTGGCCAACAAAGAAGCAAAATCATAAATCACTAAGAAATTAGGGTGTTGTATTTGCACCCCCATGAACATGTAAGCAATAGGCATCACCATGTTGGGGCTAAAACCCAAAATCTAGAAAAATGAGTAAAAGGTGGCCAAGAAATGATTTGCAAAGTAGTTTAGTCTAAAAGGTTCGTGGTCATTAGGGCTAATATATAATTTTGAACCTGCTTCCCTAGCCAAATGAGGTGGGAGCAACTTAACTCTAAAAGTGATTTCAACTTCCCATACTCCTATTTCATCTCCTCAAGATTAATAGGAACCAAGAACATACTAGGCTCAATCAGATCAAAAACCTGTTGGAATTCCTCTCTGTTAATGCTTAATAGAACCCTTCCATCACTATCTCTAATCACTCATGTGACAGGGTCATATCATGCAGCCATTGCCCTAAGCAAGTCTACATTAGGGAACACATTTGATACCACCATCTTCCCCATATCATACATCCAACCATTTGAAAAGGGGTGGGGAAAATTCCTCTGTCCAAACCACAATATGTACATCTCTAAACCTGTAAGAGGAACCCTAGCATGGGCTATGTTGGAACAATTATATACTAATCCCTCCCCTAGGGTTTTTCCTCATATCAAGACCAACCCCTTCTTCCTATCATTCGTTGACAAGGGAAATTGATCCAGGAAATCATCATATAGGTTTCTATTTAAAAAATCAATCTAGCCAGAATGTTTCTTTGATGTTGCCATCTTGGGTAAACTAGGGCTTCCTTGCTATTTAAAACTTCAAACATACTAGGGCTAAATAGAAATATGAAATTATAGAACAGAACCTTGCAATTTTCCATAATTCAACTAACCTATAGCCCTAAAACAATTATCAACAAGCCCTCCAATAAGCACACAACAAATTCCCCCCAAATTCAAATTCAAATTAACCAGGAGATACAGAAATCAACTCAAGGCTTTGTGTTTGCAGAAACTAAAATCTTCGCTGTAACAACTCGTAACTTCATCCTTAGCCTTGAGATCGCTCCACAAAAATGTTCAAATTCTTTGTGACACAATAGGGTAGGAGAATAGTCACTTTATTTTGATAAAATCTTTCCAATAGATGCCACATCTACCATTAAAGCTTACTCACATGTTGTGCCAACGACACCAATCACATTTGATGCAGATTCAAATACTAGTCATTGATCCTTCACTTTGATCAAATCATCGAATGGCTACCTATAAAACAAACTAACACTATCTCCATCATGGCAATAGGCCCACCATACTATACGCTGCCAAGGAAATCCACATGGCGCTCACTCATGATATCGCGATCGATAAAGACCTCACAACTTCTGATCATGCAATGGCAGGAAACCATGGATCTCAACCATCGGTAATCATGTTCGTTCAACACAGTCACTAGCTTTGTTATTAACCATCGAGCACCTTTCCTACTAAGATTATAACATATTTGTTTATTTGAAACACGTGCATCTCATAACTACTTTAGTAACCCGCTACATAATGTATTAAAGCCAAAAAAATGTATCCAAGTATTTCTATCATCTCTTCGGCTTCACCAGATGAGACACGTGGTGCTCGCCCATGATATCGCGATCAACCAAAATAGTGTGGTGGGGTCATCACAGGATGGCGGTGAACAACTGAGATCAAATAATAATTGATCTACAGTCACACAAACTTGTCCCTCTACAAAATATAAAACATTTATTAAAAGAACGAGGGGACATCACTAGGTCTACGATAAACAATAACATAAGTTGTTTTTTAAATGAGGGAGCATGGGACCATCCAAGACTTAGGAAATAATAAAGTCGGGTGAAGGAAATAAAATGATAAATCAAAAGGGGCCCAGCCTAGACGAATCGTTGGGGCTTAAGTTTTTTTAAAACCCTCCCCAAAAAGTAACGGCCAAATAGATCCCACCCAAGGCGTAAGATAAACACTAGGGTTTTACATGAAGACAAAGGTAAAACCCCAACCTTAGGCTTTTCCCAAACACCATAGATGACCAGAGACATAAGGCAAGATAAAAAATGGAACACAAAGAGAAAAATACTGAAGTTCCATCAGTGGCTCTAGTAGGGGACATTCATTCCACTGGAATGAAGTGAGATTTCAAAATCTCAGGTTGAGCAGACCAATTATAGAGATGACCAAAAGGGAATTTCCAAACAAAACAACCCAACAGGAAAGAAACCTACACTAACATATATACAAATCTAAACTACTGTTCATGGAAAAACATACTTCAAGTGAAGTACAACTTCAAGAACTATCCATGAACTGGCAGTTCAAGAGAATCCCCTGTCATATATTGGAGGAAGTATGAATCTTCACCCCACTTACTATTTATCAAAAATGGACCCAAGCAGATTGCATCAAATTTTCCATGTTTCCCTTTCTCTTCTAATTTGGAATTCCACATTCAGACCAAATTTCCATCTTGGAAGCAACTTGCAGTTGCCCTTTTGTCATACAAATTCTTTACTTGTAACTACATTTTTTCATTTTTCATTTGAGCTTCCCTCCTGGTTTTATCTAATTCTATGAAAGCATCCCCTTTCAATTGCATCTCATCATCAATTTCATTATCCTACATTTGGAAAAACTTATACATTTCCATCAGATTATTCTGGTGAAACCTTTCATTTATCCCATAAACCAAGTCAAATGGGGCACAACCTATTTCCTTCTTCACAATTACCCTATCTACCCAGACTGCTAATCTTAACTTAGAATCCCATGCCTTTTTATTCTGATCTAGGATTCTCTTAATGATCTTCATCAAGCTTTTATTGCTTGATTATGCTTGTTCATTTCCCTATGGGTGATATGTTGATGATTAAGAAATTTGGATGCCATGCTTTTCACAAAATTCTATGTATTCCTCATATCTGAAATGCATTGCATTATCTGACACAATCCTTTCTGGACATCCAAACCTAGTCAATATGTTGCTCATCAGGAAGTCAATTACCACTTTACTAGTTTCTTTTTTTGTTGGAATTTCTTCCACCCACTTGGTAAAATAATCAGTGGCCACCAATATCCATGAGTGGCCTCCACTATATTTACATGCTATTTCTCCTACAAAATAAATACCCCATTGTTGGAATGGAGATTGCACTGGAACTGGTTTTAGAGGCAAGTTACCAGAAAATTTTAACTTACCAGAGAAAAGTTAACAAGCATCACATGTCTTCACTAGTTGGTGTGCATCCTTAAAAATAGTAGGTCACCAAAATCCAGCCCTCATTATCTTATGTACGGTTGTTTTGGCCATATAATTCCATCCACAAACTCCACCGTGCATCTCACTCAAAATTTCTTGTGTTTGATCTTGGTCAACACACTTCAACATGACACCTTCTCCATTTCTCCACCAAAGCTTTCCAGCTATGATAACATATTTGATAGCATGTAATTTCAATTCCCTTTTCTCATTTTCACTCAAGTTTTCAAGACATTTCATCTTTTGCAAATAATAGATCACACCTTTATACCATTCAGAATGCTCCATATCACATATGTGTGATCTATTTTCCTCTTCTAGAAAATTTATTTGATTTGCTTCCAGATTACTTTGGGCCATAAAATTGGCCAATACTTATCCTCTCACCAGCTTAGTAATCTGGATCTCAATGTTGAATTCCTGGATCCTATTGATCCATCTACACCTTCTTCCTGACACTTCTTGTTGTGTAAAAATATCCTTGATAGCAACACTAGGTACATATGCAACTACAGTAGCTCCCATCAAATAAGGCCTATAGGCTTTTATTGCTTTTTCCAATGCATATGCCTATTTTTCATTTATATCATACTTAAGTTCTACAGCTTGTAAAGATTTGTTGAAAAAGGCTATAGGTTGTTCAAAACCTTCTGCATTCTTTTGCAATAGCATAGCTACAATTGTATGGAAAGAAGCAAATGAAAAAATCTGTAAGGGTTTAGAAAAATCAGGGGTTCTTAACACAAGAGCCTCCTTTATTGCTTGCTTAATGGCCTGGAAGGCCTATACAGACTCCTCTTCCCATTCAACCTTGGCTCCCTTCTTAAGCATTTTGGAAATCAGGTAAACTGTCTCAGCAAAATTTGTCACAAACCTCCTTAGGAAGTTTATTTGTCCAAAGAAAGATTGTATTCCTTTGACATTGTGGGGTTGGGATATTTTATCTATTGCAATTACCCTTTCTGGATCAATTTTTACTCCATCCTTGGAAACAATATGTCCCAACAGTTTTCCCTCTCTTACCCCAAATACACATTTCTTCGTATTCAAAGAGATACCATACTCCAATGCTCTAGTGAATGTCTTCTCCAGATGCTCACAATGATCCTCTTCTTTCTTGGAATATGGTGCCAAGTCATCTTGGTAAATCACCAAAAACAAGTTAATGAAATCTGAAAATGCCACATCCATGGCTCTCTGAAAAGTAGCCCCTACATTTGTCAGACCAAAAGGCATTCTCACATAGACATATGTTCCCTAGGGTGTAGTGAAAGCTATCTTAAATTGCTCAGACTCTTTGACCATGAGCTGGTTGTAACCAGAGAACCCATCCATCATAGACATCAATTCACAACCTGTCACCCTTTGCAACATGGCTTCCATATTCGGTAATGGATAGTTGTCTTTTAATGAAGACACATTCAAATTTTTGAAGTATACACATAACCTGATGTCTCCATTTTTCTTTCTCACTGGTACCAAGTTTGACACCCAAGATGAATGTCTGATTGGCTTGATGATCCTTGCATCCCTTAGCTTTATTAATTCTTCTTGCATTTTTGGGGCCAAGGTGGGATTAATGGGCCTTTATTTTTTCCTAAATGGCTTAGCACCATCACTCAAAGGAATCTCATGTTGGAATAGATCCTCATTGTATGCCTTAAGGATATCATAGGACCATGCAAACACATGCCTAAACTTCCTTAATAAGTCAATTAGCATCCTTCTCACCTTTGGTGATAATTTCTTTCCAATATACACCTTTTTTGGCGATGCCTCTATTCCAAGATTTATCTCTTCCAAGCCATCAGGATGGGAAGCAATATGATTAGCCTTTATCCTATCCTGATTATCAAACACTCTTTCTAGTACAACTAAAACCTTAGGAATTGTATTTGTCTTTAATGGAATGACATCATTTCTAAATACAGTATCTTTACCATCAATTTTTTCCACAAAAGCTCCAAAGTCAATTTCTTGACTTTCATATTCATCCACACAATTCAAAAACCTCAGTATGTCATCATCATTATCAAAGACTTGCCATTTTTTTATATTATCAGGAATGGATGGCCTGGTTTGCACCTCAACCTTTGAAATTCCAACATAAGTCATATCATCTGGTTTTAATGCAATGTTTGCTAATAAATCTACCACTTTGTTGTGGCCTCTCTCCATCCATTATATGCCAAATGCATCAAAGTTCTCCAATTCATCCCAAACAACATTCCTAAATGTTTCAACCTCTTGTTCTTTGATACATGCCTGGATCTAACTTGGGAAACCACAAGCTTAGAATCTCCAATTACCTTGAGCTTCTTGATCTCATGTTTTTCAGCCAATATTAACCCCAATAACAGGGCCTCATACTTTGCCACATTATTTGGTGCATTCAAATAACAAAGCAAAAGAGAACCTGAATGTCTTTCCACTTGGTGATCATAACAAAACACCTGCACCAGATCCTTCTTTTGAAATTGCACCATCAAAGTACATATTCCACAAGTCGTCAAACTCTAACAATTTTTTTACTTCTGTATCAATCGATGCATTAGGCTTATCACAATTGCTAGGGAATTCCTCAGCCTTGAATTCATTTATGCCACTGTCAATAAAACATGTCATATTCTCAATTGGGTCATGCTCAATCATATGGGATACTTTTGACTCTCTTTCAGTCTTGACATCCTTACCATCAATGGAGAAATTAGAAAATGATAGATCACACTACATGTTACCCCCCATTGATGCACTCCACTTTCTTGACAAAAGCATCCCAAAATGAGGTGGGATGTCTGCAACTAATACAATCATGGCTAAATCCTTCTCAGGATACTGAGTCAATTTATAAGGCAATGCTCTGATAGTTCTAACAACTAGCACTTCTCTTGAATCCAAAGCATAGCATTTACCTTGAGTAGTATCCACTATCAGGCCCATTGCCTCCATTCTTTTTTCTGGCATAACATTATTTGATGCCCCTTAATCTATCATACAATTCCTTAAACTTTTCCCATTTATATCAACACTTAAGAAAAATGGGTTTATATTTTCAAGGCACATATTAATAGAACTCCCTAAATATACAGGGGGAATTTGTGACACAATTCCCTCCACTTATTTATCTTTTCCTTCTCCTTCATCCTCTACTTCTTTACAACTACCTTGTTCAATCTTATTTCTAGAAACACCTGTGATCAAGGCTATTGTCTTTTCCTTATGCTCATTTATTCTCATCATTTCTAGCAAAGGTACAATAACTTTAACCTAAGAAAGCACTTGAAACATATCTATGGGTGTATATTTAGGCAAATCAGATACCATACCTTCATCATTTTCCATTTTCTCTTGTTTCTTACTTCCTTCTAGTTTCTTTTGTTTCCTATCCTCTAAAGCAAGTTTAACAAACTTTGTAATCACCTTGGTCTTCACCAATGATGAAGCTACATCTTCTTGAGACTTTTGGGTTTCATTCTTTTTTTCCCAAACCTTATCATTCTTAACCTCTTTCATTTTGATAGCATCCTTTTTGTTGTCAACCTTAACACCCTTGTTTTTGTCCTTTTGTTCTTTGATAAAAAGGCCAGCAGGTTTACCCTATTCACCACCCACAATTTTGTTTCTCAATTGAAGTGAACTTCTTATTTGAGCAGCTATTTCCCTAGTCAATATTGCAATCTCTTCTTCTGATGGTCTCCTTAAGGACATTGAATCTCTAGCCTGGTCCATATTGCAAGCATTATGGTCAAAATCACCTTCCTCATCAGAGAAGACATGTTGATGGTACATCTCACTTCTCTATCTCTGATTATCCACATCAGCTCCCTGTAATTCATCATCAGAGGAACATTCTACCTCATCAATGTATGATCTAGTCATACAAACATCTACATCACCCTGGTCACATTCCAGAGTCTACTCATGAGCATCCTCCTCTATTCCCTCAACAACAAGCAACTGGGCAATACCATAGTAATTTTCATCATGTGGATGTTCACACACCTCACACCATGGTCTATCCTATACTAGATTTACTGAATGCTTATGCAAGAGGTCTAGCATATGCTGATCATTTTTAGGCTTTTGGCCAAGCAAGAATGGTTTCCCATCTTTCCAATTCGTATTATAAGGATAATTTTGCAACCTGGGCAGTCTGTCATTCTTATTATACTATTTCTTTTCATTTCCTATACCCTTTTCTTGCTTGGAAACAATATACTTTGTCTTTCAAAGTGTTGAAGACCTTATCCCATTTTTCATCATCCTTAGGCTTTGCAGTAGAAACCTCTCAGTCTTATCCTTAGGATTTTTTTAAATGTGGGTTCTTCTCTCCTACCATATTTCCCATAAGCTCTTCTATTACTCTCAATATTTATACCCACCCTAAATACATCTCTCATAGTCCAAGGGTCCTTATCTCTGAGGAGATATGCCATTTCAGCATCAAAAGCATTGAAATATGTAGTTAGACATACGCTTTTACCAAGCCTCAAAATTGTAAGGAAAGCTAGATGCAGAAACAACTCTCCTAAATGTCAATACCTCAAGGAAGAATGCAGATACACTTTTAATTTTTTCAATTACAATTCAATTAAGATGCACTTTGAAATAAATATCAGAAACAGAGAATTAGACAACCACATATGAACATCAAATATACGTGGAAAAACCCTTACGGGAGAAAAACCCACCACACCAAGAGAAGTCACTTTGTATTATAGTAACAAATAATTACATACAAGTTTCAGACTTATCTTTCTAATGTCTGTTTACAGCAGCATTCACCATGAACAATCTTGTACAGGAACCATCACGTTAGAGTCTAAACAGAATAGAATTCACTCTAATACAATTCAAATTGTTCACACATTTGTTGATCGAACCAACCATCCAACCATCGAGCATATGCAACTGCAAACTATATTCATGGCATTCCTTGTCTGTCGAACTTCCTCACAGAACTGTCACAACCGATTGTCTTCCAACTGTTCCCATTTGGCTTCTCCTATTGGTCCAGCACAAGCCACGTAGGATAGTCTCACTCGGTCAAACAGCTTCACACTATATCGACATGTCGGTGAGACACAAGAAGTGTCTCCCCGATGCCCAAAGGCTTCATTGTTGATATCGGCATAAGTCCCAACAGTCGATGAGACGATGTAGCGATCACCACAAGTCATACCGAATCCACTGACATTCATTTCATTTCTATCTGCAAGAGTTTCCTCATCGGCAAGACTCATACCACTATTCACAAGTCACACCGACCTCAACATTCCTATCAAAAAGACTTACCGCTCACCAAGAGGTTTCATCGAGCTACATTAAGTTACATCGAAGCCATCAGCAGTCCCCAAGACTATCGTCCTTCACTGAGAGTATTTACCGAGTCATTAAGGTTATACTAAAACATTCAAAATTCAGCAAGACGTCCATATCACTGAGACATTACTCTGAATACTCCCAAATCATACCGAGCACCAAACGAAAGTCGCCAAGACATTCGTCTTTCACCAAAAGTTTCACCAAGCTCTTAAGTTACATCGAAGCCATCAGTAGTCACCAAGACTATCATCCTTCACTGAGACTCTACTCTGATATCCTTGTGTTTCAATGAGTGAATACTGTCAGTGAGACATTCCTTATCGATATAAGTCATACAAAGCTCCAAGACTTACCTCGAAGACTTCAAACAGCAAACGCTATTGGTGAGACTTCAACTATCGCTGGAACTAATAGCAAACATCCAAGACTCTCCACAATGCCCACTTGAATGGCCTATCGGCCAGAGATCTCCACGCAGTAAGAGATCATAGTGAACACAAATGTCATAGTGATAGGAACGTTCGGTGAGACAAAACCTAGGTCACAGTGACCTGTACAAATCACAATGTATCAAAGTTGCTAGTCGGCCAGACATGATAGATGTCATACCAACTTTTCTCCAGTAGAGGTTACAGCCTATAATGATTGAGGCATATATTTCCAACAAAAACCTACAACTTATACATTGCCTTTTGGAATATTAGATTAAACTCTATCACAAGCTCATTCAATGATTTCTTGATGTTAATGAACTCATTTAGCATGAAACTAGCATTGGTTTTATCACCATATTGTTCCTTGAAACACTTTTCAAATTCATCCCATGAACCAATACTAGCATTAGGTAAACCTTTGTACCTCATAATCATTTAGCATATCCATAAAAGCTTTTAAGTGTTCCTCTGTTGTCACAGCGTTGTTGCCAACAAACTTACTCATCTTTTCTCTCAGATCATCAAGGATGGGATTTGGATAACCAAGAATACCATCAAAGAATAATTTCCTATACCTTTCCAACTATATAGGTCTTCATTGGAGTAATCCTTCATCCTTTTGAGAATCAACACCAAACCCTAAATTTTTTACCCTAGGACATCTTGATTTAGATTTACAAACCTAGTTGCATGAACCTTCAAGCCAAAATTGTTTGTGGTGGGATGTAGATTAGTTTTAGGACCATGTTTCAAGGCATCTTGGTGAATTGATGAGGCTACAGCTTGTGTAGCCTCATCCATGTTTGACATCTTTAGGAAACTTATTTTCCTCTTCATTTCTGCATTTGTAGCCTCAATCTTTGTCCTTTCCAACTCTTCTACAAGAGCCTCACCCTCCCTTCTAACCTTTTCTAAGGTAGTTTCAACTTGTAATGATGCATGTAGTGGGGGATCTCATTTAGGAGGGTGGGAAGTCACCTTTTCAGCTATTTTAATCTCCTCAGCCTTTTGTTTCCCCTTGTCTAAGACAGGCTTAGGGTTTGGATTACTCAGTTGAGACTTAACAGGGTTTGAGGGTTTTGGGTCTGTAGGTTTTTATTGGGAATCAACTTGACCTACATGACCTACCTTAGACACAAGCTTTATCTCCTTATCAACAATTTCATGTACAACTAGGCTTTCAACATCTGGCTTATGTTTTTCTTGGTTCAAGAGCTTCACTATTGCCAACTGTCTAATCAACTTATCCCTTTCAATCACAACATGCATCAATTCTATTTCCCTCTCCTTTTCCTTTTTCATTCTGAGCTCAGCTTTCTTTTGGATCTCCTGCCTCAAGGAGTCAATGTCTCCAAAAACATCATCAGGGTCATGCAAAGTCATATCAGAACTTGATGTATCACTTAGATCTATTAGATTGACCTATTCAAGTACATGTTTAGACAATAAAGGAGTTCCATCATCTTCAACAAGAGGAGGAGGCACATCACTGGTGCTTTCTCTATGATGGCTTTGACTTCTACTCCTACCTCTTCTCTTTTCAACATATTAGACACTAATAGGCCCTTTATTTTGACATGTTACATCCTCTTGAACTGGTGTATTAAATAATGCATCAAAAAATCCATAGCTATCTGATTCTAAATTTCTAAACACCTCTTCCAGAGTTTCAGGGATAGGGTGTAAAGACTTAGTTGTACCTTGGTGTATAGGGTTCTGTGACGCGGGAGCAGCATTGCTAGATTCTAGTCTTTTCTTTATCTAGTCCTTCTTCATTTTAGGAAGTTCACCCTCCAATTTTTGTTCCAGATGATTCTTCATGAATGACCCGGTGTTCTTCATTCTGCGTACTCGTCCAAAAGATCTTTCAACTTATATTAAAACTTCAAAATAAGATGCACACTGGTGCAAAGACTTCAGATTCACCACCTAATTATCTTGGGAATACCAAATATCCAAAGATACTTGGTGGAATTCAAAAGACCTTTGGAACTTTGTACTGACAATGTATAAAGTTGTTTCACTAAATAACTCAAAATGCTTTGAAAAAAAAGAATAAATGGACAAACCTAACACAAAACCACAGGCTCGACCTTCAAATCACATAAATACTATAAAAACTCTATGCAAAATGGACAACTGACACATTGACAATAAATATTGAAGTTAGCTTCCCCAGTAGAGTCACCATTTTGTTGGTTGTTTTTATTTTAACCAGGTTGATCTCCTAATCTAGCTATGGAATTTCCAATTCCAATAGAGGGTAGCTAGAAGAACCTAGACCAACTGACGAGGATTTTAAAGACCTACATTTTGGGCTCTGCAAGACCCAGGAGGGTGATCCCTTAATGTGTTTACAACCTTTGCACCATTATCATAAACAAAATTAAAAACAACAAATAATCTCATTTAATAGCTCAACATAATAGGATAATACCGAATAAAATTCGTTGTTTATAAATAATATCAACTATTTGGACCATGAGATAACTACAACATTTCACAGTATAAGTTAGTCATTGATTTACAATTTGTATCAAGCTCTAGGTAAAGGAAAACAAATATTGAACCATACGAATAAGTACAACTTAGATCAGTGCCATATATCCATTGGAGGAGTCAAATTCATAAGCATCTAAGGGTTTATGACATATTTAACACATAACATATAAGATCCTTGATAACATTGCTTTACAATCTCATCAATATGTATTCTAACCCAATACTAATTATCAAATCCTTATACTAAACATATCCACCTACAATCCCATTCAAGCATTTTAATTAATTCCTTGAATTAAAGCTAAAACAAGAATCATACACACCCCAACAGTGAGATGAACAAAACTACCCTTAATCATTTTATTCAAAATTAAGATATGTTTGTACAATGGAGAGACATAAGTTCAAATTAATCATTTCAATTCAAATGCTAGTACTGTCATAAAACATTAAATCCCCATGAATTCAAAACCTACTACAAAATGACTCAAAACCTAAATTGCATTTTCCCTAAAACCATAAGACTTTACAATTTTCCCTGCAACTTCATCTAGACTCAACCAAAAATATCTAACTTGCTAACCTGTACTTCTGGCCTTGAAATCCTTCTTATAGAAAAAGGAGCAAACAAGCATTGAGCCAGAAAGCACACATTTCACCAGCCACTTGGACCACCTTGTGATATTTCCAAAAAATTGTTACAAAAGAAATCTCCCCAGAGAATCTTCTTGTTCATCTTGCCCGCTGAGAATGGTTGATGCAGCAACAAAAAAATTCAAGAATTTTGTGCCTAGACTTTCACCAAAAAAACAAAATTGGAATTTTTTGTAACTACAACGGCTCATTTGTCAACTATTAGTAGTCTACTCCTTTTCACTCTTCCTCAGTTAAATATACATTTACCCATTTTTGGTCCCCTTCATCAGTTGACCAATCAAAATTGATTACCTCATTCACCTTGACACTATAAGGTGTGTACTTAACTACCACCTGATTCGTTTCTCTTTCAAAAGACTCAAAGAATGAGCTAGTGCTAATGATTTTGTCCATACAGCTCACTAATAAATCATAATCTGAGTCATCACAAATTAATCTAATTTGAGCATTGATGACCTCACTTGCCAGATCCCACAACTGTTGGAGTACCCTGATATTTCCCTGCTCATCAATTATGTCAGGTAACAATGTGTTACTCCAATAATCAAAGTTCTTCACCAACCCTCTAATCTTCCTACTCAAGTCATTTGGTAAGGTCTGAAAACCTTGCAATTACTTAACTAACACCTGAGTAGGCCTTAATGATTGGGGCCTATTATTTATATCAAACCTTGAAGCTTTATACATTATGTCTAAATCATTGGCCCTAGGGATCCAATTTTCAATTAATGGTACTACTACCTCCTGATCCCTATCAATATTATTTATTGCATTTAATAATAAAGAATATAAAGAATACATAGATGACAATTTGTCATCAAATTTCTCATTTAAATGCCTCAATATAGCATTAACAACCTCCCTTTGCTTTAAAATTACTCACTCCTCACTTACCCTCAAGGATTCCTGTAACTTTGCAATTTTGTGCATTAGCTACTTCTTTGTAGGATCAACAAAGCATTCTATTTCTTCATCAATTGGCTCTAAAGTAGGGCTGACAAAAAGAGTTTGGAAAGGAAACCCTGGTGTAGAAACAATGGGAGAAGCAGGAGGCACTGACCCTAATGTGGAATGCAATGTTCTAATACCTGCAGCACTTGATGTCTCCCCAATCTGCTTGTACCTTAACCTGTCCACCTCAATCTGCAACTCAACATTCCTTTGTTGCACCTTGCTATATTCCCCAATTATGAAATTGTACTTCTCCATTAGGCCTTTCTTTTTAGCCTCCTCTCTTTCGGCAGTCTTTTGGGTCAATTTGGCCACATTTACATTCAAATTAGAGGCCTTTGTGGTTGAGGTCTTTGAAGCTCTCTTTATTATCAACCCTCCTCTTAAATTTGGGTTAATATCAGTAACATTTTGCTTTCTCCCTTGAGGGGCCAAAGCCCAAATTTCCAAGGTCTTGTATTCTTCACTGAAGGCAGAATCTTGCAATGCTTCTTTGACCTTTTCTTCATAATCTTGCAAGGGATGCTTGGACTTCAGAATAGCGTTAAAAGCTATGGCATCTGCAATGTCCCACTCAGGAAAAATCAAGAAACCAGCTTAATTTACCAATTTTCTCCCCTCAGGAGTGATGCTCTTGAATTCATCCATTAATTCAGCTTTCACTTCATCATCATTCTCCTAGTCTGACCTGTAAGGTCTCAATTCTCTTCTCCTCTTGCATTTATCCTGATATTCTTCTAATTTCATTCTCCATACTAGTTGCAAGAAGACTAGAGTTTGTACAAATGCATTATCATCTAGAAACTCCTTACATGCTTCCATTCTTGCATCTTTCACACATTTTCCTTTCATATCTAGATCAAAGAGAACCAATTCAGCTGGCATGGGAGGGGAAGGCATACCCATCTGCATGTCCTAGTCAGTGACAACAATTTCACCCACCAAATCCTCTTGTGATTGTTCAATATTTTTCCTCTTAGGGGTTGGATCTGATAGTGGTGGTGAGGGATTATTCCTGGGTAGTGATTCCAAATCAATAATCTCAATTTCCCTAGTTGTTTTGAGCTTTGGACATGGTTGTGTAGGAAATTTTATTATTTGTTTTCCTTTTCTATCCTCTTCTTCCTCATCACTGCTATCATTTATTTTCCTCCTATAAATAGGCCATTTCTCCGTAGGTTGGTAGGTTGGGCTCATTTCAATTGGCCTTGCTTCTTGCTCCTGTATGCCCAGATCCAACTCCGGGTTTATCTTCTTGGTTATCAAGATGCCCATGATTTCTTTGAAGTCGCCCATCAAAAAATCAATTTTCTTATGACATGGACTAAACTCCATTAATGGATCATACTTTGGATCCATTTTGTGCATAATGGCCAATAGCTTTTCATAAGCTATCCATTTCTCCTTGTCCAATTCCTGCCTACTTAGGTCAAATTCATTTCTAATCAAGTCCTCAAGGAAGTTGAACTCATGCACAAACTTACCACCTTTTATCCTTTGTGTGAAAAGAGTGAAGAAGCCCTCAGGATCATGTCGCCGCTTGGGACCACACCTCAAAAGGTATTCTTCAAAAAAATTCCCAAGGTGTACCCAGCCTCCTTTTGAAAAGACAAAATCTGACACCACAGTATAGTCCAGGAAAAATGTTCCTTTACCTTTCTGAGTAAGGTTTTCCTGATGGATACAACCAACCTGCCACATAACTTATATAAATCCCACTCTTGGTGGCACATTGTATGGCAATATCTGAGGGGTCCCTTGAAAACCATACACCCTTAAGATAGTGTTGACTGGGTATGGAATAATATCACCCCAGTTATGGAAAACCTTCAACTCTGGCTTCCTCACCCTTGGTCTAAGGAAATCATGCAACTCCTCATGAATCCTAAGTACATTTACCATCAGCCTAGCTCTCCATCTCGAAGCAAAACAATTTTCAAACTACACATAACTAGCGTTTCCTGATGTTACATGATAAATTTTTAGTCCACATTTTCACTGGCAATCTTTCTCCATTAACCAACTGCCTTAACTCCATCTTCTTAGAGAAGAATTGAACATTCTCATATAAGAACATATACATTAATATGGAATACTAGAAGAATGGAGTTTCTGCATCATTTTGCTGCAACTTCAACAGCCCTTCATGAATCTTTTCGGCCAACAAAGAAGAAAAATCATAAATCACTAAGAAATTAGGGTGTTGTATTTGCACCCCCATGAACATGTACATAATAGAAATCACCATGTTGGGGCTAAAACAAAAAATCTAGCACAATGAGTAAAAGGTGGCCAATAAATGATTTGCAAATCAATTCATTCTGAAAGGTTCTTGGTCATTAGGGATAATATAGAATTTTGAACCTCCTTCCCTTGCCAAATGAGGTGGGAGCAACTTAACTCTGAAAAGTGATTTCAACTTCCCATACTCCTGTTTCATCTCCTCGAGATTAATAGAACCAAGAACATACTAGGCTCAATCAGATCAAAAACCTATCAGAATTCCTCTCAGTTAATGCTTAACAGAACCCTTCCATCATTATCTCTAATCACCCGTGTGACAGGGTCATATCATGTAGCCACTACCCTAAGCAAGTCTACATCAGGGAACACATTCGATACCACCATCTTCCCCATATCATACATCCAACCATTTGAAAAGGGGTGGGGAAAATTCCTCTATCCAAACCATAATATGTACATCTCTAAACCTGTAAGAGGAACCCTAGCATGGGCTATGTTGGAACAATTATATACTAATCCCTCCCCTAGGGTTTTTCCTCACATCAAGACCAACCCCTTCTTCCTATCATTCGTTGATAAGGTAAATTGATCTAGGAAATCATCATATAGGTTTCTATTTAAAAAATCAATCTAGCCAGAATGTTACTTTGACAGTGCCATCTTGGGTAAACTAGGGCTTCCTTGCTATTTCAAACTTGAAACAAACTAGGGCTAAACAAAAATATGAAATTACATAATAGAACCTTGCAATTTTCCACAATTCAACTAACCTATAGCCCTAAAACAATTATCAACAAGCCCTCCAACAAACACAAAAAAAAATTGCCCCAAATTCAAATTCAAATTAACCAGGAGATATAGAAATCAACTCATGACTTTGTGTTTGCAGAAACCCAAATCTTTGCTGTAACAACTCATAACTTTGTCCTTGGCCTTGAGACTGCTCCACAAAGATGTTTGAATTCTTTGTGACACAATATGGTAAGTGAATAGTCATGTTATTTTGATCAAATCATGCTAGTATATGTCATGTCCGCCATTAAAGCTTACTCATGCATTGCACCAACAGCTCCAATCGCATTTGATGCAGATTCAAATATTAGTCGTCGATCCTTCTCTTTGGTTAGATCATCGAACGGATGCCTTTAAAACAAACTAACATGATCTCCATCATGGCAATAAGTTCCCACCATACTATGCGCTACCAAGGAAATCCACGTGGCACTCGCCCATGATATCATGATCGATAAAGACCTCGCAACTTCTAATCACGTGATGGTGGGCAACTGTGGATCTCAACCATCAGTAATTTGTTCATTCAACACAATCACCAACTTTGTTATGAACCATCGAGCACCTTTCCTACCGAGATTATAACATCTTCGTTGATTTGAAACACGTGCATCTCATAACTACTTTAGTAACCCGCTACATAATTTATTAAATCCATAAAATGTATCAAAGTATTTCTATCATCTCTTCGGCTTCACTAGATGAGACATGTGGTGCTAGCTCATGATATCACAATCAACCAAAACAATGTGGTAGGGTCATCACGGGATGGTAGGGAACAACTGAGATCAAATGATAATTGATCTACGGACACAAAAACTTGTCCCTCTGCAAAATATAAAAAATTTATAAAAAGAACGAGGGGACATCACTAGGCCGAGGATAAACAATGACATAAGTTGTTTTTTAAATGAGGGAGCACAAGACCATCCAAAACTTAGGAAATAATAAAGTCAGGCGAAGGAAATAAAATGATAAATCAAAAGGGGCCCATCCTAGACGAAGCAATGGGGCTTAATTTGTTTTAAAACGCTCCCCAAAAAGTAATGGCCAAATAGATCCCACCCAAGGCATAAGATAAACACTAGGGTTTTTACATGAAGACAAAGGTAAAACCCCAACCTTAGGATTTTCCCAAACACCATAGATGACCAGAGACATAAGGCAAGATAAAAAATGGAACACAAAGAGAAAAATATTGAAGTTCCATTAGGAATCATGAAGGATGTACAATTCAAACTAGTTTCCTTCCCTGAGAAATACTTCGTGATGAATGTGATTGTAGTGGATATCTCACCTTAATATGTGATGTTACTGCCAAGATAATGGTTTGTAGCTATTGTTGGAAGCATGCAATTGGACTTATCCAATGCCATGATCCCTATAAATGGAAAAAATATGAGAATAAATAGAAATAAAAGGTCTTCTACCCTTTTTGAAGATCTACAACCACATGAAGAATTATGTTTCATTGATACTAATATGTATAACTTTAGGATTGAGGACTCTTCATCTAAGAAAGTTAATGTTTCACCATTAGCTAAAGAAGCAAAAGAGCATTTTAAAGGGAATGATCTATGGTTCATGTTTTTTGGTGGAGCATGTTCAAAAGGAGCGGGTGTTGGGGTGATTATTATATCACCAAATGGTAAGTCCTATATATACTCATAAGTCTTATAAGTCCTAGAAGTTTGAATGCACAAATAATGTTGTTGAGTATACAACATTACTGTTAGGGATTAACATGGCCATCAAACATAATATCAAGAAACTTAGAGTAATAAGGGACTCTGAGTTAGTGGTATCCCAAATTAGAGCCAAATATGTGTCTAAACACAAGAGACTAAAGCAATATAAGGTTGTTGTTTGGGATGCTATTGAAATGTTTGATGATTTCTTCATTGACTAGATGGAATAGTCTGAGAATGCAATGGAAAATCTCCTTGCAAATATTTCTCTTAGACTAGATGATATAACATTTATTGCAATATCCAAGGTTCAAGTGAAAACATGGCCTTTTATTCTAGATAATATCTGCAACTAGTAGGTATTCAATGATGACCATGATCTACTAAAATTTCTATAATGTGGAGATGAATACCACAACTAGGAAATTGATTTCCAAGGTTTTGTTGAAGTGATTGATGTGAAGGATACCATTGTTGGGAATGAGATAATTCAATTAAAGAAAAACAAAATCCCAAAGGGATTTGTGGCTCTGGAGATATTTTTAACAATGTTGATAAGTACAATGCAAAATCGGCCCCAATACATGAACAAGACCTTAAGGAGATAAACTTGTCAACAAAAAATACACCCAAAAGGTATATTTTGGGGAAACTGAACACAAAAGCTAGAGTTATGCTTATTTCCTTACTTAGGAAATACAAGCATGTATTTTCTTGGTCTTATAGTATCTTGAAGGCATAAAGGGGACCTTTTTCAGCATGAGATTCTTCTAAATTTTGATGCCAATCCTTTCAAGAGAAAGCAAAGACCAATAAATCCTACACTAGCATCCAAAATATAATAGGAGCTAATGAAACTTAGAGATGGAGGAATTATCAAATATATTAGACATTCCACTTTGGCTTCTAATCTAGTGCTATTCAGAATGAAGAATGGATGCATCAGATTATGTGTAGATTTTAGAAATCTAAATGTGTCTTCATTTAAGGATAATTACCCATTACCAAAATATGGAGGCAATGTTGTAGAAAGTGACTAGTTGTGAGTTATTGTCTATGATGGACGGTTTCTCAAGTTATAACTAGGTAAAGGTAAAAGAATTAGAGTAGTACAAAATTGTATTTACCACACCATCGAGAACAAATGTGTATATCGAGATGTCATTCGTCCTAACAAATGTTGGAGCAATATTTCAAAGAGCTATAGATGTTTTATTTTTAGATCTTATTGATATAATCATGGTAGTCTATCAAGATGACTTGAATTATTTTTTCTAAGAAAGGAGATCGCTACATGCATCTTTCAAGCAATGTTTTTCTAGAGATATTGAATATAGCGTATCTCTTAATCCTAATAAGTGTGTGTGTGGGGTTACAAAAGGAAACTTTCTTGGCCATATTATGTCAAAAGAAGGATACAAATATATCTAAAAGGAAAGGATCCCTCAACCTAAAATTGTCAAATTCATTTAGTATTTCTTTGGGTAGGTGAATTTTGTTAGAAGGTTTGTCATAATTTTTTTTGAGTTGACAAAATCTATTTATAAGATGATCAAGAAAGGTGAATCCATATTCTATGGGGAAGACCCAAATAAGGAATTCCAAAGCATTAAGGAAGTAATCAAGTAAGCTCGTGTACTAAAGTCTCCTAATTTTTCACAGCCTTTCCAATTGTTTTCCTTCACTTCCTTTTATACCATAGTTGTTGTTTTGTTGCAGAAGACTTAGGATGGGTATGAGCAACCTATTTCCTTCTTCAAAATTTATTTCCAAGATTCTGAATTAGAATATGACATAATGGAGAAGTAGGTTTATTCTCTAGTTAATTTAGTAAATAATTTTAGACCTTACTTTGTAGGGGCTACAATGGTTGCTTATGTCCCTAATGTTGTAGTTAAAGATATATTTACTCAATAAGAATAAATAAGGAGGAGGTTCATATAGATCAACAAAATCCAAGAATTTAATATAGATATACAAATAACAAATCTTGTCAGAGGACAAGGGTTGGCTAGGCTTATGGTTGAATCAAACATTGAAGTGAATTGGGTGAATCATTTAGAGACAAGAACAACCTCAATGGATTGGGTGATCCCACAATACTAGTTTACAATTTTTGGCCAAACTAGACACTAAAATATTTTTTTCTAACTAAATCTTCACTTTCGGGCACCTATAGCGGCTAAACCGTGAGGAATTTGAAGATGATGCAAACTAGTAATTTGTGAAATTTTGTCCATAGATTCTAAATATATTTTTTTCAAAATTTTTGGAATTAGATTGCACTTATTTTTCCATCTCCTTCAAAAACTAGGTTTTTTTAGTAAACAACATTTTTAAGGAGTGACACTCACCGTATAATGCATAACTTTTTTTTCCATGAAGGATAAAATTCTAGATAAATTTTTCAAATTTAAATTTGTAACTATAATATCTAGTGCTTCCAAATGGTTTCATAGTGTTTTATTGAATATTTTTTCCTTAATCAGGTTTCAAAGTCAAACCAATTACAATTTAGACATAGGCGGACCGTATAACACGTAACTTTTTTTGTATGTATCAAAATTGAATTTTTTTTGTTGGATCAAGGACTTAAATATCTAGTGCACTCATATTTTTCAATTTTTTTTATAATCTGCTATTTCTCCACATGCGTAGAACAAAGCGCTTGATTTCCAGTGAAAAACCTATGTTTAATAAAACTAAAAAAAAAATACATAATAAAACCAAAACCTATTAAAATTATATTCGTTGGATAGCTCATTCTGAGGACTACCATCATCCAATTAGATCTATGAAGTCTCCATTTTCATCCTCAACCCAAGCTTTGAAGCACAAAATTCTGGACTTTTTTGGTGTATGAGGGGGAGAAAGGGGGAAAAGGGGGGTTCGAGCAAACTAGGGGGATTCGCTCAAACCCCTAGGGGTTTGCTCGAACCAGGGTTTGAGTGAACCCCCTTTCCACAAGTCTTCACTTTTGGTTTTTTCTAGGAATGGTGGGCCCCATCATTAAATGGGTTCACTCAAAGTGGGGTTCTATTGAACCCCGTTTGGGTTTGCTAGAACCAAAAGTTCATTCAAACCCCCAAAAACCATTTTTTTTTGCATGGGGTTGTTTTTTGAAACTTTTCCTTCCTCACTAGAATTGTAAACCACTTTTGTGGGTTTACCCATTCCAAGTTGCAATAATCTCCTTGGTATAAAGATATTGTGTATTAATTGAAAGAAAAATCATGTCCTAAAAACATGAGTTATAGTTAAAAGAGGACACTTAAGTTGCACCCTATCAAATATGTTGTGTTGTAGAATGAGCTATATTGAAGGAATAGAGATGGGGTACTAATCAATTTTGTAGATGAGGAACAAGCTACCCATATCCTTGATGAAATGCATAATGGAGTGTGTGGATAACACTTCATAACCAAAACTACTACTCACAAGATCTTGAGATTAGGTTGTTGGAAACCTACCTTGTTCGGTGACACACAAAAATTGGTAAGGAAGTGTGAATCATGTCAAGAAACTTCTAGATCTTTACCTTTGATTCCAATCTATGTAGAAGCCCCTTCTAGTAGTGGGTTATTGATTTTATTGGAGAAATCACAAAAAATCTAGTGATGGGTATAAATGGATACTAGTAGCAACCAACTACTTTACTAAGTGAATTGAAGCAATCCCTACTAGGAAAGCCACTAGAAAAGTTGTAATAGATTTCATATTGGAAAATATTATTATCATATTTGGAGTACCAGTTAAGTTAGTCACAAATAATGTAATGTGCTTTAGATCTAAGGAATTCATAACTTTTTGCCTCAAGTTTGGAATAAATATTTCTTATTCATCCCTATATCATCCACAAGGAAATGGACAAGTAGAACCAAGCAATAAAATCTTGATGAAAATCATAAAAATAATAATAGGAAAGAATAAAAGGTCCTAGGATGCTAAGCTCAAGTTGGCACTTTGGGCTAACAAAGTGACCATTAAAAAGTCCACTAGTAAATCTCCATACAAGCTAGAATATGGTTTGAAAGTAGGAATGCGTATAAGTAACTTGCTAGCCATTTAAAAATTCATCTAGGAGAATGATGAAGATTTTTGTGATGTTATGACATGTAGGATAAATCAACTTAGAGATCTAGATGAGTCAAGAAGGATGATACAACAAAGAAACATTAGATAACACTAGTAGGTAAAATATCTATTTGAAAAAAAGAGAAACAACAAGAAAATTAGAGATAAATGATATGTTCCTCTTATGGAATGCAAGATCTTAAGATAACCATCATGAGGACTCTTACTTTTATAGATCTTAAACAATGAATTTATGGAATTGCTAGTGCATGGAAATTTCCTGAAACCCTACTTTTCTTAAAGTTGGTCTTTTCCATGCACAACGTACCATATATAATTTTTTTGCAGTCTTCCTCTTGTATTGGTTCTATTTATTCTATTTTTTTATGGTTTGCTTCTTAGAGATCTTGATCCTCATATTGCTTCCCTGCATCAATTATTCTCAAATAGATCCACTAATAGTACTTGTTCAAATTTTAGATCTCAACCCATTTAATGCCTCTAAAAATATGCAATATTATGATATTGCTATCAGGATTCAACCGTGTAGTTTCGAGTCAAACTCATTGACCCATGTTTCATGAGTAGTGGTTCACCGGAACCCATCTCTCATGATATCGAATGGTCCACTTAGCACTCATTGCATCTAGGTGGCTCGGAGGTGAAGCGCTGGGGCCGGACCCACATCACCTAAATCAATGATAATGGTGATATCATGAAGATGGAACCGTGAACTCGAAACTACGGTTGATTGATAGCAATATCATAATTTGACACGCTGTGGAAAAATACCTCCTACTTATCAATATGCAATATGGTCATATGTAATAGGGTTTTAAAATTTTGAAATAGGGTTTGTGTTAAAACCATAAACCCTTGTTGAGACTACTTACACTTTCTTTACGTTTTTTTTTTACTACCTACTCTAGTATCCTAATCATTTAAGTATTTACTCATGGCCTTTGCTTCATTTCCTAATTGTCCCCCTTTACTGCTTACCAGTTCTACATCCTAATGCACTTTAAACATCTTTAAAAATCATACTTAAATGTATGACTTAATCTCTTTGGTTATTAGTGGACCCCACTAGAGACACTTGTTGGCTTCTCATTCCAGTACTAATCCCTTTCACACCATAATTTATAAAACCTAGTGCATAAGTAAAATGTGTTAAGCCTTCAATGGTATCCGTTATAAAATGGGAACATGTTTGCTTCTGGTTCTAGTGCATGTTTCCCTCATATCGCATTTTCTTCTTTGCAATGCATACATAAAACTACGATAGATTGACATTATTTGACTATGCTAAACATGTGGTTTTTGTTGATTAGAGCATAGAATTATATTGTACCACATTATTTGATTATCAACACATAGGAAAAAAAATTATCCTTGTATGAGTTAAAAGGATAATACTTATCAAGTTCTCATTGATGTTCTTTGCAATGTATTTTACAAATCAAATATTATTTCTTCAATGTGGTGATACTTTGGTGACTAAAAGAAAAAGGGACACACATACATTGCTCATTTTAGTGCATAGTGCTAATACACAACATTTTCACCAAAATATTTGTAAAAAACTTATTTGGTACACCTTTTGATGATGTTGATTGTCCATCATACCATGACACTTCAAGATCGGTGGCTAGAATTCAAATTTGGAAATGACTACTTGGAAACAGATAGTTTCACTCGTGTGAACCATTACTATGGCAATTAAGGTGCAACCATTTTTTCTAAAGCAATACATATAGGATTTTCTATATCATTATAACCAAATCATTTCTAAATCTAGATGAAAATTTTACCTCTTTAAGAATGTTGTGCAAATGAAGACTAGGGTTTCCAAGTGAATTCATGTGTAAGGCATTCTTGTTATTTTGTGAACCTATAATTTTTAAGAATTTCTTTTGGTTACAATAAAGTATTTTTAGAAAGGTATTTACTTTTCTATTATGGAAATTTGAAGGAATTAAAATCCTAGGTTAATTAAGAATTACTTATAGAAAACCCTACTTGTTTGAGAAATTTTAGAATGAGTGAGTCTACCACTAAGTCAAGGGGGGGTAAAGGGACTCCTTGAGGATGACCTAATGAAAAAAATTCATAGATCAACAAAGAGAGAAAATCATGCTCAAGGTATAGGGGTTTTGATAGATACAATAAGTGAAAGAGTTGGTTATGTTATCATTCCTCAGCAAGGTTGGAGCCTGTTTGAGTATAGATATAAAAGAAGTAAATTTGATAGACCTATCTCAAATCTCTAGACTAAAGATTTGGGTCAAAAGTGATGAGGGAGCTCCATTATTGGAGATATCTAGGCAAGTCATTAGGGATACCTTTGGCTTGGATGTTGTGGCTAATGTAGGTATTTATTTTAGAGCTCTAAATAAAGAGATTTCCAAGAAAAATCATAATTTTAGAGTGATATCATTGTCATAATACAAAAGGAGAGGGTCAGACAAGAAATTGGTTAAGTTTTCCAAAAATCAAGTTGAGCCTTTTGATTTTGATATTTTTGAAGACTACTTCAGCAATACTTACTTTTCTTTATGCCAAGTATTAGGAGAAGACTGCAAGGTTCAAATTCTTGTGCACATGATGATGTTGGCTACAAATGTATAATACGAAGACCTAAACGTAAGTATTGACTTTACTCCTTAATTACATCTAGGGCATCCACAAGAAGTTGAGGGACATGAAGGACCCAAAACTTGGGTTGTATTTCAAATGGTACTCTTTATTATGTTACTTAATATTGCACAATGGGATGAAGATATGTAGAAAACCAATGAAATTAAGGATGGTAGATGATGATGGTGTTTCATTTTTGGTTCAATTGTGGACATATCAATGGGATTCCCATTTTTCTTCTACTAATTATTTGGTATTTGAGAATATATTTGTTCAAAGTATCTTGTATAAGTAAGGCCTTCAACCTAAACAAAGATTATCAAATAAAGTGGTTAAGTTCCTTAGGCCTTTAGAATTTCATCCTAAGAATATTATTGACCATAATTGGTGAGATTGGTACCTCCATACAAATTGCACATTGATTAGGGTTTGTGGTACTCCTGTCCAACCCCACTTCTTACCAAAGTACGTATCTAATAGAATTACTTTCATAGAAATCATGTGGAAATTAAATGAATCTACTAAATATCATCTTAGTTCAATAAAGAATGGATCTCATGTTCTTGCTAGGATGCACTTCTCTAACTTCAACATTACAACTAAGGAAGACCTAGAGGTTTTACCTTCTCTTCTATAAACATATAGAATGAAGGTTGATATTGCAAGAACTGTGACCCTAAATGCTACATAAACAAAATTAAGTTGGAGGCCAAATTGTCACCATATTACTACAAGTTCAATGCTTTTGATGATGTGATAAAAAACTATCTGAAAAATGAGCAAGTTAAGGAGAGAAAGTGAAATGAGATTAGAATTGGGCAAGTTGAGGAAAGAAGGAAAAAATAATTGTTTTCTTATAAAGGATATTTCATTGATATTGCAAATCCATCTGACATAAAGATAAAGTTTCTTGAAAATATGATAGATACACATTCATGGGGAAGCCCTCTTTAGAGGAAAGGCCCAATGAAAGTGAAGTTGAACATCCAATTCAAAAAGAGGCTATGCCTACACAATTAGTAGTACATCATGTCACAAGTCTTGGGGTGCCAAGTGGCAAACAACCTTTGGTAGATTACTCTATAAATCTTGAGGATGATGTACAAAGAAATCTTAAGGATGAGGATATTACAAAAAATATGCCAAGTGATGAAGAGGTTGATCAAGTATTTCCTCCTCCTCAAATAAATCAAAATTATAAACAAACAGTGCCATCAAATAGGCTCTTACTGGATTTAAATGATCCAAATATAAGAGAAAATGATGTAATAGCTTTATCCTACAACCAATTCATCATTGATGATAGCTTTATTACCTCCAAGGAATTTAAATATTTTGTGTCAAGCATAAGGAGGGAGGAATTCGAAGAAAAAACAAATAAAGCTAACAATGAGGTACACTCCTCAAACTATGAGGAGATTACTCAACAGGTTTTAAAAGAAATGGATTTTGATATAAGAAACATCACCCTAGAATGGGGAAAGAGGCTTGTAAGGGAAAGTGGTTTTCTTTTACTCTCAAAATGGGATATTGCTTTAGCCATTGCTCTAAATACAATAAAAAAACAAAATGAGGAAGATTTTACATCTTGTGAGCATGGTGAAAAGATGTATTTTGGATTTGATTTTAGTCCAAAATGGGAGACATTAGCTATTTGGGAAATGGCCCCAACCACAGACAAGCCTAAAGTTACAAAATATGTGCAAGAACTACTAGTCTAAGTTTTTCAGGGAAGGAATAAAAATGCAAGTGTAATTTTTTTGTACATCAATATAAAATTCTTAGAAGTATGAATATTTTGCAACAGACTCACAATCAATTGTCTCCAATGTATATTCTACTAATTTTATGAATAACATTGATCAAGGATAATTGATGCTCATTTTTTCCTTGTTGTGTAAATGAATGTTTCTTATATAGCATTTACTAAAGTAATGGATTAAATAGTTATGTCTAAAATATTGAGATTTTTAATATGTTTAGCGATTATTAAGAAGAATTGGTTATAATTTTAAATTCAAAGAATATCATTGTAAGGCAATGATGTGTAAGCTCTCATGGAATTTATTTCCAATTTGTTGTTCAAAAACCTTGCATTCTCTTTTGACTCTGTTACCAATGATTTAAGGTACCACTCTAAGTGTGAATGTTCATTACAAGTGTAATGAAATAACTTGCACAATAGAAGAATATGATATGAAATATGCTACAAATACTTGATAATAACTAAGAATAACAAGCCACTTTGAGGGGGGAAACCTCCAAATATATCTAAGGAGAACACATTTCACAATATGATAACGAGATAAGACTCACAACCTCATATATATACCTATTTATGCCCAAGATATCCCCTAGGATGACTTAGACACCACTATATAAGCCCAAGGATGACCTAACAAACTAAATAATAATATAATAATGATAACATGACTTAATTATGAGTTAAGATAGCCACAATACAACTATTCATAACCCAATGTACACCAATATTAAGGGTGTAACATGCCCCCCTCTTCAAATAAGCATTGTCTTCAATGCTAATCAAGTTTGGATTCTTTTGAATGAACTCCTCATCCTCCCATGTGGCATCTTCAACTAGTAAATTCTTCCATTGGATGAGATACTCAATGAGAGTTCTATTCCTCAACTTCTTTGTGTGTGTTTGATGAATGCACTTTGGTTCCAAAATGGTTCTTCCTTCTTCATCAAGCTATGGTAGTGTTGTTTGAGTTGGAATATTATGCCCAATTACCTTCTTCAAATAAGAAACATGAAAAACTAGATGTATCTTTGTTGTTGGTAGCAACTCTAGCTTGTAGGTGTAATGTCACAGAATTGCACCTAGGGGCAATTCCACATTTTGGCATTTTTACCTAGCATTTATGATGCCTTTGAACATTAAATATGAAATCCCATGGGTTGAAATTTCATGATTTTGATTGCATGCATACTTGTGGCTAAGTGATAGAAGCCTGGTGACATGTTTCCTGAGAATCTAGGCTTTGGATGCACACACAGTGCTTAGACGTCTGCGTGACACGCTAGCATCCTGATAGTTTCCTGAGTTTGAAATGAGGAATCTAGAATACTAACCATTGTGACACATGTCCTAGTGGTTACATTCTGGAAGTAATGGCTCTTTGTCGCCCTTGCAAGCATCAAGAACCCCTTCTTGGCTCTCATTTGGGGGTTGGAAGATATTCACTCAAGCTTTCTTGTTACTTGTTCCAACTCAGATTTCTCTTCATCTTTGATAGCAATTCTCTCACAAGAAAATCCATGCTAGACTGAGGTCCTCCCAACAACAACAACTCTCAATAAAGTGTTCAATAGTGCATCCGTGTGCTCCAGAGAGGGTTTAGGTATGTGGGTAACGCTCTCTCTCTTACTTTCCTTTCCTACTTGTTCAATTATTATCTTGTGGTGTGGGTTCTACTCCTGAGTGGTTTTTTCTTTCACCACATGCTTATTGTGGTGTGGGTTCTACTCGTGAGCGAGTTTTTCTTTCACCATGTATGCTTTGTTTACTTCATTTACACTCCTTTCCAACTTGGTTTTCCATGGAGGTGGGAACACCAAAATGGGGGTTTGACTGAGGCAGGCCCCTATACATCCACCCAACAATTTTCCTCTTGTTCTTTTGTGTGTAGGTCACAAAAAGGGGCTTGGAGTGAAGATCCAAATGTCTAGAGAAATTTAAGCTTTCTTCAAGCATCCTTGCTTTCATTTCAATTTTTGGTTTTCTAACTAGTTATATTGTTCAATACACCTTAGACTTGAGCTTAGAAGTAAAGCTCATTTTTGTCCGTTTGAGTTCCTGAGTTCTCTATTGCTTAGGATGCCAATATGTCCTTTAGATGACAGTGTGTCGCACTAGCGTCCTAAAACCACACCCACATTAACGTATTTTGGTCGAGAGCTCCCTCTTCTAAGACAAAAATATCTTGGTTTTGCTCTCTCAGGGTCTCTAGTAGTTTTTCCCAAAGCATAACTAAGTCCTAGTTCTTTATCATTTTTCTAATCTATCATTCTAAGGTGTATAAGGGCAGTTTGTTCCTTGGTGATCTCTCAAGAAAGGAGAGACCCATGTGCAACAAATCCCTCTTATATCACAATAGGAAACACTACCAATATTTTGCATGATATGGTATGGCCCATAATACCTTGGAGATAACTTATTATTCCTTTTTTGTTCCTTCAGTGAGATTTGCTTAAGGCTGCAATCTCAAGAAGACCCAATCCCCAACTTCAAAACTTCTTTTAGTATGATGTTGGTCTACCTGTTGTTTCATTAAATTTTGTGCCATGGCTAAATTCTACTTGAGTCCTGAAAGTACCTGTTGTTGATGAAGCAAGTGGTCCTCTATTGCTTGAACTCTTGGTGACACCTTTAATGATGATGTGATGGAAGGAGGATGGTATCCATAAAGTGCCAAAAATGGACACATTTTTGATGAGCTGTGAAAAGAAGTGTTATACCACCATTCTACAAGTGGTAGCCAATCTACCCATTGAGATTGTTTCTCTGAAGTGAAACAACATAGATATCCTTCCAAACACTTATTAACAACCTCATTTTTCCCATTTGATTGAGGGTGGTATGAAGAGCTATGAGCCAATTGAGTACCCAAACATGAGAATAAATCTTTCCAAAAGTGACTAGTGAAGATAGGATCATGATCACTAACAATAACCTTAGGTGTACCATGTAGCTTTTGGATATTATCCAAAAAATATTTTGCCACTACACTTGTTGTAAAAAGATGTGATAATGTAATGAAATGTTCCTATTTAGTGAGGTGATCAACTACTACCATGATTACATTATGACCTTTAGATTTGGGAAGCCCTATGATGAATTCCATGGATACCTCTTCCCAACGTTGGCTAGGAATAGATAAGGGCTGCAAGAGACCCGGTGTCTTAATTGTCTCCCCTTTATTCCTTTGACAAACCAAACATTTAGGCACAAATTTTTGAACATCACCTTTTAGCCCTTCGCAAAAAAAATCTTGGTTGACTCAATGGTATGTCTTAAAAAATATTGAATGACCACCAATTGGAGACTCATGTAGCTTTGTGAGAATCTTGTTTTTAAGAGTGGAATTCATGGAGAGATACAAACACTTTTTATACCAAAGAGTATCTCCCTTCCAACAAAACTTATCTGAACTACTATGATCACTTTTTAATTGTTGGATGAGATTACTTTTTGCAACATCATTTTTCCACTCTGCTTTAGCTTCCTCCACCCAATTTGCTTGTAATATTGAAAGGGCACACAAAAAGGATTCATCTTTCTCATCCTTCCTTGAAAGTACATTTGCCACAATATTTTCCTTCCCTTTCTTATATACAATCTCAAAGTCATATCCTAACATCTTAGTGACCCATTTTTGTTGCTCTTCATAAGATAGTCTTTTCTCCAAAAAACATTTTAGGCTATCATGATTTGTATTAACCTTGAAGTGTCTACCCATTAGATAAGGCCTCCATTGTTTAATTTTGTGAAGGATTGCTAGCATTTCCTCTCATAAATAATTTTTAGTTGATTCTTACCCTTTAATTGACGACTCTCAAAAGCAATTAGTCGACCTTCTTGCATGAGAACTACTCCTATCCCATTTTTAGAAGCATCACATTCCATAATGAATTCCTTGGTGAAGTCAAGAGTGGAAAGCACTAGCGTTGTACACATAACCTCCTTCAATCTCTCAAATGTTGTATTAGTGGACTCATTCCAATGAAAAGAATCCTTCTTCAATAAAGTGATGAGGGGTGCTTCTATACGATCATAATTCTTTACAAATCTTCTATAGTACCCTGTCAATCCAAAGAAACCCCTTAGTTTCTTAATGGTTTTTGGAATAGGCCATTCCATGATAGCCTTAATTTTGTTAGGGTCCACCTTTACTCCTTCATATGAAACCATGTGTCCCAAATACCCCACCTCCTTAAGACCAAAATCACACTTGGATGGCTTAGCATAGAGTTGATGATCTTCAAGTATTTGTAATGCTTGATCTGCATGTTGCAAATGTTCTTCCCAAGTCTTGCTATAAATCAATATATCATTAAAGAACACTAACACAAACTTGTCAAGAACTTCTTAAAAATGGAATTCATCAAACTTTGGAATGTAGATGGTGTATTAGTAAAACCAAATGACATCACCAAAAATTCATAATGACCCTCATGAGTCTAAAATGTTGTCTTACAAATATCTTCCTCCTTAATCCGAATTTGGTGGTAACCAGATCTAAGATCTAACTTGGTAAAATACATAGCTCCATTCAATTCATATAGAAAATCATCAATGACTAGAATAGGAAACTTATCTTTAATGGTGTACATGTTGAGCACTCTATAATCTAGACATATGTGCCAAGTGTCATCCTTCTTACGTACCATCACCATAGGCAAGGAGTATGCACTTTGGCTATGCTTGATAATTCCTGCCTCTAGCATCTCCTTAACATTTTTTTCTATCTCACTCTTTTGTATGTGTGGGTACCTGTAAGGCCTGATGTTTTGTGGTTGGATCCCTAGAACTAATTGTATGGCATAATCATGATACCTCTTAGGAGGAATTCCTTTAGGCATATCTCCAAGAACAACTAGGTGATGATCAATTATAGCTTGTAAATTTGGATGAGTAGAAGCATTAGATTGAGATACTTCTAATGAACATAGTTGGGCCACAAATCCATCCACTCCTTTCTTAAGCAACTTTTGCATTTTATGAGAGCTTACCATCTGTGGGGACTTTTCCTTCAACCCCCTTAGCTCTAATACCCTTCCTTCTAATTGAAATCTCATGAATAATTCTTGGAAGTTCATCTCAATTGTTCCCAATGTAGTAATCCATTGTACTCTCAAAACAATATATGCTGCACCCATGGATATCACATACATTGGGGTATCAAGTTGATAATCTCCCATGGATAATTTATGCTATGGCACTTCCTTGAACAACTAATTGTACCACCAGGGTATGTGCAGGATCATGATGGGCCAAAAAGTGGCAATATGATGGGTATCTACTTTTTTTTTACCCAAAATTGATGAAATGAAAAGGGTTTTTAAAGGAGATTCTCATCTTCCCACCAATATAAATTACTCTTTACTTTGAATTTAATAAGAATTATTATTCATTTTCTATTCAAATTATGACTAAAGTCTATTGATAGGCTAATTGAAAACATTATAGCTTTCAAATGGTATGATTTTTTGAATCAAAACATGCATCACATTCTAGCTATACTATAGGATTACATGAAGTTTGACCTTAAGAGGACATACAAGTTTTATATTTTTAAAATTTGTAATAAAAAATCATAATTAATATTTTAATTGGAAAAATTACCATCACATCGGACATGAGTCCTCCTTTCAAAATATTATAAAAATATTATCATTTTATTGTGGTTAGGGTGGTTAGACTCTACTTTATTTTTTCCCTAAAATTTAAGTACTAAATTTCAAATTTTCACCACCTTATTTTAGAAACTACATTCAATTTGCTAAAATTCTATTCTTGCATATTTTCGAAATAATATAGATAACTTATTCAATTTTTTACGTCAAGTTGCCTAACTTGATTTTTTTAATTTTTTTGCCACTTAAGGGCTTGTTTTTTCCATAATGATCCTGCACATACCCACCATCTACAATCAAAACTTGAAACTCTAGAGCTAGATATATAAAAAAAATTAGATGAGTAGCTAAATTTTTGTTGATGAAATTATGAGTACTACCTGAGTCAATCAACACTGTTACTTTGTGCTTCTTTAAGAACCCCACCACCTTGAGAGTTTGTGGAGCAATGAAACCGTAGAGTGTATGACAAGAAATGATTGGTTGAGAATCATGTGATTCCTCATTTGACTCCCTTTCATCCTCTAACATGGGTTCCTCCTCTTCTTCCTCACTTGGAACTTCTATATAGGACAATTTCCTTTCACTACATTTATATCCTCGACTGTATTTGCTATCAAAATTGAAATACAACCCTTTTGCTCTTTTCTCCTCAATTTTTTGTGGAGTCAACCTAGTAGGTTGGGGAAGAGAATGTGTTGAATATCCTTTCTCTCTTGTCACATTAGCCCCTTGCTTCATAGGAATCAAATAATTTTCCTCCACCCTACGTGCTAAGATAAAAGACTCATTTATAGAGTTAGGACTAAACATGTGTACCTCATGTTGAATGTGATCATTGAGACCCCCCAAGAATAAATCATTCAAGTTCTCCTCTATAATTGTATCCACTCTTAAGGATATATTTTGGAATTGTTGAATATAATCCTTAATTGATCTTGTTTGTTGAAGTTTAGCTAGCTAGCTGAAGAAGTTGTCTGTCATGCTATTGCTATATTGTGGTTGGAGTTCCTCCATAAAAATTGACCATGAGACAATAAGACCCTTTTTCCTTCGATGAGTACAAAGCCAACAATACCAAATGAATTGATCTAGTTCTATATATATGGAATCCATTGTGACCTTCATCCATTTGGGATTTGATGTACTTCAAAAAAAATCCACATTTGGTTTATCCATGTTAGAGGATCTTTGCCATCAAACTTGCACCTATCCACCTTTGGAAATAAATTCCTGGATCCCATAGGATTATTAAAACATGTGTCAATGTTAGTTGACTTGGAAGTATCACCTTGGTTGCTTGAGAACTCCTTTCTTGGTTCATTCATATAGGCACTTAACATGCTTCGTATATTTGATATATCTCCTTTTAGGTCATACCTATCCATCTTCATTGAGGAAATGTATTCCCTGACCTTAGTGATTTCCTCATTAGGAGTAATATCCTCTATTGTTACCCCATCCTTATCAAGAGTCTTCCCCGAAGTGACAACATTCTTTTAGCCCCGTGTTGCAGGCCCTGTCATTGATGGGAACCAATAATTTTGAAATAAATCACACAAATGAAACTTAAATTCTTTAAAAAAATTATTATAACTACTAGGGCCAAAATACCTCTCACCTAGAAAAATCTCCAAGAAATTAGCCTATTTACAGCCTTGAGAGTGATATTTGTGGAAACCTTAATTTTTCAATAACTTTCTTATTTCTGCTCCAATTTCTTCAAATTTTCTACTATAATCTCCTTTAGTATGTCTTCAAAAACCCAACAAAAATTATGCTCCAATTCAACAAGATGTGAGAGATATGTAGATTTCAAATAAATTGTGTAGAAACCCTAATTCTGCAGTAATTCACTCAATTCTGCTCCAATTCCTTTGAAATATGAACTGTAGCTTTTTTAATATGTTCTTCAAAAACCCTTTAAATTTTTTTAAAAAAATCACCAAAATCTGAAAGATATGCTCTTCCCAAAATCACCTCCAATATTGAGAAAAAAAACCTTACCTCTATAGTGCCAAGACCATGCTCTGATACCACTTGTAATGAAATAACTTGCACAATAGAAGAATATGATATGAAATATGCTGCAAATACTTGATAATAACTAAGAATAACAAGCCACTTTGAGGGGAAAACCTCCAAATATCTCTAAGGAGAACACACTTCACAATATGATGATGAGATAAGATTCACAACCTCCTATATATATACCTATTTATGCCTAGGATATCACCTAGGCCAACTTAGACACAACTATATAAGCCCCAGGCTGACCTAACCAACTAAATAATAATATAATAATAATAACATGACTTAATTAGGAGTTAAGATAGCCACAAGCAGACTATTCATAACTCGATGTGCACCAATATTAAGGGCATAACAACAAGTCCATGCATTCATTTACAAGATGATTTCAATTTATATCTTAATTTGTTCTTTAAGCTTTGCATATGTTCTTGAAGCCAATAATGTAGGAGTCTTCAAGAATTTAGCCCATTAAGTCTAATTTATTTACAATTTTTGACACATTTCATGAGAACATTTTTGTTTAAACAATATCCTGATATGATTTAGGTACAATTTCATTTTATATTGCTAAGGATCACCCTCCTAGGTCTTGCATAACCTAAAGTGCAAAGGAGAAAATTGTGAAATCAATCTCTTGTTCATTGGCCAACCTCTTGACATCTTTGAGTATAGGAGCTGGCTATTCTTTAGATAATTTTGAGAATCATTTGGAAATCAAGGACAAACCAATAGGCTCAAAACCCAAAATTCCCACACATACAACTTTATCAAAAAATCAAAATTTAAAATTAAACAACTTGCGCATTACAAAATATTTTTCACAAATAAAGACCTTGGTCCCCTCATGGATTAAGGTCAAGGTTCACTAGGGAATCACAACAAATATTTCTAGAGAACCTCCAAAGTTTTTTCATTGCCCATAGAATCCAACCACACACTTACAACCAAACATTAATATATCCCACAAAATAGTCAAAGCAATAATTAACAATACCTTAATTTCCAAAAAAATCAATCTTTATAAGTATCCAAAATCTACATATTTATCAATTTTGGATAATAATCGTGAGTAAGTTCACTAACATAATCACACACACACAATTCACATTTATCACATAATATTTCACAATTTTCTTTTTAATTTTTACCATAATCAAACACCACTATTTAGATTACTACTACTAGTTCAAAATCATATTAACGTTAACACTCATCATACTATAATTAAAATCAAAGCATGATATTAAAAAGGAAATATGCTACCTTAAAACCATTCTCATAAATAATAGAAATAAACCACAATCATCATCATCGTCATCATCACAATGATTTTATGCAAAATAACACTATTTTAAACATAATGTCAATATCCATACAATCCATAATCTTAACCAAAATTCCAAACATAAATATATAATTCTATTAATACCAATATCCAAATCTAACTTTACTAAATACAAATAATTTATCACAAGACAAACATTAACCTAACACAAACTACCGTAAATATCTTAAATATATTTATTTAAAAGATGACTAAAAATATTTGAAAACACTATTAAAATTGTTATGTATATCTCACATACATACATACATACATACATACATACATACATACATACATACATACATACACTTTTATCTCTTTAACATCCTTTACACAAATGTATTTAAAATGATATAGAGTTACATTTAAAAAAAACATGTAAATGGAGACTCAAAAAAATACCTTGGGAAGAATATAGTTGAAGTGTAAAAGTTGTCTCCATCATAATATAGGACACAGGGGTAGCTTTTGGCTTGAGATGAAGAATATAAATGTATTTGACTTCTCACATAAATATGGAAATCCAAGTTTTCCATGGGAAGGTAATATCTAGTTCTAGGGGAAAGACAAGGTATTAGAATCCAAAGTCTAAGACATTAGTTTATAAAGATTATATCAAGTCTTTGCTACTAAAGTCAGTAAATCTCTTTAAATTATTGAGTTGACTTTTAAAAGTGAAAATATGATAAAACTATAGATGGTTAGCTAGGGCAATATTGTTGACTAAAGTAAATATTTCAATTTAAATTATTCCGCGTTCCCACGGAATACGTTGGAAGGATCCCTGGACTTCTGTGTATGGTTTTCAACGCAAATTTAACAACGCGGAAGTGGAATATTCACTTTGACGATAACGCGTGTGAGAGGGAATTTTAAATCACGGTTGGAAAAATTGACACCGACCATGCCCTCCACTTTTGAGGTGGGGAATTAAATATTACACAAGTTTTGTCATATTATTTTCGGACAATGGTTTAAAAATACCTAACAAAGGGTGAAAGCTAAGTTCTATATTAGATTTATCATCCAACATATTTCTAACTTCTTATTATTAAATTGAATATTTTATATTAGATGTATTGTCTATCATTAATCAATATCTGTGGGGCGTATTTCTTATGGAACAGTGAATCTCATAAATATAAGTCATTATAGTTGGAAGTATTATTGCCCATGCAATATGGTTGCTTGATGTATGTGTTAATGAAACACATGTCATGAGTTTAAGTCATAGTGATTTACATAATTATGTGTTGAAAATCATAATGTGCTTTTCAATAAGTTCGACATAATTCAAAAATATTCTAAGTATCAATGAGAGTATTGACCATATTTTAGAAAATTGCAACAATATCTAATAGAAGTGTTGATTGTGTGTTGGTAGGCATTGGTATTCCCATACATTTGTTGTATGTAAAATGGATGTCTTATGCATACCCATTATTGCATCTAGTATAGAACTTAGCTTTCACTATTACATAGAACATATTTTTCAAGAATAGTTTTCTTTTTAGTTTCTATTTTCAAAGTGATGGTGTAGAATTGGGAGAAAGGAAGAAGAGAATATTCTAGATGCTATCGTATAATATTAGTGACTACACATAAAACTATAATAGGTATGTCAACAGAGATTTATAGGTTGATATAACTTCCAATTAATTAAAAATAAGATATATGATTAGAATCAAGTATTATATTAACTGATATATATTTGAAGTCATTGAAATTTATTTTACATATTTTTAATTATATTATGTCCTTTAATTTATAACTGTAAGTCGTACAATTTCAAATCTTTCAATAAGATTTTTTTTTTAAGTCATTGAAATCAGTAAGTCATACAATTTCAAATCTTTCAATAAGAAAAAAATTGTAAAAAAAAAAACAAAAATAGATATATAGATTGAAAATTGATTATTGTATTAATCTATATAGATTTGAAATTAATGAAATTTAAATTTAAATTGATATTTATTCATAAATTTTAAATCTCTTGTCCCTTAACTCATAATAAACTTAGATGAACATATAATTTTATATTCTTTGATAAGAAGAAATATGAAAATTTCTAGATTAAGAAAACATCACTAAACAATATGATCTTTTTAACTATAAAAAGGCATGAATTGTGAAGATGTGATACATTTAGACTTTCTTAAGTCAAAAGCTTCCTTAAAAAGCTTACCTTTTAAGGACATTATTAAAGTAAGCATCTATATAGTTTAAGATAAAGGTTTTTTAAATTTTGATGCAAAAATAAACTAGGTTTTTTATATTTTTTATTTCTATTATGAAATATTTGGTATTTATATGTTAAAATATATGATAAAGATAGTAGTATTAATAAGAGATAAAGTCAAATCTATTGTATTTTTTATATCACAATAATAATGTATTAGAATTTTCTTTGTCATTTTATTTTAAAATATGTTTTGATTTAATTAAACGTTAATAAAATAATTTTTAGAATATGTGAATTTGTATGTTTTTAATAGTTGATATGTTAAGAAAAAATACTAAAAAAAATAATTTTGGCAGCCATGAATTTTATAATGATAATTCATTCATCATTTTTTTATTATATTGAGATCTAAATGTGATTTAATAGTGCATTAATATTATATCACCAATCAATATCAAATTCATTACTATTTTTAAGTTCATTAACATATCTATTTGATTTTGTTTCATTGATTGTAGCTCAAATAAAACATAAAATTTTAAATGATTATATAAAAGATGCACAAACACTTAATCATTATGGGACCTAGAAATGAGATTTCAATAAAATAGATCAAGTAAACATAGTCATAGAATATGGTGGTTATAGGATAAAACTGAATATATTTCATAGAAAGACTTGAAGGCTTCTCAAAGAAATGCCTTGAGAATATGGAATCTCATGGAACATGAGGGTTGTAGGGTATGTGTAGAGATAGTTAGATGAAAAGTCTTAGGAGAAAATTAAGGGAATCATATTGGAATATTTATTGCTTTAAATACAAATATATGTGTATGTCCTAAAATGGGAGCTTTAAAAAATGACATGGCTTGAAATGACATGTAGAATCTTAGAAGGATTGTTAAGTAGGTTTTGAATAATTAAGAAATCCATCATACAAAGAGGGCAATTAAATTTGTATGTAACAAATTTTTTTATGTATAGTTTAGTTCTTAATCTCATTCCTAAAAAATAATAAATAGATAAAACTATTATTGAAATCAAATTTAGTTGTTATTTGATCTCATATTCAATGATTTATGAATGATCCTACTTTTTATTGTAATAATAATAAATTCATCAATTGTCAACATATATATGATATTCAATATGCAAATAACATGGATCAAATTATAAATAACATTTAGAGCAAGGTTGAGACACCTTTCCTAACAAAATTATAAATATGCATGGCCAAAATAGTAAGAAAAGTAGTAGAATTAAAAATATACCTCACACATATATATATTTAAATTACCATTTCTAGATGGAAAAATCATTCACCTTCCATGATTGGTCAACAATTATAGGAAAATCATAGTTGTTGCATTCATCCATAACAATTATTCTCATAAGATATTTCCCACATAAGGAACACTTATTGGTATGATAAACAAAGAAGAGTGAACTAACATGGAAATAATATGTGTTAATGGAATTCACATACTTATCCCAATTTTCATTGTTTGGTTGAATGACTTAATATAATTATATATCAACAAATGGTGTGCTAATTCTGTGTAAAGTTGCGCTCATTCCCCAATTCTTCACATATCCCCAACTCTATGCATTTTCACACATTTTATCTCATCTCATTTGTTTCTACACATACTACCACATATTTGAAATTTATTATGCCCCTTATATCTAGACATTTATTCTCCATCTTAACATTAATTTTTCAGCTTGGGTCAATATTGCACTAAGAAAGTTTAACTTCTTAAATTCAATTTTTTTATTTAATTTAAATTAAATTTTCTTTGCACTAGGAGTGGAGATAAAATAATAACTCCATTTTATGTAAATTTCTTATGTAAACAACTAAATGAAAAGGTGATGTCAAGAGTCAAGGTTTGACAATAAAAGAATCATAGTTCAAGTGTCTGAGGCTTCATTTTACATGTCTTCTAGTGGTAGTGAGGTTACATGTATTTGAAATCAATCTAATATATGTTGCAAGTATGAAGGTGTTGTCATTGATGTCAACTGGTTAACTAGTTTCCAATTGGTTATTGTTGTCATTGATTTCATTGATGATGGTTATTAGCTATATATGTCGAGGATATTAAGAAGATTATAATAAAGGACGGTTGCAGGTATTCAGTGTTTGCTTTGATTTTTGCTCTGGGATTTTTTTCTATGCTAGTAAGGATCTAAGGTATTGTCCCTGCTTTGGAAGTTGCTATATACAGTGCAAGTTATGTTCACCAGTTGTGAACTATGCTTTTCTGTGTATCTAGCTAAGGTCTGAGATAAATTTTGTTGCTCCAGATTTATTCTTGTTTGAGTCTTATGACTTGTGGTTCTCAAGATAAGTTGTTAAGGTTGTGTTCAAGTTAATTTTTCTATCTAGAAAGATTGGATTGTGCTAGGGTTGTGTGTGCTTAATTGAATTTTTTTTTTTTACACTAGTTTGGTTGACCTTGTGCTTATCAATACTTTCAAAGTTTATGGAAGCGTGTCGAGGCATGTTGGGACTTATTTAGGTCCTCATTGGATGTGTTTTTGGGTCACCTACATTCTAATTCCATCGTAGAATGCTTTGGCATCGACCTAATTTGAATTTGTAAATACAAATGGTTGTGGCCTACTTTGGTTGAAGTTCAAAATTGAAGAAGGTATGAGTAAAGGTTGAGATGTAGAAAGGAAATGAATGAAAGAAAGATATATGTGAGATAGATGTGAAACAATGTGTATGTGATGCGAGGTTGAGCAGATCAGTGTGAAATCTAATTGTGAGTTTTCAGAAGTAGTGAGTTGAAGGTGTTCTCTATCATTCAAGCATGTCTACATGTGTGTGAGTGTATTGTGGTGGAAATATCCATTGCATTGAGATTTTTTTCTCTCTATAACAAATCTCTTCTATCTTCTTTGTAATTTTGTGGTAGGGAACCCTCTGGGCGGTTAACCCTTGTTGGACAACTTGTGTCTTGATCTAGATAGTGAGTCGTGTTTTGGAAATGAGCCTTTGTATTTAGTTTTGTTATTCTCTCTATTGTGGGCTAATCCTCAATGTGGTTTTTCCCTTATTTGGTTTTCCACATAAATCTGGTGTTATTGTGTGTGTGATGTTTTTTAGTTTCTATTTTTTCACTTAATGATTAATCACATTAGTAGAGTAAAGGATTTGTGAATGATAATTGATCTAATTTTTGGTGGAAGTGCTTAAAGGTTAAAATTTATTACAACTAATTGACCCCCTTCTAGTTGTCTTGTTCAACAATTGGTATCAGAGCTTGGTTCCTTGGAGAAGAGCTTAACTGCTTAAGGAAGGTTTGGGACGATGAGCAAGATCACTATTGAGTGTCCTAGGTTTGATGGGACTAACTATGCCCTCTAGAAGATAAAAATGGAAGGATATTTGGAGTACTATGGATTTGATGCTGATAATTCTTACAAGACTTCTTACAATCTTCCTACAAATGGTCTAAATATAGCTGAAGAAATCAAGGCACATGAAACGAACAACAAGGTGAAGTTTATTCTAAAGAATAGTTTTTCACATTTCGAGTTGATTAAAGTTTCAAATCTGAAGACTGCTAAAGAGGTCTAGGATGAATTGGCGAAGATGCATGAAGGAGATGAAAGGGTTAAAGAAGCTAAGTTGTAGAACTTAGAGGAACAATTTGAGCTGCTACAAATGTCTGAAGATGAAAATATTGAAACCTATGTACAAAGAGTGGATGAGCTAGTACGTGGAATGCGAGGACTTGATGCTACAATGGATGAATCCAAGATTATGAAGAAGATTCTCATAACTCTCCTTGATGTGTATAGTGAAAAATTATCTACTACTGAGGAATATATATAGATTATAAGACATATACTAAAGATAAGTTGTTGGGTACTCTAACATCTTATGAAATGAGAAAGCCTAGCTTGAGAAATGGATCAAGGATAGAGACTGCTTTTAAGGCTACAAGAGCCGATGATTTGGATGAAGAGAACTTTGATGATGTAGAAGCTAACTTTGCAAGAAGAATGAAAAAGGGCTCCGATAACTATGAAGGTAAGTTACCTTTTAAATTCTTTAGTTGTGGAGGTATTGGTCACTATGCTTCTAGATGTCTAGAAAGAGCTAAGAAGAATAAACATAGATTAAGCAAAAAAAACAAAGGGAGGATGATTAAGAGAGAATATTATGTAAATGAAGATGCTAGTATTTTTTATGAAGCCTGATTATGGAGATTTTGATGATAATGAATGCTTGTTCTTGGCTATAAAATATGGATCTAATTTTTATGATACTAAAAGACAAGTGAAGAAAAATCCTTTGGAGAAATATGAAGATACTGTGATCTCTTCCCTACATGATAAATAGGAAAATAACTACTAGGTTGTCGACAGTGGTTGTTCACATCACATGAGTGGTGATAAGAGTAAGTTTGTTAAACTTAAAATTTATGATGGAGGATTAGTTAAGTTTGGAGATGATACTGGTGCTAAGATTTGTGGAATAAGTTCCTTATTTTTTTATGGAAAACATAATACTGATGATGTCTACTATGTTAAGGGCTTAAGGCATAATCTTTTAATTGTTGGAAAAATGTGTAGTAAGGGATATAATCTTGTATTTGAGGATGAGAGATGTGAAATTAGGAAAGGATCTAGAACAATGGTTGTTGCTAGTAAGAAGTCTAAAGGAAATATTTATCAATTTAAGGGTGTTGATGGTCATTGCTTTATGACTCAGATTAATGACAGTTCGTTATGGCACTAGAGAATGGGTCACATGAATTTTGATAATATGGCGAGGATCAGTGTTGTGCATGTTGTGAGAGATTTATCAAGGATTACAAATCCTATTAATGTTGTTTGCAAGAATTGTCAATTTGGAAAACAAGTTAGAAACTGCTTTAGGTCAAAGGAACAATCTACTACCAGAGTACTAGATTCGATTCATACATATATCTATGGTCCTATAAGAGTGAGAAGTCTACAAGGGGACATGTACTTTATGCTTTTGATTGATGATTACTCTAGGTACACATGGGTTACTTTTCTTAGAGGAAAATCTAATGCATTAGATAGATTCAAGGCATTTATGGCTATGGTAGAAAATGAAGCAAATTTGAGAATAAAATGCTTGAGGTCTAACAGAGGTGGTGAATTCACCTCCAATGAGTAATATGTTTTGTGAAGTTCATGGAATAAAGAGACAGTTATCCACTCTAATAACTCCTTAATAGAATGGATTTATTGAAAGAAAGAACACAACAATTCAAGAAGCTGCTAGATCTATGATTATAGAGGTAGGTTTATCAAAATTTTACTGGAGAGAAGCTATTCAAACTACTATTTATGTGTTCAATCGAGTTCAAGAAAAAGCTAACAATAATAAGACCCCCTATGAGCTATGGTGTGGAATAATGCCTACTGTCAAGTATTTCAAGGTATTTGGAAGTAAATATTATATCAGACGGGATGAAGAAAATATAGGAAAGTTTGATGCTAAATGTGATGAAGGTATCTTCCTTTGATACTCTACTAAAAGAAAAGCTTACATATGTTTCAACAAAAGACTAAGAAATATTGTAGAGAGCACAAATGTCAAGGTTGATGAAGCATTGAAGAATTCAATTGAAGTTGATGGATATGTATCTAATGAGCCTGATTGCATAAGAATAGAAGAAGTTGTGAAAGAACAGGAGAAGCATAATGAAGAAGAAGAAGCTTCGATGGTGTCCGTAAAGACACCTAAGTATGCGTAGAAAAATCATTTAGAAAGTAAAATCACTAGAGACAAGAGGAAATGAGTATTGACAAGAAGTAGAGTTGTTGTTGATGATGAATTAAATTTGTGCTTGCTTTTTGAAGTTGAACTGAAGACAGTAAGTGAAGCATCTAATGATGAGAATTTGATGAAAGCTATGGAAGAAGAATTTATACAGATTGAGAAGAACCCAACTTGGGAATTGGTCCCTAGACTAGCAGATAAAAACATAATTGGATCAAAATGGGTATATAGAAACAAGTTGAATGAGAATGGAGAAGTGGTTAGAAATAAAGCAAGACTTGTTTGTAAAGGTTACTCACAAGTAGAAGATATAGATTTTTAGGAGACCTTTGCCTCAGTGGCAAGGATGGAAGCTATCAAAATGTTTTTAGCATTTGTTGCTCATAAATATTTTAGACTTTATCATATGGATGTTATGTTTGCATTTTTAAAATTAAAAATGACAAGATCTTGATAGTGGTTGTATATGTTGATGACATTATCTTTGGAGGAAATGAAACAATATGAAAGATGTTTGCTGAAAAGATGCAAAAATAATTTGAGATGTCTATGTTTGGTGAGATGAATTTCTTTCTTGGACTACAAATTAATCAAACAAAAACAAGAATTTTTATTTCACAATCAAAGTATGTAAGAGAAATGTTGAAGAAGTTTGGGATGGATGGTTCCAAACTAGTATGCACTCCTATGGTGACTAGCTACAAATTGAGTAAAGATGATGATTCACCTAAGGCTGATCAAAGCAAATATAGATCTATGATTGGTGGATTGTCGTATTTAACTGCTACTAGACCAAATATTATGCATGTAGTTTGTCTTGTGGCTATATTTCGAGGAGAACCTAGATAAACACATGTTGTTGTTAAGAGGATATTCAAATATTTGAATGGAACTCCGGATTATGGCTTATGGTATCCTAGGGATGATGATTTTACACTAAGTTCTTATACAAATACAGATTGTGTAGGTTGTGTTGATGACAAAAAAAGGTACAAGTGGTGGTGCATTCTTTCTTGGCTACAGATTGGTGTCTTGGTTGAGTAAAAAGAAAGATTCAGTTTCCTTATCCACTGCAAAGGTTTTGAAGTATATTGCTATGACATCTTGTTGTACATAAGTTTTGTGGATGAGACAAACATTGAAAGATATCAAATTAATGTATGATTATCATATTTCTATCTTCTACGATAATACAAGTGTAATTAACATTTCAAAGAATCCATTGATGCACTCAAGGATAAAGCATTTATCTATCAAGTATCACTTTTTGAGAGAAAAGGTTGTGGAAAATGAAGTAAAGCTTGAGTATGTACCCACGAAGAATCAAGTTGCTAACATATTTACTAAGGATCTTCCTAAAGATACTTTTGAGTATCTCTGGGAGAAGTTAGGGGTTATTACCCCTCCTTTATTGAACTAGATGCATATGGAGATGCATCAGTCTGGTGAGTTTATAGAGCTATATTTCTTCTTGACTAATGTTTGGTGGCTACCTCTCAAGGGGAGTAGGTAGTGTCATGTGTTGTCATTGAAAGAGTATTTTGTCTTAATGTCAAATGAGAAATCAATGTAAAACATCTCTTTCCTTTGCCATTGATGTCAAAGGGGGAGAAAGTATCATGTGAAAAAGTTTAGCTACTAAAGGGGAGAAACAAAAAAATCATGAAAAGGGTGTTTAGAGCTGTTGTGTTGTCTTTGATGGTTTTTTATATCATGTGTTGCCATCAATGACAAAGGGGGAGATTGTTGCAAGTATGAAGGTGTTGTCATTGATGTCAACTGATTAACCGGTTGTTGTTGTCATTGATGTCATTGATGATGGTTATTGGCTATATATGTCGAGGATATTGAGAAAATTATAATAAAGGATGGTTCTAGGTATTCAGTGTTTGCTCTAGGATTTGTTGCTATGCTAGTAAGGATCTAAGGTATTGTTCTTGGTTGTTGGAAGTTGTTATATCTAGATTTTGGGTTTCTGGATCATTGTACAGTGCGAGTTATGTTCACCAGTTGTGAACTATGCATTTTTGTGTATCTGGCTAAGGTTTGAGAGAAATGTTCTTGTTCTGGATTTATTCTTGTTCAAGTGTTATGACTTGTAGTTCTCAGTGTTGGATCAGTTTTTCATCTGTTTCCTTGGTCTTGGTTTGCTATCAGGGTTTCGGGGCTTAAACCCTAGTTAGGGTTTCCTTTTCCATCTTGGTCACTTGTTCTTTTTCCATGGTGACTGGTCTGGCCGGTGCGCATCTCACTTAAGTTCCTCCATGAGCCTTGTCTCTCGTTCATCACTGGCCCCTTGTTACCGCTTTCACCAGCCCCGCATTGCCTTCGCTGTGACCTTTGGTGCTTGGGATAACCTCTCGGTGACCCCGTGATGTCTCCTCGAGGTCTCTTTTTGTCGGCCTATGTTGGTTGTGTCGGGGAGATGTTTCCCCAACTTCTTTGTGTCTCACCGATGGGATTTTTCCCATCGGTGTGTTGATGTCCATTCGGGGTGGTGTCTCACTGAGTTCTATATGTCTCCCCGACTTGTGCACATGGAACGGTTCGTCGACGTGAATTAGATGGTCAGGCTAACTTTAAAGATGTCTTGGCGATAGATGCACTTTGGGATCCCATCGGTGTAAGTTATGATCTGCGGCAGGAGGTCTTGGCGAATACATTTTGTTACACCGACCGAAAACATAAAGGTAATCTCTTTGGTAAGAGCTAGGGTTTTCGGCGAGAGGTCTCGGCGAGTGTCCTTCAGTCTCGCCGATGGAACATAGAGGGTCTTCATCGGCATAGGCTTTGATTGTCTCAACGACACACAAGTGAATGAAGACTTTCAGAAAGACATGGTGTGTTATGTAGGAGGTCTTCCCGATATCTCGATGTTATAGTGATGCACAAAAGGAAAAAGGTTTCAGTCAGTGTGAGTTCACTAGTGTCTTGGCGATCTATTGTGAGCTTAGGATGTTTCGGCAAAACATCAGAATGTCTATATGATGACTCCCCGACCCGACCGTCTCCTGCTGACTATGATGAGTGTTTGGTGTTGCATCCATCCTTTGGCCTGACGTCTCCCCGAGTTCCTTCTGTCTGGCCGATGTGCTTGATGGCTTCGGTATGACTCCCTTAGGCAGCGGTGACTTCGCCAAGATGTATGGCCAACCCAGCCATCTCTCTGCAACTTCTCCGCCCTTGCCCCCGAGCAACTTAAAGGCTGCAAATGTGCATGTGCGTCAGATGAACGGCGATGTTTTAACTTCAATGGTAAAGGGGCCTGATGTTTAACTTGAAGACTGAGCACTGAGTATATCACGCAGATGTCTACGAAAGTCAACGGCAGTTGGGTACCAAGCGACGAGATCAACGGATCTCGCTCGCTACGCCGGTGCAAGCTGCAGGGAGATTAAGTCCTGCGAGGAATGCAATCTAATGGAGGCTTGTTTCAACGGTCCAATGATATTTAAATGACAGTCGTCTAATCTCAGTTGATCAACGACAGAGATTCAATTTCATATGTTTTTAGGGTTTCTGTTGTGATTGTGCACGAAGACCAAAAGCCTGGAGCATTCATGGCGATAGATGGAAGGTTGTTGGATCCGCCAAGCCAACATTGATGGAGATGGCTCTAGGACAAGGATGGCATGGCTCGAGTATGGGCGCCCGATTTCAGCGGCGGATTTGATAATTGATTGCTTGGCTTCATTCATGTGGGAATGTCTTTCCTGCAGCAACCCAACCAGTGTCATTTATGAGACCAGAGAGGTTGTTGAAGGTCACGGCGTGGGTTTTGATTGGTCACGATGCAGTTGAGGTCTAACATGGCATGTTAATGTGGCCCTGAGCTGGATGACTTGGCCTGCGAACTATTTTTGGGTTTGCGCTGTCATCTGATGGTATGTATTTTTCCATAGCTGGTTGCTTGTTGCTCTCCCTGTACCTATAAAGGGAGAATTCATGGCCAAGATAAGGGGTTCGGTTCTGTTGTGTTTAGTTCCACTTTTTGAGTTGTGGATCAGTCTAGGATAGGCTAGCGTTTAGTCTTGAGTCAATGTTGAGTCTGTAGGCTGTAATTTCAAATTTGTCTATAAATACAATCAGTTTGAGCAATGAAAACATGAAGACGCTTGTCTCTCATGCATGTTATCAGACTGTCTCCTTATTTGTGTGCTTTTAATCATTTGAATGAATGCATAAGGTGTCTTTTTTCATCTTCTCATACTTCATGAGACTGTGTTGTTTATTGATAGGTCTGCTTCAAGGAAGCAGTTAAATCCTTTGAACAGAGAGCAGTGATTACTTTTTTGCAGGTAGGATTCGACAAGAAGAGTCTAGTTGCTACATGAGCTGGATTGTCAGTGTAAGGCATTGATAGTTGATGTAAGGCATCAACAAAACAAGATCCACTGATTGAGGTCTATTTGCAGATGATTTCCCTTTGTTGTGTCTAACTTCGTGGCCCAAAACTAGGCACTGATTTGTCCTGCAGCCTATTCCCCTCAGAAAAAATTTATAAATCATTGAATATCCTTATTTAGTTTGTGTCCTATCTCCTTGTTCTGTAACTGAGAATATAGCCCTATTTGAGGTTCTCAACACTTGGCATCAGGAGTTATCTGCTATAAAAAGAAATGTCTAGTCTTCTTTGAGGCATTGTGTGGGTATACCCACCTTGGTTCTACAGAGCCTAAAGTGCAGAAGATCTCATTTTTTGTCTGGATCTTGTTAGTTTGTCCAGGTCCTCTGAGCTGCCCTTGATTGGAGATGGCTATTCCATAGGTAGAATAGGAGATAAACCTAGTTTACAAGAAAAATCACCAACAGATTGGCGACTCCGCTGGGGACTTTACTCAGAAATCTTGTTATAAGTGCCTTATCATAGAGTTATTTTTGTTTGCCATGTTGGTTATGTTCGAAGTTTGAAGAATGTTGGCTTGGAGAAAGTTTTGTTGCAGTCAGCTTGAAATATTTATGGTGCTTTGTTGGTGGAACGAGCTCAGAGAAGAATGTACATGTAAGTGAACTTCATATCATTTGAAGTTCAGTCCTCTACAAAGAGGTGGCGACTCTGTCAAGGTGAACCTATTGAAGATTTGAAGAATGTTCCAGATCTGCAACGTTTCCAGGTTTTCTTCATGTGTTTGAACATTTGAGAAAGAAATTTTGTTTCCCTGTTTAGTGATTTAGCACTGCCAGAGGGAAAGATAGTAAATGATGTTAGCGCATTTCCATTTGTTGGATCTGTTGAATGTAGTTGCAGTTCCATTGTAAGATTGTTGTCTAGTGCTCAAATTTTCAATTTGTGTGGATGATTAGAATGTATTTGTACACCCTGAGGGTGGTCATCCACTTGTACTGTCATATGCTAGTCATTGTTGTAATTGTGCATAGTTAGTGAGCCTTGATTTGTAATATCTATGGATCATCAAGCTAGAAGAAGGACTGTCAAGAGGCTTCCTAAGTCTGATGAAGACTCAAGGACGCATAAGACTAAGATAAGGCCTGAATGGAAGGCTGTATTTGAAAGAGGTCTCAGAGAAATGGAGGAGAGACACCTAAGTTTTCAACGGCTTAGAGACAGTCAAATTGTATCTACTTGTCAGGTTGTCACACCGGTTGTTAATTCTTTTGAACCATTGTATGCTCAGTTAGATTTGTCATGGATTGATTACAAAGTTGAATGTATGTCAGCTCAGGTATATAAAGAGATGCCTAGATTTCATGGATATAATGTTTGTGGAGGAGATGCACATATCAGGGGTTTTTCCAGTTTCATGGAGAAACATTCTTTTAAATATTAGGATACATGGATGAGATTTTTTGTTAGATCCCTAGAAGCTAGAGTTCGGGACTGGTATTTGAGTTTCCCTGATATGTCTTTTCCTTGCTGGGATGAATTAGTGGCTGCTTATAGAGAACAATTTGCAAGAGATCCTTTAGACCTAGTCAAAAGGTTAAAGCAAATTAAGAAACAAGATGAGGAATCAAGTGTTGATTTCAGTCATAGATTTTCTACTGCTTTTTCATTAATCCCAAAGAATTTTAGACCTAGCACTCCGTATTGTATCCACATGTATTTTGAAGCTTATGAAGAGGGATCTAGTGCATTGTTGAAAGAGTTCAAGATACTGAGTATGCAGATGGCTTACATAGTCCTAGACAGTCTGGAAAAGTAGAGAAATGAATATATACAGAGCCTGTTGTCTTCATTTGTCAGTACTCATGCTGATAAAGATAACAACTCTATACAAATGGATGATTAGTCTTCTTCAGACAGGTGCATAGTTGAGAAAATTGAGACTGAAGGTGCTGCTTCATCAGATGATGAAGAAGTTGTGTTTGAACAACTTGCAGAGGTGATGCCCCAAGCAGAAGATCATAATTTGAGTCTCCCAAGCCAAAAACCCGAAGAGGAACATCAGTTGGACTGGCTCTTTGAAGAAGGGAGGTGTAATTGGCAATGTGATGAGACAGTTAAGCAGTTCAAGTGCACAAATGAGTGCAGTCTTGACACAAGTTTCATGAGAAGACAAATGAGGTTGCTGATTCAGGGAGTGCTCTGGAGGATATTAGATTTGGCAGTGAAGATGTGGAGATCCACCCTCATGAGGATTATCTTTTTGAAGATACCTTGGGATATCCTGGTTTGATGTTTGGTGTTGCATCCAGTTCTGATGAAGGTCAAGTAGAGGACGTGGTTGAGAGGATGGATCAGAGCCATGATCCATTGAGCATTGAGAAAATGTCAGATTTATTGACCACAGAATACCAGAGGTATGCACACAACAACCCTCGGTTGTTGTGGGAAACTCCTATCGACCTTGACACTGATGATGACCTTCAAGAAGCAAGGTATGATACAAGTGAGTATGGTTCTATCTTTGATGATGAACCAGCTGATCATGTTGTGTATGACAAAGTGCAGTTTCCTTTTGATGACTTGGGTGAGCCTAGGCATGAATCTTTTCACATGGATGATGATGTTGATTCCAATGAGGGATCAGATTATGCTTCTGAACCTATTTTGTTTGCTATTGAGCAAGCTTATGATATTGAGGGTGATTATACCTCATGTTCAGAAGATGACGACATGACAACAGGTGTGGATGAATCAGAACTCTCTGATCATTCTCACCACCAGCATGATGAAGAACAAGTGCAAGCAAAAAGAGGAAGCATGAGTAGAAGTCGAAGCCATCATTGTACCAATGATGTGCCTCCTCCTCTTGTTGAACATGATGAATGTTGTGTTGACACTACAGAAACATTCGATCCATGTGTGGGGCAGTTGGGGAATGGGCATACTGGTGAACGTCATGTTGAGGAATGTGAAGCTTAATACAATTGCTTCCTATTTGATGCTCCTGATCTTCTGAGTACCAATGCACTTGGTTGTCTCCCTGCTGTCCCTAATGATGTTGATTTACTGGAGCCCTCACTTGGGGTATTTGACTTTGAGCTAAATGCTGGTGTGAATAATGAATCAGTGCACACCATTGAACCTGGGATGAAGAAGATGTGCCCATGTTGCAGTAACCAGTACACATAAAATCCTGAATATGAACCTTTTTCCTTCGGAATGTGCAGAGATGATTTGCATGTCATGGAAGAAGTTGTTTATCAGAGCTTTCAGTTTGATATGCAGACTGGTTTTGATGACAAATTTTATGATGTCAAGGATCAAGTGGACTATGAATGTTTTTATTTCCCAGTCCAAGCAAGTGAGCATTCAGTGAAGCATGACCATGAATTGTCTAGAGAGATATGCCATGATGATTGTGATCTCAAATCAGTGTCTGATTGCATGTTGCAGTTTGACAAGACAGTTGGTGACAATGGAAAACATAGTGATTCAGTGGAACTTGACAGTGACCGAGGTAGTTTATGGGCAGTTCATGACAGTGTTATCAGATTTAGCCTATGGATGGCAATAGAGAACCAAGTGTTTGACAGAGGAAAGCTATGGCTTCACATTTTCATTTGGTGGCCTAGTGTCATCAAATGAAATAAAGAATCAACAATGTGACTCTTGAATTGCATGTTCATGGACAATTCTTGAAGTGGTGCTTCATCTGAAGCATTTCTTTTTCCATGAACATTAGTTTAGGTTTTTTCTTTTTTGGTCTGTTTTGTTTTGTTGTGTCTGCTAACCTTGTCCGATTAGCTCCTCGATGTTTTGGGTTTTTTTTTGTTTTGGTCTACTCTCCCAGTGATTTGAATTCTTGTAATGCCCGCAGGGGGCATTCATCCCCAACTGGAGCCGCTGTTGGATCAATTTTTCATCTGTTTCCTTGGTCTTGGTTTGCTATCATGGTTTCGGGGCTTAAACCCTAGTTAGGGTTTCCTTTTCCATCTTGGTCGCTTGTTCTTTTTCCATGGTGACTGGTCTGGCCGGTGCACATCTCACTTAAGTTCCTCCCTGAGCCTTGTCTCTCGTTTGTCACCGGCCCCTTGTTACTGCTTTCACCGACCCCATGTTGCCTTCGCTGTGACCTTTGGCGCTCGGGATAACCTCTCGGCGACCCTGTGATGTCTCCCCGAGGTCTCTTTCCGTTGGCCTATGTTGGTTGTGTCGGGGAGATGTTTCCCTAAATTCTTTGTGTCTCCCCGATGGGCTTTTTCCCATCGGTGTGTTGATGTCCATTCGTGGTGGTGTCTCACCAAGTTCTATATGTCTCCCCGACTTGTGCACATGGAACAGTTCATCGGTGTGAATTAGATGGTCGGGCTAACTTTCAAGATGTCTCAGCGACGAATGCACTTTGGGATCCCATCGGTGTAAGTTATGATCTACGGCAGGAGGTCTTGGCGAATACATTTTGTTACACCGACCGAAAATATAAAGGTAATCTCTTCGGTAAGAGCTAGGGTTTTTGGTGAGAGGTCTCAGCGAGTGACCTTCGGTCTCACCGATGAGGGTCTTCATCGGCATAGGTTTTGATTGTCTCAGCGACACACAAGTGAATGAAGACTTTCAGAAAGACATGGTGTGTTCTACAGGAGGTCTTCCCGATATCTCGATGTTATAGCGATGCACAAAAGGAAAAAGGTTTCAGTCGGTGTGAGTTCATTAGTGTCTTGGCGATCTATTGTGAGCTCGGGATGTTTCGGCAAAACATTGGAATGTCTATATGATGACTCCCTGACCCGACCATTTCTTGCCGACTATGATGAGTGTTCGGTGTTGCATCCGTCCTTCAGCCTGACATCTCCCCGAGTTCCTTCTGTCTGGCGGATGTGCTTGATGGCTTCGATATGACTCCCTTCAGCTGCGGTGACGTCGCCAAGATGTCTAGCCGACCTGGCCATCTCTCCGTGACTTCTCCGCCATCGCCCTCGAGCAACTTAAAGGCCGCAAATGTGCACGTGCATCAGATGAATGGAAATGTTTTAACTTCAATGGTAAAGGGGCCCGATGTTTAACTTGAAGACTGAGCGTCTGGTATATCACGCAAATGTCTACGAAAGTCAACAGCAGTCGGGTGCCGAGCGACAAGATCAACGAATCTCACTCACTGCGCCGGTGCAAGCTACAGGGACATTAAGTCCTACGAGGAATGCAATCTACTGGAGGCCTGTTTCAACGGTCCAATGATATTTAAACGACAGCCGTCTGATCTTAGTTGATCGACAGTAGAGATTCAATTTCATATGTTTCCAGGTTTCTATTATGTTTGCGCGCGAAGACTAGAAGCCTGGAGCATTCATGGCGATAGATGGAAGGTTGTTGGATCCGCCAAGCCAACATTCATGGCGATGAATCTGGGACAAGGACGACATGGCTCGAGTATGGGAACCTGGTTTCAGCGGTAGATTTGACAATTGATTGCCTGGCTTCATTCGTGCGGGAATGTCTTTCCTGCAGCAACCTGACCAGTGGCATTTATGAGACCAGAGGTTGTTGAAGGTCACGGCGTGGGTTTTGATTGGTCACAATGCAGTTGGGGTATGACGTGACATGTTGATGTGGCCCTGAGCTGGATGACTTGGCCTGCGAACTATTTTTGGGTTCGCCCTGTCATCTGATGGTATGTTTTTTTCCCTGGCCGGTTGCTTGTTGCTCTCCCTGTTCCTATAAAGGGAGAATTCATGGCCAGGATGAGGGTTTCAGTTCTGTTGTGTTTAGTTCCACTTTCTGAGTTGTGGACCAGTCTAGGATAGGCTAGCATTTAGTCTTGAGTCAATGTTGAGTCTGTAAGCTGTAATTTTGAATTTGTCTATAAATATAATCAGTTTGAGCAATGAAAACATGAAGACGCTTGTCTCTCATGCATGTTATCAGTCTGTCTCCTTATTTGTGTGCTTTTAATCATTTGAATGAATGCATAAGGTTTCTTTGTTCATCTTCTCATACTTCATGAGACTGTGTTGTTTGTTGATAGGTCTGCTTCAAGGAAGCAATTAAACCCTTTGAATAGATAGGAGTGATTACTTGTTTGCATGTAGGATTTGGTAAGAAGAGTCTAGTTGCTACAGGAGCTGGATTGTCAGTGTAAGGCACTGATAGTTGATGTAAGGCATCAACAAAACAAGATTCACTGATTGAGGTCTATTTGCAGATGATTTCCCTTTGTTGTGTTTGACTCTGTGGCCCAAAACTAGGCACTGATCTGTCCTGCAACCTGTTCCCCTCAGAAATAATTTATAAATCATTGAATATCCTTATTTAGTTTGTGTCCTATCTCCTTGTTGCTTCAAGTGTTCTGTAACTGAGAATATAGCCCTATTTGAGGTTCTCAACACTTGGCATCAGGAGTTATTTGCTATAAAAAGCAATGTCTGGTCTTCTTTGAGGCATTGTGTGGGTATACTCGCCCTAGTTCTACAGAGCCTAAAGTGCAGAAGATCTCAGTTTTTGTCTGGATCTTGTCAGTTGGTCCAGGTCCTCTGAGCTGCCCTTGATTGGAGATGGCTACTCCATAGGTAGAATAGGAGACAAACCTGGTTTACAAGAAAAATCACCAGCATTGAGGATAATTTTCTAAGGTTGTGTTCAAGTTAATTTTGTTATCTGGAAATATTGGATCGTGCTAGGGTTGTGTGTGCTTAATTGATTTATGTGTTTTACATTGGCTTGGCCAACCTTGTGTTTAACACTACTTTTGAAGTTTATGGAAGCATGTTGAGGCATGTTGGGACTTATTTAGGTCCTCATTAGATGTGTGCTTGGGTCACCCTCTTTTAATTCCATCGTAGAATACTTTGGTGCTGACCTAATTTGAATTTGTAAATGCAAATGGTAATGTGGCCAACTTTGGTTGAAGTTCAAAATTGAAGAAGATATAAATAAAGGTTGAGATGTAGAAAGGAAATGAATGCAAGAAAGATAGATGTGAAACAATCTGTATGTGATCTGAGGTTGAGTAGATCACTGCAAAATCTAACTGTGAGTTTCTAGGTGCAGTGAGCTAAAGGTGTACTCTATCATTCAAGCATGTTTGCAAGTGTGTGAGTGTATCGTGGTGGAACTATCCATTGCATTGAGATTGTTTTCTCTCTATAACAAATATCTTCTATCTTCTTTGTAATTCTATGGCAGTTAGCCCTCCGGGTGGGTAACCCTTGTTGGACAGTGAGTCCTAATTCGGATAGTGAGTCTTGTTTTGGCAGTGAGCCTTTGTATTCGGTTGTGATATTCTCTATATTGTGAGCTAATCCTCACCATGATTTTCCCTTATTTGGTTTTCCATGTAAATCTGGTGTTATTTTTTGTGTGAGTTTTTTCTGTTTTTATTTTTGCACTTAATGATTAATCACATTAGCAGAGTAAAGGATTTGTGAATGGTAATTGATCTAATCTCTGGTGGAAGTGATTAAAGGTTAAAATTCGTTACAACTGATTCACCCCCCTCTCATTTGTCTTGTTCAACAATATACACGTGAAATCTCAAGTGATGATGATTGCTTGAGTGATTTGTCATATCCATTGTTCTTAAAGTGCAAGACTATATATTATAGATGGGAGGGAATTTTATATACTTTATCCCAAGCATTAGGGAGTCCCTCTCACCTTATCATATCATTTAAAATCATTTGATCTTTGGTGCAAGTGTTTTTTATGTTTACAAGGTGCAAATTAAAATAATAAGCTCCTTAAATAACAACATTGAAAGATAATGTCTTCAAATTGATTATGAATCAACTAGGTTTTTTTTTAATAACTGACCACTCTTCGAATTTTGATATCTCCTATGTTTTAGTGCATTGATGATGGTATATGTGAACCTCCTAGATTATTTTCTTTCTCTATTGAATTTCACCACTTTAATGGAAAGGATGGTGGCCAAGGCCCCCACTTGATTGTTTACACCCTCCTATATTTTTTAGGCTATCATAATAAAATTCCCATTATGGTTTATGACCTTGCAACTAGCAATATCTCCTTGGGTTTTCATGTGAGGCATTATCAAATTTGATCTTCAAAAATAATAATAAGAGAGGGGTCCAAATGAAATCTTTTCTTTTATTCTTGGAAAGTTCACCCTTAATGACCCCTCAACCAAGGGAAGGATATCTTATAAGAGGCAATTTATTCATCATACCTATATCCCAAAAAGGAGAAATTTTATTTTCTCCTTTCTTGTTTAGCAATTGTGTTGACAACATTGAACATGAAAATGTATTTATTTGTAACAAAGGTTTTTAAAGGTAGATATCTAGCATATAATATTGTGTGGTGGGCCTTTCTTTTCAATGTGCCAAATAGTTAAGGATGGCCAAATGAACCAAATATTAGAAAAGAAGTCATTTTGGTGTAAAAACAACAATGACTATAATAATTTCAAAAGAGTGTTTGGAATGGTTAAGACCAAATTATCTTGGCACAAATCTAGGGCCAACACTTACTTATAAAGTGGCAATGTCTATATATATTGTTAACTCATATCCTATTTTTCTTATTTCCTAGACAGTTACACAAGTGCCTATTTTGTATCTATATTTCTCTTGTGAGACAAAAGATACTCATGAAATACTTTTCCTTTATTTTTTAAGGTGTTCCTTTGGAGAGCATATAACGAAGGACAACTCTACACAATCACACCTTGTAGAGTCCATTACTATACATGGACCCCTTTCATATCTTTTGATGTTTAAATATTTATATTGCATACATGTTTATGAGTGATGCACTATGAGATGCACTTTTAAGATTCATATGCACCTCAAAGTGGAGGCAAATTGAAAATTGTGTACCCATGTCATTTCCCAAGTAGTTTTGTGTGTATTTTGAGGAAATGTCTTGATATGTGTACACATAGACAAATTGTGTAATAGTGTTCAATGTTGGGAACATTCAATTAACCTTTTCTTAATCCTCTATTTATATATCTTGATGTATTTATCCCACACCTTATCCTTATAAATAAATACTCCAATACATTAATCTTATTTCATAATTTATTAACAATTATCCATAGACCTACCTAGATATAGTTGTTAGCCACCCAAATTTGTCTCTTTGCCTAGAACCAAGGTCATTTTTTTAGTCATTGACTTGACCCCTATGTTTCTAAAATTGAAATTCAAAATTTGTCCATCTAGCCCTTCGTTTTCATATCTTGACCTAATGAAGTCTATATTTTATGAAATTTGATGCTATGTGCTAGTATTTAAATACATTCATTAGCATTCATCAATCATCTCTCATCTCTCAAGCATGTTCTCTCATCTTAGATCATTAAAGGAGCACTCAATAACTAAATATTTGGATGTGGTCAATGAAAAGAAGCAACAAATCTACATACATCATTCTAGGACCCTTGCCTACTATCTTTAACTTTTAAACATATTTTTCAAAATTGACTTAAGAAAACACATCTCTTTATAATACAACTACAAATCTTTTAAGATATTTTAAAATACAACTAATCCTCCAATGTCAAACATAAGAATGTTATTCTAATGACAACCTTGTATCATAATAATGAAATAGTATTTTGTTGTAGAAGATGGCTTGTTGAACTAAAGAACAACCGAATCTCCTACAAACTTCTTAATTATATAGTTTTATATTTAGTGTGTTGGGCAGATCTACATGGCATCTAGAAGGTGGTCTATCTCAGTGACGTGGAATTGGGTATTTGGGAAGGAATTTAAAAATGACAAAACAAAAAAATATAGGTGTTCTAAACGATTCCTTATCACGAAGAGACCTCAACTCAACCTCCACTCAACTAACCCAGGTCAGACAGTAGGTGCCCGTGCAATGGATTACGATTCCCAGACCCGAAGAAAAAAAGAGTCAAATAATGCGTGGGCAAAGACGGTCCCCAAGTGGAGAGTTCCCTGCTGCTTCCCAGCAAGTGCGCCAAGAATGGGTTTTGGCTGCCCCTGGTTTTTTTGTGCTCGTCATTGGTTTTCAAGTCATCGCTGCGGGTCCCACGGATTGGAATTCGAACAATATCTGTTGGTGCTGACCTGTCAACTGGAGTAATTAACACAAACAAATATACTAAATTCTAATCCATCGGCGGAGCGTTGGACTATTTGAAATTCCTAATTCGGTAAGCTTACTTCAATGATTCTTTCTTACAAATATCAATACAATGTTTCTGTATTTAGGGAGCAAGCAATTGTGTTCTGAGAGCTAAAAGTAGTTCACGTGTTGGTTCGCAAGGACTAACAGTCTGCTCTTTTCAACATATGTACTGATCGGCAGCAAGATTGCTGGGTTTCTCGAAATGGGTGAACAGATTATGTCTGCAGGCGCTGAGACAAGGGCAGTTGTGTCGCCTTCTTTGCCCAAGGTGTGTAATTTGTGTTACTGTGATTGCTGACTTCTGTAAATGCAGAGAGCGCATGAAATGTGTTTTGCGGATTGCATGGTTAAGATAGGCTAGAGTTAAACGTTAGTCATGTTTGCAATCATATTATGTTGGGCTTATAGTCAAATAGTAATATTTTATTATGTTCCGTTGTTATTTGGGGAAGATTGTATCTGAAAATATTCTGTTGTTATTTGGGAAAGATTGTATCTGGAATTGACTGTGTTTGTTTTTTTTTTTTATTTGGGGAAGATTGTATCTGAAATTAACTGTATATGTTTTTATGAATGTTTCGGATCATACTCAATTGTGTATAGTTTTGTATGAACATTTCGGATCATACCAAACTGTATATGTTTTTATATGACCATTTCGTATCACACCCAAAATCTTTTATCATAAAGAAAGAAAATAAAAAATATATGTTTTCTTATTGTAGCTTGGGATCACGCTCAAGAATATGAAGAAAGTGAAAGAATGTAAATTTGTAAAAAGTTTATTGAAAGCATACTGACCATGAATTAGAAATATTACAGTGAACACGTTTAGATATTTGTCTGGGAGGTTAGATGCCCTATAAAATGTGGGATTGTTGTTAGCTTTCATATTTTCAAGCTTGCATTCTATTTACAATGGGTGTTACCGTGCTTGCTCAGAGACAGAAAATGATTGTGAACGTGGGTAGCTCTAGTCCAGTCGAAAGTTCAATGATTTCCAGCTGCGAGCCCAATCTTGAAGAGGGCAAAAGTGGATGTATGACGGAGGAGGATTCCTTCTCCTCATGTTCTGCAAAGCGCAAACCGGATATCTCGATTACCAAATCGCCTCTCACCAGGCTTGATCGAAAGAGCAGCGGAGAGAGCGGCATCTCGGTAGAGTCCCACAACAGCGCTGTGGAGGAGGTGTTTCAGCAAAGCGAGGCCACAAAGCTCCCATCGTCACAGTACAAGGGCGTAGTTGCGCAGCCCAACGGCCGGTGGGGAGCGCAGATTTACGAGAAACACAGGCGGGTGTGGTTGGGGACCTTCAGCGAGGAAGAAGAGGCAGCCAGGGCATACGACACCGCCGCCATCAAATTTCGCGGCAGCCAGGCGGTCACCAACTTCAGTCCAGCTGACGACGCCCACCCGGAGGCCGTCTTTCTCCGGTGTCATTCGAAGGCAGAGATCGTCGACATGCTTAGAAAACACACCTTCGAAGAAGAGGTCCACCAGTCGCTCGAAAGCAAGATCTTGGAGGCAGGAGGCCCTTCGAGTTCAAACTCCGACGCCAAGGTCCCGGGTTCGAATCCCGGCCAAGAAGAGACGATGGTGTACCTACGCGAGCACTTGTTCGACAAGACCGTGACCCCCAGCGACGTCGGGAAGCTGAACCGCCTGGTGATCCCAAAGCAGCATGCACAGCGATGCTTCCCCCTCGACGCCGCCTCCAGCGACAAGGGCATCTTGCTAAATTTTCAGGACGCCACAGGCAAAATATGGCGGTTCAGGTACTCATACTGGACCAGCAGCCAGAGCTACGTGCTCACAAAGGGATGGAACCGCTATGTGAAAGAGAAGCACCTCCAGGCCGGGGATACCGTGAGCTTCGAGCGCACCAACGGCGGGTCCGGACAGCTTTACATTAACTTCCGCCGCAGGCCCTGTTCTGTTCCTCCGCCCAAACCGTCAGCTCCCGGTAGTTTCTTCCTGCCGCCGCAGTTCATTAGCTTCTTCCCGGGCTACCGCCAGTGGACACATGTATTCTACTCGCCTCCGCCGGTTCAGCAAATATCCATCGGCCACGGTTCAATTCCCTTCTCTGCAGCCGTACACAGTCCCTTCTCTAGTATTATACAAAATGCTTTCACACCAATGAAATCTGCGTCAATCGACGGGAACTCGTCGCCGCTGGAATTTGTCAGCCTTGGAACAGAAAATATTCCGTCATCATTATCCTCTTCACGTGTGAAGCTTTTTGGAGCCAACATATGCCGACCTTCCTCGTTAACGTTAAATCTTTTTCCATCGAGTACAACCCAGGATTAGCAATGCCAAGAAAAAGAGAGACAAAAGCGGCGGAGCCATTTGGGTTACCTATTTGACATTGGCTGGGTAGAGAAAACTGTATTTAGATTGTGAATTGTACGTGTAAATTTCTTCTGCATTCCATTTGTTTGCCACCAAAATTTGCTGAAACTTTTTGATACACATTTATATGATCAAATTATTTTAATGCACCAAGACAAATACATCTCGTTGTACGAAAACGAAGTTAAATTTGGAGAGGTGAGAGATGATAAATGGCAGTTCACAGAGCAGCAGCAGTTTTTGGTTAGCTATATTATATATCTGTTACAAGAACTTGTCTTTCTATGCATGCCCCCCAAAAAAAAACAACAGGAAGCCTTTCGGGTGTGGTGGTAAAGAAGAAACTGGAAGCAACCAAAATGTTTTGAAATGCATGAGTCAGTGGAAATAACATGTGGTGGTGTAAACATATATGTGTGGTAGTTGAATGAATTAACATGTGATTAACCAGAGATCAAAGGATAAAGAACAAGACCAGCAAATGAGAAACACTACATCCAAACCGAGCCCTGTGGCACAAATAGAAGTAGTCTTCCATCAGAAAGATCACTATAGTTGATAGTACTGAAATGATAACAGAGGTAGCCGCGGTAGATGCAGGGGTCAGGGTCAAAGGAGGAGAGAAGAAGTTTATTGCTTTAAATGTAGAGAAATGGAGCATTATGGAAATGAATGCAAGGGTGAAAGAAAGAAAGTATGTGGCTTTTGTGTGTTCAAGAGTAGATTAGTATTACAGAAGTGGACAATGTTTAATAGGCACTAAGAGTGAAGAAATATCGGGACCAAATGTGGTAAAAAGGGTCAATGCTCTTAATGAAAATTTTCAAGAAAGACCCCTCCAATGTTAGGTGGTGTTAAAGAGATTAAAGCAATAAATAAGTAGTTGTGAGAGACCTCTCATTGAGGAACAATAATTAGAAAAGTATATCAATAAAATAAATGAGTAGTAAATGAGTATAAGAACAATACACATTTAAGGAGGGATTTACACTATAAAACAAAAGCTGGTTTAAGAATATTTAGATGAATAGGAGTATCTTGCAAACAAGAAACACGATCTCATAGTAATAAAATTTATTAGTAAAGAATTGAAAGAATAAGAATGTTGCAAGGCTTATTTTTTGTAAAAAGAAGCATAAACATTAAAAGAATTAGAAAATCTTGTTGAAGAAGAAGATTTATTAGAAAAACTAAAGCAATTTGTTAAATACTAGAATAAATGTAAGAAGAAGATTTGTCTAACTAGAAAAGCAATTAAAACTACAAAGAAATGGAAGAAGAGTCTTATTTTCGTTGAGATTGGATTAAACAACAAATGGTTGAGGAAGGTGTTGGTAGACTTAATTTTAGATGTCAATATTTAACACAACATGAGCGCCCATATGACATAAATTTGGCTGATGAAACCTCTAGAAGTGCCATAAAGACATGGAAAATTGTGGAAGTGAACCTAAGGAAAAGAGTAAACTTTGATATTACTAATATGAAAAGACCACTTGATGCTTTTAGTTTTTAATTAAATTTATAATAGTTGTAGATTACGAAGGGGCTTTTAGCTTTCAAAGAGAAGAAATTCTTATACAAAGAATAACACATGGTACAAATACCAAGGCACATACATGGAGGAAATATCATAGGAAGGAGATGCAAAAGAGAAGGACACATTTAGAGAGATATATTCATGAGGGAAAGCTACTTAAGATTGATACAAAGGGCAAACCAAACTTAAAAGGGAAATAGTATTGAAGAGTGGTGACCCCAACATAGATTTTGAAGATGTAATAAAAGATTGTCTCTTGAATGAACCAAAAAAAGAACAAGAAAAGTCTTTAGTACTAAGAGAGTACATAACATCAAAAGAACTTAAAAAGTAGTACTAGAGAGTACTATAAAGGTAAAATGGTTGCCATAAAATAGTAGATACTATATCAAGTGTGGGATCTCCCACATCGAACTCCCAATATACTCAAGACTAGGGGACCTTCTTGGAGACCTTGAATAGATGGAGACACATTTTGAAAGAGAGGATTTAAGGATACAAGCCCTATATGGAAAGTTAGTGGTTAATGCAATGTGATGGTGGCATACATATGGATCAAATATCCCCACATGGATGACATTGATTGTAACAAGAAAGAATAGACATCTAGATAAAAAGGCTCTACATCTAATAAAGAATAGACATCTAGAAAACTTAGAATAATACTATTATAAAACTCTATAATACATCCAACTTATATGCAAACAACTAGAAAAATGCATTGAGAGAGCATGAGTAGAGGCTCTGCATACAATTATTCTATTAGAATATAACTCCAATTGTAAAACTATGGTACATTGATTAGTAGAAGAAAGCAGAAACTAAGAGTTAGACTATGCTATTAGAAGAAATTTGTAAAAGTTCAATTCTAAAATCTAAATAAATTATTATACAATGTACTCTAGAGGATTAAAGGTGTTATATCTTTACTTGTAGAAGAGGTATGAGTAAACTTTCAAGAGAAGAAAAAAGACATTTGTTGCAAGCTTGTTTTAGGTGTTGTCATTGATGTTCATAGAATGGAGATTGTTTTAGTTGTTATCTCCGATGTCCACAAAATGGTAGTATGTGGAGGATTACATGTGATGCAATAAGTGTGTTGATCAAAAGTGGTGAGTATGATGATGGATATCATGAGTTTGTTGTACATAGTTGCTCTACATCTCTTGTTGCTCATGAATAAGTGAATGATGTGAATATTGTATTCATTGTTTCTTGATGCAAAACATTGCATAAGAGATGAAAGAAAGTATGAGAGGTTTTCAAGTAGTCTAAGTCATAAGAAGTGGTTCTAAAGAAGCTCTAGAGAATGCTCCACATTCTTCCACATTTGAAGATATGGTCTTGTAGTTTAGAAGTTAGAAAAAAGACAAGTGTGAAGTATGTATTTTCATGTTTTCAAAATATAGAAGTTATCACAAAAGTTTCTAGAGCTAACAGAGTGAAGATTATGTTACAGTCAAGAATGCCTAGAGGAATTCTTCACATTTCTTTGTGGTTGGTGTTGTAGTCATGTGGTTTGGAGAATGAGATCAAATTATTTATATGTTTTCTCATTTCAAGTTTTAAGTGTTGAGGTGTATTGCAAGTATGGTTTTCAATGTTCTATTGCAAGAATATGTTTTATGTGTAACTTACAAGTGATGTTGTGTTCAATGTATGTTTTCTTGTGCCAAAATGAAGTAGCAAAAAGAGTATATGTGAATATCATTGTGTAGACACTTAAAATTATCTTGACTAATATTACACATTTGAATCCAATTACTAGTTCACCATTTCATCTTAAATTCACCTCTTTTTCGACTGTTTAATTGAATAATCCTAGTTGTTTAATTAAATACATCATTTTATCGTATTAATCAAATGGCCAATATTATTTGGCTAATTTATCCCCTTTCATGCTAATTTTCATCTTATTTAATTAGGTAACATGAATTATTTAATGAAATTTCTTATGTCTTCTCATTTAATTAAACAATCTTAATTATTTAATTAAATGTCATTTAACCCCTTTTCATTATATAATGAAACTCCTAATTTCCTCCATCTTGCACAATTAAAACATTGTTTTAATTATCTAAATGGTTAATTTCCCTCACCCGCTCACTTGCAAGGGAATATTCCCCTAAAATATTCCTCCATTTGAAATGGAATATTCTTGTAACGAACTTCCTAACAACTTCCTAATTCTTAGGAAGTGTGCTTCTTTGAATCAATGAGAACCATTGATTAAATCCTTGATCCTTGTCAACTTGCATTCTCATCCATTGATGAGAATCCTTGATCCATGCCTTCACCTCTCAATGCTTCTCATCCATTGATTGATCAAATCAATCTTGACCATGTTAGAGTAATAGGAATCTTTATTTTGCATTATTAAATTAGTTATGTTGTCTCATTCATTATGATCTTGACACTTGTCACATGCTAATTTAATCCTCTTCCTAGGGTTCTCACTTTAGGGTTTTGATCTCCTTTCTTAAGGATTGATCTCTTTGTAATTATTCAAATTCTTGAGTAATACATTTTTGCTTCATGCTTGCAGAGCACCATTCTTGTGTCTCTTGATCTCCTTTTGTGACATGTTATTTGATTGTAGGTGTTCATTGGGATCTGTGAGGTTGGATTATCAACTTCTACATGGTATCAGAGCATTATGAGGGGGGTTTCTACTATTGGTGCTAATGCTTCCTTGGTTTCGCGTTGGAGTGAGCTATGTATACAATATTTGTTCCTATGTACTAGGTGGATGCAACAGCAAGTTACCCATGTATTTCAGTGAGATGGAACACTTACCATATGGACACTCTTGCATTCCTGTTTTCAACATTTCAATAGTCATTCTACGACAGTGTTTACAGCTTTTTCATGCTTCTGTGGTGTTCTTCATGTTCATCCTTTGTTCCTATCTTTTGGATTGAATTTTTTTTTTACAGAAATTCTTCTTCTCTGTTGTAGTATTTTTTGGACTTTATGGGCTCACTTTGCATGTATTTATCATCTGTAAACACACTAAAATAAAGTGCCTCAACTTTTTATGTGTATTATTAGGATTCTTGCACATCACTTTGTGCCTTGTTCTACTTGCACTATGATATAAAGTGCCATGGGGGTTGATGTTTGCCTTTGCTTTTTCTTCATACCTTTCTCATGCGTGTGTGACTTTTTGTTTCACATCCTTTATATCTGCTTGTACTTTCATGACTGCACCTTCAGATGTTCTTGGTTCCTCTTCATGCACTACTTTTAGGCATTCAGTTTTAGTGTACCTATCATACCTCTCCCTTGTCAGCATTATGGGGGGGGTTTCTACTGTTGGTGCTAATGCTTCCTTGGTTTCGTGTTGGAGTGAGCTATGTATACAGTATTTGTTCCTATGTACTAGGTGGATGCAATGGCTGGTTACCCATGCATTTCAGTGAGATGGATCACTTACCATATGAGCACTCTTGCATTCCTATTTTTCAACATTTCAACAGTCATTCTATGACAATGTTTGCAACTTCTTCATGATTCTATGGTGTTCTTCATGTTCATCCTTTGTTCCCATCTTTTGGGACAATTTCTTCTTGATTGGAGGCTTCTTTATCCTTCACTCTTATTTGGAGGCTTCTTAGTCCTTCACTTGTATTTCTCTCTTTTGGAGAGGAGTTTTTCCCATGAGGTTTTCTCCTTTTCTCCTGTTGTGAGAGATATTTTATATTTGTACATGTGTACCTCATCTGGTCTTGTTTTCTAGGACCCATCTTTGCTTTCATGCATTTTTTTCCTTATTTTCTTAGCTTCTCCCTAAGTTCATCTTAATGGGGATGTTAGAGTAATAGGTTGTTTACTTGATTAATTTAATCATATTGTTAATTAATTAGGTCACCTTTACTTTATTTCACTTAAGCTAGACTTAGGAATCTTTATTTTGTATTATTAAATTAGTCATGTTGTCTCGTTCATTGTGATCTTGACACTTGTCACATGCTAATTTAATCCTCTTCCTAGGGTTCTCACTTTATGGTTTTGATCTCCTTTCTTAAGGATTGATCTCTTTGTAATTATTCAACTTCTCGGGTAATGCATTTTTGCTTCATGTTTGTAGAGCACCATTCTTGTGTATCTTGATCTCCTTTGGTGACAGGTTATTTGCTTGCAAGTGTTCATTGGGATTTGTGAGGTTGGATTATCAACTTCTACAGACCATTGATTCACCATTTTCTCCTATAAATACTCCTAATTTCTATGATAAAAGGATCCACTTCCATTTTAGCAAAGTTATGTTGCACATTTGCATACTCACTTTCATCCAGCTTGCATCCATTTTAGCTTAGTTTACATCCATTTTCATCAATATTCATCAATGGAATCCATTTAGAAGCTTGTTTCAATCCAGGGATTGGGAAAGGGTTGACATTCCACAACAATTCAACACCAATCCCTCAATAGGATGAGGTTTGAGGCATTTAACTAGTTTCCATTATGTATTTCTTATTTATTTTATGTTTAATGGCTTCTTCATTTGATGTGTTCAAGTATTTCATAGAGAGTTTGAATTAGACTAGCTAAGTCTTTGTTTATTTAGTATAGATTTGGTAGGTTTGGCTTATGTTATGATGATACTCACATTTTGGTGCCTACATGAGTCCCCAACCATTGCTGAAACCTCAACCTTGCTTGTCTAGTATGAGCAATTAAAAAATCAAAGCTTCAATAATCAATGTAAACATAAGTGACTATCCTTGGTAATCCTTCATGTCAATTTGGGCACTCTCTACCCATAGGGTATCTATAACAAGCCCATCATAGTAGGAAGCCATCCCAATGTCCACATCATATATGACCTACTCACCATGAATCAACACTCGCAGGATGCACCAAGCAACCTCTAAAGTGACAGTCACCTCTATTGTAGGCAGATTAAATGATGAAGTCTTGCTATGCCACCGCTCAATTAGCACTGACATCATGGCTAGGTGTGTCCTAATCTCTAGCATGTGCCGCGAATCCTATCCCGATCACTCTAAGAAAGAAGTTTGCCTGGTCAATCAAATGGTGAACACAAGACAAAATGCTAGGTCTACGCTCCCTTGACTGGATTAGATGAGCGATCTCTTGCACAAATGAAGCATACCATGTCAAAATTTCCAAAAAAATGATAAAATTTTAAAGTCTATAACCCTAATTTTCAAAAGTGCCACTATTTGTAAAAGTGGTTTTATTGTCTGCACACTAGGTATGTGTAGGATCATCATGGAAAAAGCAGGCCCTTAGGTGGCAAAAAATTCAGAAAAATCAAAGTTAGGAAACTTGACGTAAAAAAATGAGTAACTTATCTATATTATTTCAAAAATATGTAAGAATAGAATCTATAGAAAATTGAATATAGTTTCTAAGCTACTAGGTTTATTTAAATAATAATAATCTATTTGGTGAAAATTAAAAATTTCAATGTAGTATTACTTAAATTTTAGTGAAAAATAAGAAGTAGGTGTCTATCTGACCACCCTAACCATGATAAAATGATAAAAAAAAATTATAAGATTTTAGATATAAATGGAGGACTCATGTCCCAATGTGATGCATATTTTTTTGTAATTTTTTTCCAAGAAAATAATTAATTATGAATTTTTTATTACAACTTTTAAAAGATATAAAATTTGTATGTCTGACCACCTTAACTTGGTCAAAACTTCATGAAATTCAATTTTCTTTTTTTTAATACTATATTATGTGAAGCATAGAATATGATGCATTTTTTGCATTCAAAAAATGTGATACCATTTGAAAACTATAGATGTTTTTCAATCAAACTATCAATTAGGACTTTAGTCGTAATTCAAATAGAAAATGAATAATAATTATTTATTAAATTCAAAGTAAAGCATAATTTATGTTGGTGGAAAGCTGAGAATCTCCTTTAAAAACCCTTTTTGTTTCATCAATTTTGGGTTAAAAAAATGTCGTCAGCCACATGTACCCTACACATATCCATCATATCGCCACTTTTTGGCCCATCATGATCCTGCACATACCCCACCGCTACACCAAAAAAGTCAATAGCATTGCTATTTGCAAAAGCACGATGACATTTCAAAAGTGCCATTAAACCTAAAAAACCTACCATGCCACCCTTTGCAAAAGTGCAATAATATTTCAAAAGCGTCGCTAAACCTAAAAACCTACTATGTTGCCCTTTACAAAAGTGCTCATCATCATTGCAATAGCGACGTTGAACCTAACCTAGAAAAAGCTACACTATTTGTAATAGTGATGCAACTCCTGCAAAAATGCCACCAACCATGACAAAAGCACTGCTATATAGCGATGCTATTGATTGACCTATTGGACCTAGCATTAAATGCACTTAAACATGAAAAACAAGGAAAGCTTTGATTTATGTACCAAGGTCCTACATCTGCTGGCCGTTGGTACTCTTGTACCCTATTTGTGAGGTGTTGGGGGAGCTCATGATTTGCCATAATGTCGGGTGCTCATAGCAAAAACAACAAAGTCTCTCTAAGGTCAAATGTGTAAATGATTTGAAATGACCCCTCAAGATCTATTTATGCCTAAAAATTAGGGTTTTTTCCCTAATTTGAGGGGGAAAAGGGGATTTTAATCCTTTTTTATCAATTTTTGAGCTATGGGGCCTATTTTGAGGCGTTTTTCATAATTTTGAGCTTGTTTTGGCATTTCAAAGCCTTTTTTTTTACACATGAACCTATGTTGAACCTTTATCATGATCTCGTCCTAAAAATTAAAATTTCTACTCAATCTCTTGAGGAGATAGGGTACTAGCTTAATTCCTTGCATTGGGGCAATAGTGGCGCATCCAAAAAATCAAGAATTTTAATTTTTTTATTTGAGCAACAAGGTTAATCCGACAAGCGTTAGTTTTTGAACCAATGTAACAAGTACCTCGCTTCAAAGAGGGGTAAAATGTAGACACTTAAAATTGTCCTAACTAATATTGAACATATGAATTTGATTACTAACACTATTTCATCCTAAATTCACCTTTTTTTCGATTGTTTAATTGAATAATCCTAGTTGTTTAATTAAATACATCAACTTCTCCCATTAATCAAATGATCAATATTATTTGTCTAATTCATCCCCTTTTATGCTAATTTTCATCTTATTTAATTAGGCAATGAAAATTATTTAATTAAACTTCTATATCTTCTCATTTAATTAAATAATCTTAATTATTTAATTAAATGCCATTTAACCCCTTTTTAATAAATAAAGTTACTTATTTAATGAAACTCCTAATTTCCTCCATATTGCACAATTAAAACATTGTTTTAATTATCTAAATGGCTAATTTCCCTCACCCTCCCACTTGCAAGGGAATATTCCTCCATTTGAAATGGAATATTCTTGCAACAAACTTCCTAACAACTTCCCAATTCTTAGGAAGCGTGATTCTTTGAATGAATGAAAGCCATTGATTAACTCCTTGATCCTTATCAACTTGCATTCTCATCCATTGATGAGAACCCTTGATCCATGCCTTCTCCTCTTATTGCTTCTCATCCATTAATTGATCAAATAAATCTTGACAATTGATTCATCATTTTCTCCTATAGTTAATCCTCATTTATATGAAAAAAGGATTCACTTCCATTTTAGCAAAGTTATGCTACAAATTTGCATACTCACTTTCATCCATATTGCATCCATTTTAGCTTTGTTTACATCCATTTTCATCAATATTCATTAATGGAATCTATTTAGGAGCTTGTTTCAATCTAGGGATTAGGAAAGGGCTGACATTCCACATCAATGCAACACCAATCCTCCAATGGGATGAGGTTTGAGGCATTTAACTAGTTTCCATTATGCATTTCATGTTTATTTTATGTTTAATGGCTTCTTCATTTGATGTTTTCAAGTATTTCATTGGTAGTTTGTGTTAACTAGATAAGTCTTGGTTTATTTAGTATAGATCTAATAGGTTTGGCTTATGCTATGATCATACTCACTGGTTAAATATCATATAATTCTTGTAAATTGATCTGCATGGTGTTATCTAGTCTCTTTGGTACCGTCTATGGCCTATGGTTAATGTATTAAAGGTTGACTTGTTATATTGAGTTTCTTGTGCCAAGTTTTTGTTGAGTGTGTCAACATGGGAATGTGTACTAAAGTAAAATAGGTCCTTATCTCCTAGCTTGGATCACATTCAATTTCCTCTTCTTGTGAATGTTTTCGAGTTGACTTATTATGGCCATTGCACGTTTAATATATACACGTTTCATCTTGGCCAACAAGGAGGAGCCTTTTGAATCTTGCAGATGATATAAATGAAAGATCAAGTCTATTGTAAAGTATGTTAGATGTGTGTTCAAAGGTTTCGACTCATAAGAGGTGTAATGTTGAAAATGTAGTGAGATGAAGGCAGAATAATATGTGTTCAAATGTGCGAAGAAGTATATAAAGTGTGTTGAAGGTAGTGAGTCAAAGGTAGCAGTGTATGTGTGAGAGAGGAAGTGTGTTGAAGGTAGTGAACTGAAGGCAGTAGTGTATGTGTGAGTGAGGAAATGTGTTGAAGGTAGTGAGCTCAAGGCAAGAGTGTGTGGTGCAAGTAAGAAAGTGTATGTGTTGAGAAAGAGTGCTAGAAGAAGTGAGATAAAATTAATAAAGGTGTTGAGTGTTACAGTGGTGGTTGATCAGTAGAACTCATCAAGTGTTGTATGTTGAGGTTATAGCCTCTTTTTATAAGTGTTGTATTTTAAGGGAGTTGTAAACTTCCTTTTGTTGAAGCCATAAAACTATGTTGCAGCGAGTTGTAGCTTCCTTTGGGTTATAGCCCATAAAACCTATTGTAAATCTTATTTTATTTTGTGAGGGTGGTGCAACTATGGAAAATATTTAGGTTAGCATATTAGTGCATAAATAAATAGAAACCCAAAGAAAATAATGAAGCACAAAGGAGGAATTAGCATGAAAAAAAGAACAATATTACCAAATGTCTTCAACCTCCATGATTGACCTTCGTTACACCTTCTCTATTTGCTGCAATATGTAGTTTTCCCTCAAATTTTATGTGAGAAACCTATGACTATGCCAAGACCTAAGCAAATGTTGAAGGATTTGATCACAAATGCTACACTATGCAACTATGCAACTAGTAAGCAAGCCTAAAGTGTGTCTAAAAGAGCCTATGAATGCCAAGATGTCAAGATGGCAAAATGCAAAGAGACTAAGAGATGTTCATGTGATGATATTGCAAGAGATATGCAAATGAGACCAAAATTGCCATTTTATAGAAAATGCAATTTTGGATGAATGGCCAAGATTAAAAGTTGACAAATTCCCTAAGATCAATGGTCAAAATTGAATGTGACAACCCACAATTAGGGTTAGGGTAAATTTGAAATAAATGGACAAAATTTGATTTGAGAAAATCAAATCAAGGGTTGAAAATGCATGTGACAAAGAGATAAAGATGGAACCAAAAAAGAGATAGCTAGGAAATCAAACAATTTTAGAAATTACTTGATTTATGGAAGAAAATTGCTATTTTGAATTAAAAATTAATTTAATTCAAAAGAGTGGGGTCATGTGATATTAAATAATTAATTTGAATTATTTACTAAAAGAGGAGAATTAGAAAGTGGGACCATTTTAAATAAATAATTTTATTTAAAATGGGGAAAATGCCAAGGTGGATAATAATTAAATAAAAAATTCAAAAATTTATTTAATTATGAGAAGATATTAGAAATTAATGACATATTTGAATAAATAAATAAAGTTTATTTATTTAAATAATCAGGAAGAATTAACGAACCAAGATAATTAAATAAATTTAGGAATTTATTTAATTAAGGAAATACATTAGAGAATTAGTGATGTCTTTAAATAAATAAATATAATTTATTTATTTAAATGATCAAGAGGAATAAACGACATGAATTAATTAAATAATTGTGAATTTTTTAATTAATAGAAGGTGGACCAAAGGACATAATTAAACAGTTTAATTATGCTAGGGAAAAATATGACGAAAATAGAGCTTGCAGGCCTATGTCATTTTTATGTGTCTACATTTTTCCCCTTTGTCATAATGCATCTTGTCGCATTGTGACAAAGAAAATTCAGTTAGAAACATTCCCCAACAAAGGTATAAAGTATCTATGCCCCCTCGGGAAAATTTTCAAATTTTGGCCCGATGATAGAAAAATTTGGAAAGTGTCCTAACAAGCTAATTTGATGACCAAAAAAGTGATGGTGCAAGTGGTTTTGGATTTCAACATGCTTAAGTCAACTAAAGGGTTGGTCAAAGTTGGTCAAAAGAGCCTCCAGTAACAAAAAGTTGAAGAGAATCCCACTTTGACCCTATAAATAAGTTGAAAAATGGGTAAAAGTCAATTCATTTTCACTTTCACAATTGTAAATTTGGAGAGCTCACAGCTAGGAGAGCTCACACAAAGATGGTGATTCCTGTTATTGAGAACTAGGGATACATTGTCTGGACCTTCAGACGGCCAGAGGGCATGAAGCCAGCAGTAAGTACCTCATACCCGCCTTGTCATTTTATTGTTTTTTGTCATTTTTAGTGTTTTAGAGTAGGTCAACGAATGTGCCACGATGCATATGCGTGCGCATAAGCCACATTCGTGTTTGCATTCAATACAATATGACAGGTCCGTTAGGGGGTCAGTTAGGTGTGACACATTTTCCAATTATCGAGACACATTTTCCATCTTACAACGCAAATGATACGTTTAGTGACACACTCGCAAGATTGCAATGCATACGTGAAGCCATGCGACACATTCGATTGTAAAAAATGCATTCGATAAATGGAGCAACAAAAGTGATTGAAGATGACGCATTCGATAGTCAAAGCGATGCAAATGTTGGATGGAACAACACAAATGCTAGGACACGATACAAATGAAGTCAACGTGACACATTTAACTTTGATTAGAGTTGACCAGAGTTGACCAAAGTTGACTTAGTTTTAGGCTTATTTTTGCATATGTTTAATTAGATAAATGGTAATAATGATTTTTAATAATGTGCTAATGCTCATTTCTACATATGCAGAAATGATTACCATTGATCTATACGTGCGGGTTTAGGCCATCGACTTATGCATATTAGGATTAGCTGTCAGATCAGGAGTAGAGGCAATTGATGCGACTCGAGTTGTATTATGTCACCTATATGCCCATTATCTGAGCTAATAGGGGGCTTTTGATAGCACTAGCTGAGAGATGGCATTTGAAGACCTATTCTTTCCACTTGTTGACTGGGGAGGTCATTATTACTTTGGAGGATGTGTATTGGATTCTACACATTTTGATTAGAGGTGAGTGAGTGTTGTATGATCCACAATGGGGAGTGCATGCTATGAATGAGTTTTATGAGGCAGATGATGGCATGGGCCTTGGTGTCGAGGGGTATGGGATTCAGTAGGAGTACCTGGCTAAGCACTATCCATGGTGTGATGCCATGTTATGCACTTTGATTGTCGGAGTCCTCATTCCAGATTGCCAGGGACATGGATTCCTGATCAAATGGGAAAATGTGTTAGTACAGATGTGACGGGATAGGATAGTCTTTGCATGGGGGCCCAATTTGCTTGGTATGTTATATCATCAGCTGCATGAGGTAGCCTACAGGGGTGTGCATAACATCAGTTGTGGAACGACATTGCTTATGATCTAGGCTTGGGAGCACATTCCCGTCTTTTGCCCACCTATTCAAAGGCCACAATTAGCAGATGGGATGCCTTATGTGTTCTTATATGCGGGTGTTCTTTAGTAGATGAGAGTTAGAGAGACTGGATTCTGGCACCATTGAATAGACACCGTGACTTCATTTGTTTGAAGGCCATACATGGATTGTGCAAAGTGCGCTAGAGAGGGAGATCATTTGTCTTGTTGTAGGCAGTTTCAATATCTAATCAATTGGCCACACTATATAGTCACAACTCATCATCAAGATGTACCTACCCTAGTGGGTACTACGTTAGTTTGGGGAGCAACAGGGTGTGCCTATGGGGACTATAGAGTATGCTAGGTCATCGCGAGAGCCTGCATGGGGTCCTACCATATCAATACCATTTGTTGAGCAGTAGATAGATGGGTTGGTGGCACAACCATGGGGTTGGAGCGGAGGTCCTACAGATCTGGGGATGACTAATTTTTTTGATTTGTGGTGGCAGACACACAAACCTATTCCCTTGATAGATCTTGATTGATCAAAACTTGTTGATCGCAGATCAGTTGTACCATGGGTGCAACGAGGAGGCTAGAGAGGCAAAGAGAGAGATGAAGGTCGAGGAGGCAGAGGGAGAGACGAAGGACGAGGAGATGGGGGGAGAGGAGGTGGAGATGACAGAGGAGATGGAGGAGATGACAGAGGTGGCGGGAGGAGGAGGAGAGGAGGGGATAGAGGGAGGCAGGCAGGCAAGGAGGGTTAGGCAGTGAGTGGAGAGGGTCCCATTAGAGGTGATCCCCTAGGTAGCCGAGGAGGAGGAGAGAGAGGGGGAGCAACTAGCAGTGGAGGGGAGACAAGAGGGGGAGTGGCGAGAGGAAAATATGTTGAGGGAGGAGAGATAGCCAAAGGAAAAGATTATGAAGGAGGAGGAGAGATAGCTAGAGATGGAGGCCAGACAGGAGGAGAGACAACCGAAGGTGGAGGTCAGGTAGGAGGAGAGACAACCAGAGGAGGTGCACATAGCAGAGGAGGCTCTAGATGTTGGTGTAGAGGAGGAGGCCATTGGGGGTGAGGAGGATGTGGGTGACAATGAGGAGGAGCTGGATATTGGTGATGAGATGGATGAGACAAAGAGGCAGCTCTGGGAGAGGATGATAGACAGGGAGCCAGATATATCTAGTGTTTCAATATTACTGAGAGATGCTATAGTAGATCAACAATTGGAAGACATGCATAGGAGACTGGATGAGGCTATTGTAGAGATTAGATCCCTATAGGCCAAGCTTAAGGTTACGTGTGTTGAGAGGGATTAGGTAGAGATTCGACAGTGGGAGACCGAGGGTTGGTGTTCAGAGTTCGCACGACTATGCACATGGCCAGTTGCAAATGTTGTCAGGGAGCTAGCCAGGGTCAACATGAGTAGGGGTCAGTATAACATATTATATGAGAGGGTAGTGTCGGCTGACCAAAGAGAGTCTAGATTATCTAGGTTATCGAGTAGGATACGAATAGGGTCAGGGAGAAGTAGCCGCACTCACAACAGCCATAGCTAGAGCAGTGTGGGTGGCTCTACTTCTTCAGGACATACATCAGGCCATTAGTCTCACCACTCACATAGGCATTCTTCAGGTCATAGGTCGAGCCATAGTCATGGATCATCTAGTTCAGGGCATCAATTAGAGCATAGTCAGCCTCCCATCACAGACCCATCAGCCTCTTAGACTCAGCCAGTTCTTACCATGATGGCATCAGTATCAATTCTTGTCATCGAGCATCAGTCACCTTAGTCTTCTCCTCAAGGGGATGAGGAGAGTTCAGCTTAGGGGCATTTGACATTGTTATCTTATTATCATGTTTCAAATGTTATGACACTATATATTTTGACCATCGAGAATGTGAGCTCTATTTTTGGGATATCTCATGACTCTATCCTGTGACAATATTTTTGACATTATATATGTGATGTAGTTTTGATGTGACATATATTTTATGTTGTGTGATGATGCATTATGTGTTGATTATATGATTTTATGATGATGATTATTATGATGCATTTTATATGTCATGTGATGTGTGTAGTTATGATCGTTATATGATGTCTTATATGCCTTGATGATTGATGTTCTATATGGATGCATAATATATAGATTCTGGGTATGTGCAAGATCATCATGGAAAAATAGGCCCTTAAGTGGTGAAAAATTTAGAAAAATTAGAGTTAGTCAACTTGACGTAAAAATTTGAATAAGTTATCTATATTATTTAAAAAATATGTAAGAATAAAATCTGTAGCAAATTAAATGTAGTTTCAAAACTACTAGGTTTATTTAAAAGAAAAATATTTTATGTGAAATTTGAA
>VDFB02000015.1:171667740-171709530 GCA_007258455.2 Sequoia sempervirens | reverse complement strand
GGTAACCCTTGTTGGACAGTGAGTCCTAATTCGGATAGTGAGTCTTGTTTTGGCAGTGAGCCTTTGTATTCGGTTGTGATATTCTCTATATTGTGAGCTAATCCTCACCATGATTTTCCCTTATTTGGTTTTCCATGTAAATCTGGTGTTATTTTTTGTGTGAGTTTTTTCTGTTTTTATTTTTGCACTTAATGATTAATCACATTAGCAGAGTAAAGGATTTGTGAATGGTAATTGATCTAATCTCTGGTGGAAGTGATTAAAGGTTAAAATTCGTTACAACTGATTCACCCCCCTCTCATTTGTCTTGTTCAACAATATACACGTGAAATCTCAAGTGATGATGATTGCTTGAGTGATTTGTCATATCCATTGTTCTTAAAGTGCAAGACTATATATTATAGATGGGAGGGAATTTTATATACTTTATCCCAAGCATTAGGGAGTCCCTCTCACCTTATCATATCATTTAAAATCATTTGATCTTTGGTGCAAGTGTTTTTTATGTTTACAAGGTGCAAATTAAAATAATAAGCTCCTTAAATAACAACATTGAAAGATAATGTCTTCAAATTGATTATGAATCAACTAGGTTTTTTTTTAATAACTGACCACTCTTCGAATTTTGATATCTCCTATGTTTTAGTGCATTGATGATGGTATATGTGAACCTCCTAGATTATTTTCTTTCTCTATTGAATTTCACCACTTTAATGGAAAGGATGGTGGCCAAGGCCCCCACTTGATTGTTTACACCCTCCTATATTTTTTAGGCTATCATAATAAAATTCCCATTATGGTTTATGACCTTGCAACTAGCAATATCTCCTTGGGTTTTCATGTGAGGCATTATCAAATTTGATCTTCAAAAATAATAATAAGAGAGGGGTCCAAATGAAATCTTTTCTTTTATTCTTGGAAAGTTCACCCTTAATGACCCCTCAACCAAGGGAAGGATATCTTATAAGAGGCAATTTATTCATCATACCTATATCCCAAAAAGGAGAAATTTTATTTTCTCCTTTCTTGTTTAGCAATTGTGTTGACAACATTGAACATGAAAATGTATTTATTTGTAACAAAGGTTTTTAAAGGTAGATATCTAGCATATAATATTGTGTGGTGGGCCTTTCTTTTCAATGTGCCAAATAGTTAAGGATGGCCAAATGAACCAAATATTAGAAAAGAAGTCATTTTGGTGTAAAAACAACAATGACTATAATAATTTCAAAAGAGTGTTTGGAATGGTTAAGACCAAATTATCTTGGCACAAATCTAGGGCCAACACTTACTTATAAAGTGGCAATGTCTATATATATTGTTAACTCATATCCTATTTTTCTTATTTCCTAGACAGTTACACAAGTGCCTATTTTGTATCTATATTTCTCTTGTGAGACAAAAGATACTCATGAAATACTTTTCCTTTATTTTTTAAGGTGTTCCTTTGGAGAGCATATAACGAAGGACAACTCTACACAATCACACCTTGTAGAGTCCATTACTATACATGGACCCCTTTCATATCTTTTGATGTTTAAATATTTATATTGCATACATGTTTATGAGTGATGCACTATGAGATGCACTTTTAAGATTCATATGCACCTCAAAGTGGAGGCAAATTGAAAATTGTGTACCCATGTCATTTCCCAAGTAGTTTTGTGTGTATTTTGAGGAAATGTCTTGATATGTGTACACATAGACAAATTGTGTAATAGTGTTCAATGTTGGGAACATTCAATTAACCTTTTCTTAATCCTCTATTTATATATCTTGATGTATTTATCCCACACCTTATCCTTATAAATAAATACTCCAATACATTAATCTTATTTCATAATTTATTAACAATTATCCATAGACCTACCTAGATATAGTTGTTAGCCACCCAAATTTGTCTCTTTGCCTAGAACCAAGGTCATTTTTTTAGTCATTGACTTGACCCCTATGTTTCTAAAATTGAAATTCAAAATTTGTCCATCTAGCCCTTCGTTTTCATATCTTGACCTAATGAAGTCTATATTTTATGAAATTTGATGCTATGTGCTAGTATTTAAATACATTCATTAGCATTCATCAATCATCTCTCATCTCTCAAGCATGTTCTCTCATCTTAGATCATTAAAGGAGCACTCAATAACTAAATATTTGGATGTGGTCAATGAAAAGAAGCAACAAATCTACATACATCATTCTAGGACCCTTGCCTACTATCTTTAACTTTTAAACATATTTTTCAAAATTGACTTAAGAAAACACATCTCTTTATAATACAACTACAAATCTTTTAAGATATTTTAAAATACAACTAATCCTCCAATGTCAAACATAAGAATGTTATTCTAATGACAACCTTGTATCATAATAATGAAATAGTATTTTGTTGTAGAAGATGGCTTGTTGAACTAAAGAACAACCGAATCTCCTACAAACTTCTTAATTATATAGTTTTATATTTAGTGTGTTGGGCAGATCTACATGGCATCTAGAAGGTGGTCTATCTCAGTGACGTGGAATTGGGTATTTGGGAAGGAATTTAAAAATGACAAAACAAAAAAATATAGGTGTTCTAAACGATTCCTTATCACGAAGAGACCTCAACTCAACCTCCACTCAACTAACCCAGGTCAGACAGTAGGTGCCCGTGCAATGGATTACGATTCCCAGACCCGAAGAAAAAAAGAGTCAAATAATGCGTGGGCAAAGACGGTCCCCAAGTGGAGAGTTCCCTGCTGCTTCCCAGCAAGTGCGCCAAGAATGGGTTTTGGCTGCCCCTGGTTTTTTTGTGCTCGTCATTGGTTTTCAAGTCATCGCTGCGGGTCCCACGGATTGGAATTCGAACAATATCTGTTGGTGCTGACCTGTCAACTGGAGTAATTAACACAAACAAATATACTAAATTCTAATCCATCGGCGGAGCGTTGGACTATTTGAAATTCCTAATTCGGTAAGCTTACTTCAATGATTCTTTCTTACAAATATCAATACAATGTTTCTGTATTTAGGGAGCAAGCAATTGTGTTCTGAGAGCTAAAAGTAGTTCACGTGTTGGTTCGCAAGGACTAACAGTCTGCTCTTTTCAACATATGTACTGATCGGCAGCAAGATTGCTGGGTTTCTCGAAATGGGTGAACAGATTATGTCTGCAGGCGCTGAGACAAGGGCAGTTGTGTCGCCTTCTTTGCCCAAGGTGTGTAATTTGTGTTACTGTGATTGCTGACTTCTGTAAATGCAGAGAGCGCATGAAATGTGTTTTGCGGATTGCATGGTTAAGATAGGCTAGAGTTAAACGTTAGTCATGTTTGCAATCATATTATGTTGGGCTTATAGTCAAATAGTAATATTTTATTATGTTCCGTTGTTATTTGGGGAAGATTGTATCTGAAAATATTCTGTTGTTATTTGGGAAAGATTGTATCTGGAATTGACTGTGTTTGTTTTTTTTATTGTTATTTTGGGAAGATTGTATCTGAAATTAACTGTATATGTTTTTATGAATGTTTCGGATCATACTCAATTGTGTATAGTTTTGTATGAACATTTCGGATCATACCAAACTGTATATGTTTTTATATGACCATTTCGTATCACACCCAAAATCTTTTATCATAAAGAAAGAAAATAAAAAATATATGTTTTCTTATTGTAGCTTGGGATCACGCTCAAGAATATGAAGAAAGTGAAAGAATGTAAATTTGTAAAAAGTTTATTGAAAGCATACTGACCATGAATTAGAAATATTACAGTGAACACGTTTAGATATTTGTCTGGGAGGTTAGATGCCCTATAAAATGTGGGATTGTTGTTAGCTTTCATATTTTCAAGCTTGCATTCTATTTACAATGGGTGTTACCGTGCTTGCTCAGAGACAGAAAATGATTGTGAACGTGGGTAGCTCTAGTCCAGTCGAAAGTTCAATGATTTCCAGCTGCGAGCCCAATCTTGAAGAGGGCAAAAGTGGATGTATGACGGAGGAGGATTCCTTCTCCTCATGTTCTGCAAAGCGCAAACCGGATATCTCGATTACCAAATCGCCTCTCACCAGGCTTGATCGAAAGAGCAGCGGAGAGAGCGGCATCTCGGTAGAGTCCCACAACAGCGCTGTGGAGGAGGTGTTTCAGCAAAGCGAGGCCACAAAGCTCCCATCGTCACAGTACAAGGGCGTAGTTGCGCAGCCCAACGGCCGGTGGGGAGCGCAGATTTACGAGAAACACAGGCGGGTGTGGTTGGGGACCTTCAGCGAGGAAGAAGAGGCAGCCAGGGCATACGACACCGCCGCCATCAAATTTCGCGGCAGCCAGGCGGTCACCAACTTCAGTCCAGCCGACGACGCCCACCCGGAGGCCGTCTTTCTCCGGTGTCATTCGAAGGCAGAGATCGTCGACATGCTTAGAAAACACACCTTCGAAGAAGAGGTCCACCAGTCGCTCGAAAGCAAGATCTTGGAGGCAGGAGGCCCTTCGAGTTCAAACTCCGACGCCAAGGTCCCGGGTTCGAATCCCGGCCAAGAAGAGACGATGGTGTACCTACGCGAGCACTTGTTCGACAAGACCGTGACCCCCAGCGACGTCGGGAAGCTGAACCGCCTGGTGATCCCAAAGCAGCATGCACAGCGATGCTTCCCCCTCGACGCCGCCTCCAGCGACAAGGGCATCTTGCTAAATTTTCAGGACGCCACAGGCAAAATATGGCGGTTCAGGTACTCATACTGGACCAGCAGCCAGAGCTACGTGCTCACAAAGGGATGGAACCGCTATGTGAAAGAGAAGCACCTCCAGGCCGGGGATACCGTGAGCTTCGAGCGCACCAACGGCGGGTCCGGACAGCTTTACATTAACTTCCGCCGCAGGCCCTGTTCTGTTCCTCCGCCCAAACCGTCAGCTCCCGGTAGTTTCTTCCTGCCGCCGCAGTTCATTAGCTTCTTCCCGGGCTACCGCCAGTGGACACATGTATTCTACTCGCCTCCGCCGGTTCAGCAAATATCCATCGGCCACGGTTCAATTCCCTTCTCTGCAGCCGTACACAGTCCCTTCTCTAGTATTATACAAAATGCTTTCACACCAATGAAATCTGCGTCAATCGACGGGAACTCGTCGCCGCTGGAATTTGTCAGCCTTGGAACAGAAAATATTCCGTCATCATTATCCTCTTCACGTGTGAAGCTTTTTGGAGCCAACATATGCCGACCTTCCTCGTTAACGTTAAATCTTTTTCCATCGAGTACAACCCAGGATTAGCAATGCCAAGAAAAAGAGAGACAAAAGCGGCGGAGCCATTTGGGTTACCTATTTGACATTGGCTGGGTAGAGAAAACTGTATTTAGATTGTGAATTGTACGTGTAAATTTCTTCTGCATTCCATTTGTTTGCCACCAAAATTTGCTGAAACTTTTTGATACACATTTATATGATCAAATTATTTTAATGCACCAAGACAAATACATCTCGTTGTACGAAAACGAAGTTAAATTTGGAGAGGTGAGAGATGATAAATGGCAGTTCACAGAGCAGCAGCAGTTTTTGGTTAGCTATATTATATATCTGTTACAAGAACTTGTCTTTCTATGCATGCCCCCCAAAAAAAAACAACAGGAAGCCTTTCGGGTGTGGTGGTAAAGAAGAAACTGGAAGCAACCAAAATGTTTTGAAATGCATGAGTCAGTGGAAATAACATGTGGTGGTGTAAACATATATGTGTGGTAGTTGAATGAATTAACATGTGATTAACCAGAGATCAAAGGATAAAGAACAAGACCAGCAAATGAGAAACACTACATCCAAACCGAGCCCTGTGGCACAAATAGAAGTAGTCTTCCATCAGAAAGATCACTATAGTTGATAGTACTGAAATGATAACAGAGGTAGCCGCGGTAGATGCAGGGGTCAGGGTCAAAGGAGGAGAGAAGAAGTTTATTGCTTTAAATGTAGAGAAATGGAGCATTATGGAAATGAATGCAAGGGTGAAAGAAAGAAAGTATGTGGCTTTTGTGTGTTCAAGAGTAGATTAGTATTACAGAAGTGGACAATGTTTAATAGGCACTAAGAGTGAAGAAATATCGGGACCAAATGTGGTAAAAAGGGTCAATGCTCTTAATGAAAATTTTCAAGAAAGACCCCTCCAATGTTAGGTGGTGTTAAAGAGATTAAAGCAATAAATAAGTAGTTGTGAGAGACCTCTCATTGAGGAACAATAATTAGAAAAGTATATCAATAAAATAAATGAGTAGTAAATGAGTATAAGAACAATACACATTTAAGGAGGGATTTACACTATAAAACAAAAGCTGGTTTAAGAATATTTAGATGAATAGGAGTATCTTGCAAACAAGAAACACGATCTCATAGTAATAAAATTTATTAGTAAAGAATTGAAAGAATAAGAATGTTGCAAGGCTTATTTTTTGTAAAAAGAAGCATAAACATTAAAAGAATTAGAAAATCTTGTTGAAGAAGAAGATTTATTAGAAAAACTAAAGCAATTTGTTAAATACTAGAATAAATGTAAGAAGAAGATTTGTCTAACTAGAAAAGCAATTAAAACTACAAAGAAATGGAAGAAGAGTCTTATTTTCGTTGAGATTGGATTAAACAACAAATGGTTGAGGAAGGTGTTGGTAGACTTAATTTTAGATGTCAATATTTAACACAACATGAGCGCCCATATGACATAAATTTGGCTGATGAAACCTCTAGAAGTGCCATAAAGACATGGAAAATTGTGGAAGTGAACCTAAGGAAAAGAGTAAACTTTGATATTACTAATATGAAAAGACCACTTGATGCTTTTAGTTTTTAATTAAATTTATAATAGTTGTAGATTACGAAGGGGCTTTTAGCTTTCAAAGAGAAGAAATTCTTATACAAAGAATAACACATGGTACAAATACCAAGGCACATACATGGAGGAAATATCATAGGAAGGAGATGCAAAAGAGAAGGACACATTTAGAGAGATATATTCATGAGGGAAAGCTACTTAAGATTGATACAAAGGGCAAACCAAACTTAAAAGGGAAATAGTATTGAAGAGTGGTGACCCCAACATAGATTTTGAAGATGTAATAAAAGATTGTCTCTTGAATGAACCAAAAAAAGAACAAGAAAAGTCTTTAGTACTAAGAGAGTACATAACATCAAAAGAACTTAAAAAGTAGTACTAGAGAGTACTATAAAGGTAAAATGGTTGCCATAAAATAGTAGATACTATATCAAGTGTGGGATCTCCCACATCGAACTCCCAATATACTCAAGACTAGGGGACCTTCTTGGAGACCTTGAATAGATGGAGACACATTTTGAAAGAGAGGATTTAAGGATACAAGCCCTATATGGAAAGTTAGTGGTTAATGCAATGTGATGGTGGCATACATATGGATCAAATATCCCCACATGGATGACATTGATTGTAACAAGAAAGAATAGACATCTAGATAAAAAGGCTCTACATCTAATAAAGAATAGACATCTAGAAAACTTAGAATAATACTATTATAAAACTCTATAATACATCCAACTTATATGCAAACAACTAGAAAAATGCATTGAGAGAGCATGAGTAGAGGCTCTGCATACAATTATTCTATTAGAATATAACTCCAATTGTAAAACTATGGTACATTGATTAGTAGAAGAAAGCAGAAACTAAGAGTTAGACTATGCTATTAGAAGAAATTTGTAAAAGTTCAATTCTAAAATCTAAATAAATTATTATACAATGTACTCTAGAGGATTAAAGGTGTTATATCTTTACTTGTAGAAGAGGTATGAGTAAACTTTCAAGAGAAGAAAAAAGACATTTGTTGCAAGCTTGTTTTAGGTGTTGTCATTGATGTTCATAGAATGGAGATTGTTTTAGTTGTTATCTCCGATGTCCACAAAATGGTAGTATGTGGAGGATTACATGTGATGCAATAAGTGTGTTGATCAAAAGTGGTGAGTATGATGATGGATATCATGAGTTTGTTGTACATAGTTGCTCTACATCTCTTGTTGCTCATGAATAAGTGAATGATGTGAATATTGTATTCATTGTTTCTTGATGCAAAACATTGCATAAGAGATGAAAGAAAGTATGAGAGGTTTTCAAGTAGTCTAAGTCATAAGAAGTGGTTCTAAAGAAGCTCTAGAGAATGCTCCACATTCTTCCACATTTGAAGATATGGTCTTGTAGTTTAGAAGTTAGAAAAAAGACAAGTGTGAAGTATGTATTTTCATGTTTTCAAAATATAGAAGTTATCACAAAAGTTTCTAGAGCTAACAGAGTGAAGATTATGTTACAGTCAAGAATGCCTAGAGGAATTCTTCACATTTCTTTGTGGTTGGTGTTGTAGTCATGTGGTTTGGAGAATGAGATCAAATTATTTATATGTTTTCTCATTTCAAGTTTTAAGTGTTGAGGTGTATTGCAAGTATGGTTTTCAATGTTCTATTGCAAGAATATGTTTTATGTGTAACTTACAAGTGATGTTGTGTTCAATGTATGTTTTCTTGTGCCAAAATGAAGTAGCAAAAAGAGTATATGTGAATATCATTGTGTAGACACTTAAAATTATCTTGACTAATATTACACATTTGAATCCAATTACTAGTTCACCATTTCATCTTAAATTCACCTCTTTTTCGACTGTTTAATTGAATAATCCTAGTTGTTTAATTAAATACATCATTTTATCGTATTAATCAAATGGCCAATATTATTTGGCTAATTTATCCCCTTTCATGCTAATTTTCATCTTATTTAATTAGGTAACATGAATTATTTAATGAAATTTCTTATGTCTTCTCATTTAATTAAACAATCTTAATTATTTAATTAAATGTCATTTAACCCCTTTTCATTATATAATGAAACTCCTAATTTCCTCCATCTTGCACAATTAAAACATTGTTTTAATTATCTAAATGGTTAATTTCCCTCACCCGCTCACTTGCAAGGGAATATTCCCCTAAAATATTCCTCCATTTGAAATGGAATATTCTTGTAACGAACTTCCTAACAACTTCCTAATTCTTAGGAAGTGTGCTTCTTTGAATCAATGAGAACCATTGATTAAATCCTTGATCCTTGTCAACTTGCATTCTCATCCATTGATGAGAATCCTTGATCCATGCCTTCACCTCTCAATGCTTCTCATCCATTGATTGATCAAATCAATCTTGACCATGTTAGAGTAATAGGAATCTTTATTTTGCATTATTAAATTAGTTATGTTGTCTCATTCATTATGATCTTGACACTTGTCACATGCTAATTTAATCCTCTTCCTAGGGTTCTCACTTTAGGGTTTTGATCTCCTTTCTTAAGGATTGATCTCTTTGTAATTATTCAAATTCTTGAGTAATACATTTTTGCTTCATGCTTGCAGAGCACCATTCTTGTGTCTCTTGATCTCCTTTTGTGACATGTTATTTGATTGTAGGTGTTCATTGGGATCTGTGAGGTTGGATTATCAACTTCTACATGGTATCAGAGCATTATGAGGGGGGTTTCTACTATTGGTGCTAATGCTTCCTTGGTTTCGCGTTGGAGTGAGCTATGTATACAATATTTGTTCCTATGTACTAGGTGGATGCAACAGCAAGTTACCCATGTATTTCAGTGAGATGGAACACTTACCATATGGACACTCTTGCATTCCTGTTTTCAACATTTCAATAGTCATTCTACGACAGTGTTTACAGCTTTTTCATGCTTCTGTGGTGTTCTTCATGTTCATCCTTTGTTCCTATCTTTTGGATTGAATTTTTTTTTTACAGAAATTCTTCTTCTCTGTTGTAGTATTTTTTGGACTTTATGGGCTCACTTTGCATGTATTTATCATCTGTAAACACACTAAAATAAAGTGCCTCAACTTTTTATGTGTATTATTAGGATTCTTGCACATCACTTTGTGCCTTGTTCTACTTGCACTATGATATAAAGTGCCATGGGGGTTGATGTTTGCCTTTGCTTTTTCTTCATACCTTTCTCATGCGTGTGTGACTTTTTGTTTCACATCCTTTATATCTGCTTGTACTTTCATGACTGCACCTTCAGATGTTCTTGGTTCCTCTTCATGCACTACTTTTAGGCATTCAGTTTTAGTGTACCTATCATACCTCTCCCTTGTCAGCATTATGGGGGGGGTTTCTACTGTTGGTGCTAATGCTTCCTTGGTTTCGTGTTGGAGTGAGCTATGTATACAGTATTTGTTCCTATGTACTAGGTGGATGCAATGGCTGGTTACCCATGCATTTCAGTGAGATGGATCACTTACCATATGAGCACTCTTGCATTCCTATTTTTCAACATTTCAACAGTCATTCTATGACAATGTTTGCAACTTCTTCATGATTCTATGGTGTTCTTCATGTTCATCCTTTGTTCCCATCTTTTGGGACAATTTCTTCTTGATTGGAGGCTTCTTTATCCTTCACTCTTATTTGGAGGCTTCTTAGTCCTTCACTTGTATTTCTCTCTTTTGGAGAGGAGTTTTTCCCATGAGGTTTTCTCCTTTTCTCCTGTTGTGAGAGATATTTTATATTTGTACATGTGTACCTCATCTGGTCTTGTTTTCTAGGACCCATCTTTGCTTTCATGCATTTTTTTCCTTATTTTCTTAGCTTCTCCCTAAGTTCATCTTAATGGGGATGTTAGAGTAATAGGTTGTTTACTTGATTAATTTAATCATATTGTTAATTAATTAGGTCACCTTTACTTTATTTCACTTAAGCTAGACTTAGGAATCTTTATTTTGTATTATTAAATTAGTCATGTTGTCTCGTTCATTGTGATCTTGACACTTGTCACATGCTAATTTAATCCTCTTCCTAGGGTTCTCACTTTATGGTTTTGATCTCCTTTCTTAAGGATTGATCTCTTTGTAATTATTCAACTTCTCGGGTAATGCATTTTTGCTTCATGTTTGTAGAGCACCATTCTTGTGTATCTTGATCTCCTTTGGTGACAGGTTATTTGCTTGCAAGTGTTCATTGGGATTTGTGAGGTTGGATTATCAACTTCTACAGACCATTGATTCACCATTTTCTCCTATAAATACTCCTAATTTCTATGATAAAAGGATCCACTTCCATTTTAGCAAAGTTATGTTGCACATTTGCATACTCACTTTCATCCAGCTTGCATCCATTTTAGCTTAGTTTACATCCATTTTCATCAATATTCATCAATGGAATCCATTTAGAAGCTTGTTTCAATCCAGGGATTGGGAAAGGGTTGACATTCCACAACAATTCAACACCAATCCCTCAATAGGATGAGGTTTGAGGCATTTAACTAGTTTCCATTATGTATTTCTTATTTATTTTATGTTTAATGGCTTCTTCATTTGATGTGTTCAAGTATTTCATAGAGAGTTTGAATTAGACTAGCTAAGTCTTTGTTTATTTAGTATAGATTTGGTAGGTTTGGCTTATGTTATGATGATACTCACATTTTGGTGCCTACATGAGTCCCCAACCATTGCTGAAACCTCAACCTTGCTTGTCTAGTATGAGCAATTAAAAAATCAAAGCTTCAATAATCAATGTAAACATAAGTGACTATCCTTGGTAATCCTTCATGTCAATTTGGGCACTCTCTACCCATAGGGTATCTATAACAAGCCCATCATAGTAGGAAGCCATCCCAATGTCCACATCATATATGACCTACTCACCATGAATCAACACTCGCAGGATGCACCAAGCAACCTCTAAAGTGACAGTCACCTCTATTGTAGGCAGATTAAATGATGAAGTCTTGCTATGCCACCGCTCAATTAGCACTGACATCATGGCTAGGTGTGTCCTAATCTCTAGCATGTGCCGCGAATCCTATCCCGATCACTCTAAGAAAGAAGTTTGCCTGGTCAATCAAATGGTGAACACAAGACAAAATGCTAGGTCTACGCTCCCTTGACTGGATTAGATGAGCGATCTCTTGCACAAATGAAGCATACCATGTCAAAATTTCCAAAAAAATGATAAAATTTTAAAGTCTATAACCCTAATTTTCAAAAGTGCCACTATTTGTAAAAGTGGTTTTATTGTCTGCACACTAGGTATGTGTAGGATCATCATGGAAAAAGCAGGCCCTTAGGTGGCAAAAAATTCAGAAAAATCAAAGTTAGGAAACTTGACGTAAAAAAATGAGTAACTTATCTATATTATTTCAAAAATATGTAAGAATAGAATCTATAGAAAATTGAATATAGTTTCTAAGCTACTAGGTTTATTTAAATAATAATAATCTATTTGGTGAAAATTAAAAATTTCAATGTAGTAGTACTTAAATTTTAGTGAAAAAATAAGAAGTAGTGTCTATCGACCACCCTAACCATGATAAAATGATAAAAAAAATTATAAGATTTTAGATATAAATGGAGGAATCATGTCCCAATGTGATGCATATTTTTTTGTAATTTTTCCAGAAAATAATTAATTATGAATTTTTATTACAACTTTTAAAAGATATAAAATTTGTATGTCGACCACCTTAACTTGGTCAAAACTTCATGAAATTCAATTTTCTTTTTTTTAATACTATATTATGTGAAGCATAGAATATGATGCATTTTTTGCATTCAAAAAATGTGATACCATTTGAAAACTATAGATGTTTTTCAATCAAACTATCAATTAGGACTTTAGTCATAATTCAAATAGAAAATGAATAATAATTATTTATTAAATTCAAAGTAAAGCATAATTTATGTTGGTGGAAAGCTGAGAATCTCCTTTAAAAACCCTTTTTGTTTCATCAATTTTGGGTTAAAAAAATGTCGTCAGCCACATGTACCCTACACATATCCATCATATCGCCACTTTTTGGCCCATCATGATCCTGCACATACCCCACCGCTACACCAAAAAAGTCAATAGCATTGCTATTTGCAAAAGCACGATGACATTTCAAAAGTGCCATTAAACCTAAAAAACCTACCATGCCACCCTTTGCAAAAGTGCAATAATATTTCAAAAGCGTCGCTAAACCTAAAAACCTACTATGTTGCCCTTTACAAAAGTGCTCATCATCATTGCAATAGCGACGTTGAACCTAACCTAGAAAAAGCTACACTATTTGTAATAGTGATGCAACTCCTGCAAAAATGCCACCAACCATGACAAAAGCACTGCTATATAGCGATGCTATTGATTGACCTATTGGACCTAGCATTAAATGCACTTAAACATGAAAAACAAGGAAAGCTTTGATTTATGTACCAAGGTCCTACATCTGCTGGCCGTTGGTACTCTTGTACCCTATTTGTGAGGTGTTGGGGGAGCTCATGATTTGCCATAATGTCGGGTGCTCATAGCAAAAACAACAAAGTCTCTCTAAGGTCAAATGTGTAAATGATTTGAAATGACCCCTCAAGATCTATTTATGCCTAAAAATTAGGGTTTTTTCCCTAATTTGAGGGGGAAAAGGGGATTTTAATCCTTTTTTATCAATTTTTGAGCTATGGGGCCTATTTTGAGGCGTTTTTCATAATTTTGAGCTTGTTTTGGCATTTCAAAGCCTTTTTTTTTACACATGAACCTATGTTGAACCTTTATCATGATCTCGTCCTAAAAATTAAAATTTCTACTCAATCTCTTGAGGAGATAGGGTACTAGCTTAATTCCTTGCATTGGGGCAATAGTGGCGCATCCAAAAAATCAAGAATTTTAATTTTTTTATTTGAGCAACAAGGTTAATCCGACAAGCGTTAGTTTTTGAACCAATGTAACAAGTACCTCGCTTCAAAGAGGGGTAAAATGTAGACACTTAAAATTGTCCTAACTAATATTGAACATATGAATTTGATTACTAACACTATTTCATCCTAAATTCACCTTTTTTTCGATTGTTTAATTGAATAATCCTAGTTGTTTAATTAAATACATCAACTTCTCCCATTAATCAAATGATCAATATTATTTGTCTAATTCATCCCCTTTTATGCTAATTTTCATCTTATTTAATTAGGCAATGAAAATTATTTAATTAAACTTCTATATCTTCTCATTTAATTAAATAATCTTAATTATTTAATTAAATGCCATTTAACCCCTTTTTAATAAATAAAGTTACTTATTTAATGAAACTCCTAATTTCCTCCATATTGCACAATTAAAACATTGTTTTAATTATCTAAATGGCTAATTTCCCTCACCCTCCCACTTGCAAGGGAATATTCCTCCATTTGAAATGGAATATTCTTGCAACAAACTTCCTAACAACTTCCCAATTCTTAGGAAGCGTGATTCTTTGAATGAATGAAAGCCATTGATTAACTCCTTGATCCTTATCAACTTGCATTCTCATCCATTGATGAGAACCCTTGATCCATGCCTTCTCCTCTTATTGCTTCTCATCCATTAATTGATCAAATAAATCTTGACAATTGATTCATCATTTTCTCCTATAGTTAATCCTCATTTATATGAAAAAAGGATTCACTTCCATTTTAGCAAAGTTATGCTACAAATTTGCATACTCACTTTCATCCATATTGCATCCATTTTAGCTTTGTTTACATCCATTTTCATCAATATTCATTAATGGAATCTATTTAGGAGCTTGTTTCAATCTAGGGATTAGGAAAGGGCTGACATTCCACATCAATGCAACACCAATCCTCCAATGGGATGAGGTTTGAGGCATTTAACTAGTTTCCATTATGCATTTCATGTTTATTTTATGTTTAATGGCTTCTTCATTTGATGTTTTCAAGTATTTCATTGGTAGTTTGTGTTAACTAGATAAGTCTTGGTTTATTTAGTATAGATCTAATAGGTTTGGCTTATGCTATGATCATACTCACTGGTTAAATATCATATAATTCTTGTAAATTGATCTGCATGGTGTTATCTAGTCTCTTTGGTACCGTCTATGGCCTATGGTTAATGTATTAAAGGTTGACTTGTTATATTGAGTTTCTTGTGCCAAGTTTTTGTTGAGTGTGTCAACATGGGAATGTGTACTAAAGTAAAATAGGTCCTTATCTCCTAGCTTGGATCACATTCAATTTCCTCTTCTTGTGAATGTTTTCGAGTTGACTTATTATGGCCATTGCACGTTTAATATATACACGTTTCATCTTGGCCAACAAGGAGGAGCCTTTTGAATCTTGCAGATGATATAAATGAAAGATCAAGTCTATTGTAAAGTATGTTAGATGTGTGTTCAAAGGTTTCGACTCATAAGAGGTGTAATGTTGAAAATGTAGTGAGATGAAGGCAGAATAATATGTGTTCAAATGTGCGAAGAAGTATATAAAGTGTGTTGAAGGTAGTGAGTCAAAGGTAGCAGTGTATGTGTGAGAGAGGAAGTGTGTTGAAGGTAGTGAACTGAAGGCAGTAGTGTATGTGTGAGTGAGGAAATGTGTTGAAGGTAGTGAGCTCAAGGCAAGAGTGTGTGGTGCAAGTAAGAAAGTGTATGTGTTGAGAAAGAGTGCTAGAAGAAGTGAGATAAAATTAATAAAGGTGTTGAGTGTTACAGTGGTGGTTGATCAGTAGAACTCATCAAGTGTTGTATGTTGAGGTTATAGCCTCTTTTTATAAGTGTTGTATTTTAAGGGAGTTGTAAACTTCCTTTTGTTGAAGCCATAAAACTATGTTGCAGCGAGTTGTAGCTTCCTTTGGGTTATAGCCCATAAAACCTATTGTAAATCTTATTTTATTTTGTGAGGGTGGTGCAACTATGGAAAATATTTAGGTTAGCATATTAGTGCATAAATAAATAGAAACCCAAAGAAAATAATGAAGCACAAAGGAGGAATTAGCATGAAAAAAAGAACAATATTACCAAATGTCTTCAACCTCCATGATTGACCTTCGTTACACCTTCTCTATTTGCTGCAATATGTAGTTTTCCCTCAAATTTTATGTGAGAAACCTATGACTATGCCAAGACCTAAGCAAATGTTGAAGGATTTGATCACAAATGCTACACTATGCAACTATGCAACTAGTAAGCAAGCCTAAAGTGTGTCTAAAAGAGCCTATGAATGCCAAGATGTCAAGATGGCAAAATGCAAAGAGACTAAGAGATGTTCATGTGATGATATTGCAAGAGATATGCAAATGAGACCAAAATTGCCATTTTATAGAAAATGCAATTTTGGATGAATGGCCAAGATTAAAAGTTGACAAATTCCCTAAGATCAATGGTCAAAATTGAATGTGACAACCCACAATTAGGGTTAGGGTAAATTTGAAATAAATGGACAAAATTTGATTTGAGAAAATCAAATCAAGGGTTGAAAATGCATGTGACAAAGAGATAAAGATGGAACCAAAAAAGAGATAGCTAGGAAATCAAACAATTTTAGAAATTACTTGATTTATGGAAGAAAATTGCTATTTTGAATTAAAAATTAATTTAATTCAAAAGAGTGGGGTCATGTGATATTAAATAATTAATTTGAATTATTTACTAAAAGAGGAGAATTAGAAAGTGGGACCATTTTAAATAAATAATTTTATTTAAAATGGGGAAAATGCCAAGGTGGATAATAATTAAATAAAAAATTCAAAAATTTATTTAATTATGAGAAGATATTAGAAATTAATGACATATTTGAATAAATAAATAAAGTTTATTTATTTAAATAATCAGGAAGAATTAACGAACCAAGATAATTAAATAAATTTAGGAATTTATTTAATTAAGGAAATACATTAGAGAATTAGTGATGTCTTTAAATAAATAAATATAATTTATTTATTTAAATGATCAAGAGGAATAAACGACATGAATTAATTAAATAATTGTGAATTTTTTAATTAATAGAAGGTGGACCAAAGGACATAATTAAACAGTTTAATTATGCTAGGGAAAAATATGACGAAAATAGAGCTTGCAGGCCTATGTCATTTTTATGTGTCTACATTTTTCCCCTTTGTCATAATGCATCTTGTCGCATTGTGACAAAGAAAATTCAGTTAGAAACATTCCCCAACAAAGGTATAAAGTATCTATGCCCCCTCGGGAAAATTTTCAAATTTTGGCCCGATGATAGAAAAATTTGGAAAGTGTCCTAACAAGCTAATTTGATGACCAAAAAAGTGATGGTGCAAGTGGTTTTGGATTTCAACATGCTTAAGTCAACTAAAGGGTTGGTCAAAGTTGGTCAAAAGAGCCTCCAGTAACAAAAAGTTGAAGAGAATCCCACTTTGACCCTATAAATAAGTTGAAAAATGGGTAAAAGTCAATTCATTTTCACTTTCACAATTGTAAATTTGGAGAGCTCACAGCTAGGAGAGCTCACACAAAGATGGTGATTCCTGTTATTGAGAACTAGGGATACATTGTCTGGACCTTCAGACGGCCAGAGGGCATGAAGCCAGCAGTAAGTACCTCATACCCGCCTTGTCATTTTATTGTTTTTTGTCATTTTTAGTGTTTTAGAGTAGGTCAACGAATGTGCCACGATGCATATGCGTGCGCATAAGCCACATTCGTGTTTGCATTCAATACAATATGACAGGTCCGTTAGGGGGTCAGTTAGGTGTGACACATTTTCCAATTATCGAGACACATTTTCCATCTTACAACGCAAATGATACGTTTAGTGACACACTCGCAAGATTGCAATGCATACGTGAAGCCATGCGACACATTCGATTGTAAAAAATGCATTCGATAAATGGAGCAACAAAAGTGATTGAAGATGACGCATTCGATAGTCAAAGCGATGCAAATGTTGGATGGAACAACACAAATGCTAGGACACGATACAAATGAAGTCAACGTGACACATTTAACTTTGATTAGAGTTGACCAGAGTTGACCAAAGTTGACTTAGTTTTAGGCTTATTTTTGCATATGTTTAATTAGATAAATGGTAATAATGATTTTTAATAATGTGCTAATGCTCATTTCTACATATGCAGAAATGATTACCATTGATCTATACGTGCGGGTTTAGGCCATCGACTTATGCATATTAGGATTAGCTGTCAGATCAGGAGTAGAGGCAATTGATGCGACTCGAGTTGTATTATGTCACCTATATGCCCATTATCTGAGCTAATAGGGGGCTTTTGATAGCACTAGCTGAGAGATGGCATTTGAAGACCTATTCTTTCCACTTGTTGACTGGGGAGGTCATTATTACTTTGGAGGATGTGTATTGGATTCTACACATTTTGATTAGAGGTGAGTGAGTGTTGTATGATCCACAATGGGGAGTGCATGCTATGAATGAGTTTTATGAGGCAGATGATGGCATGGGCCTTGGTGTCGAGGGGTATGGGATTCAGTAGGAGTACCTGGCTAAGCACTATCCATGGTGTGATGCCATGTTATGCACTTTGATTGTCGGAGTCCTCATTCCAGATTGCCAGGGACATGGATTCCTGATCAAATGGGAAAATGTGTTAGTACAGATGTGACGGGATAGGATAGTCTTTGCATGGGGGCCCAATTTGCTTGGTATGTTATATCATCAGCTGCATGAGGTAGCCTACAGGGGTGTGCATAACATCAGTTGTGGAACGACATTGCTTATGATCTAGGCTTGGGAGCACATTCCCGTCTTTTGCCCACCTATTCAAAGGCCACAATTAGCAGATGGGATGCCTTATGTGTTCTTATATGCGGGTGTTCTTTAGTAGATGAGAGTTAGAGAGACTGGATTCTGGCACCATTGAATAGACACCGTGACTTCATTTGTTTGAAGGCCATACATGGATTGTGCAAAGTGCGCTAGAGAGGGAGATCATTTGTCTTGTTGTAGGCAGTTTCAATATCTAATCAATTGGCCACACTATATAGTCACAACTCATCATCAAGATGTACCTACCCTAGTGGGTACTACGTTAGTTTGGGGAGCAACAGGGTGTGCCTATGGGGACTATAGAGTATGCTAGGTCATCGCGAGAGCCTGCATGGGGTCCTACCATATCAATACCATTTGTTGAGCAGTAGATAGATGGGTTGGTGGCACAACCATGGGGTTGGAGCGGAGGTCCTACAGATCTGGGGATGACTAATTTTTTTGATTTGTGGTGGCAGACACACAAACCTATTCCCTTGATAGATCTTGATTGATCAAAACTTGTTGATCGCAGATCAGTTGTACCATGGGTGCAACGAGGAGGCTAGAGAGGCAAAGAGAGAGATGAAGGTCGAGGAGGCAGAGGGAGAGACGAAGGACGAGGAGATGGGGGGAGAGGAGGTGGAGATGACAGAGGAGATGGAGGAGATGACAGAGGTGGCGGGAGGAGGAGGAGAGGAGGGGATAGAGGGAGGCAGGCAGGCAAGGAGGGTTAGGCAGTGAGTGGAGAGGGTCCCATTAGAGGTGATCCCCTAGGTAGCCGAGGAGGAGGAGAGAGAGGGGGAGCAACTAGCAGTGGAGGGGAGACAAGAGGGGGAGTGGCGAGAGGAAAATATGTTGAGGGAGGAGAGATAGCCAAAGGAAAAGATTATGAAGGAGGAGGAGAGATAGCTAGAGATGGAGGCCAGACAGGAGGAGAGACAACCGAAGGTGGAGGTCAGGTAGGAGGAGAGACAACCAGAGGAGGTGCACATAGCAGAGGAGGCTCTAGATGTTGGTGTAGAGGAGGAGGCCATTGGGGGTGAGGAGGATGTGGGTGACAATGAGGAGGAGCTGGATATTGGTGATGAGATGGATGAGACAAAGAGGCAGCTCTGGGAGAGGATGATAGACAGGGAGCCAGATATATCTAGTGTTTCAATATTACTGAGAGATGCTATAGTAGATCAACAATTGGAAGACATGCATAGGAGACTGGATGAGGCTATTGTAGAGATTAGATCCCTATAGGCCAAGCTTAAGGTTACGTGTGTTGAGAGGGATTAGGTAGAGATTCGACAGTGGGAGACCGAGGGTTGGTGTTCAGAGTTCGCACGACTATGCACATGGCCAGTTGCAAATGTTGTCAGGGAGCTAGCCAGGGTCAACATGAGTAGGGGTCAGTATAACATATTATATGAGAGGGTAGTGTCGGCTGACCAAAGAGAGTCTAGATTATCTAGGTTATCGAGTAGGATACGAATAGGGTCAGGGAGAAGTAGCCGCACTCACAACAGCCATAGCTAGAGCAGTGTGGGTGGCTCTACTTCTTCAGGACATACATCAGGCCATTAGTCTCACCACTCACATAGGCATTCTTCAGGTCATAGGTCGAGCCATAGTCATGGATCATCTAGTTCAGGGCATCAATTAGAGCATAGTCAGCCTCCCATCACAGACCCATCAGCCTCTTAGACTCAGCCAGTTCTTACCATGATGGCATCAGTATCAATTCTTGTCATCGAGCATCAGTCACCTTAGTCTTCTCCTCAAGGGGATGAGGAGAGTTCAGCTTAGGGGCATTTGACATTGTTATCTTATTATCATGTTTCAAATGTTATGACACTATATATTTTGACCATCGAGAATGTGAGCTCTATTTTTGGGATATCTCATGACTCTATCCTGTGACAATATTTTTGACATTATATATGTGATGTAGTTTTGATGTGACATATATTTTATGTTGTGTGATGATGCATTATGTGTTGATTATATGATTTTATGATGATGATTATTATGATGCATTTTATATGTCATGTGATGTGTGTAGTTATGATCGTTATATGATGTCTTATATGCCTTGATGATTGATGTTCTATATGGATGCATAATATATAGATTCTGGGTATGTGCAAGATCATCATGGAAAAATAGGCCCTTAAGTGGTGAAAAATTTAGAAAAATTAGAGTTAGTCAACTTGACGTAAAAATTTGAATAAGTTATCTATATTATTTAAAAAATATGTAAGAATAAAATCTGTAGCAAATTAAATGTAGTTTCAAAACTACTAGGTTTATTTAAAAAGAAAAAATATTTTTTGGTGAAAATTTGAAATTTCAATACTGAGTACTTAAATTTGGAAAAATAAGTAGGTGTCTATCCGACCATCCTAACCACAATAAAATGATAATATTTTTATAAGATTTTATATATAAGTAGAAGACTCATGCCTCAATGTGATGCATTTTTTTTGTAATTTTTTCTAAGTAAATAATTAATTATGAAATTTTATTACAAATTTTAAAAATATAAAACTCGTATGCGACCACCTTACTTGGTCAAAACTTCATGAAACTCAATTTAAAAAAATCCTATAGTATCTGAAGCATAGAATGTGATGCATGTTTTGGATTCAAAAACTGTGATACCATTTGAAAGCTATAGATTTTTTTCAATCAACCTATCAATCAAGACTTTAGTCGTAATTCAAATAGAAAATGAATAATAATTATTTATTAAATTCAAAGTAAAGCTTAATTTATATTGGTGGAAAGCTGAGAATATCCTTTAAAAACCCTTTTCATTTCATCAATTTTGGGTAAAAAAAAGTCATCAGCCACATACACTACACATTTCCATCATATCGCCACTTTTTGGTCCATCATGATCCTGCACATACCCTTCTAATGGATGCCATGTTTATGATTATGGATGCATATGATGTATGACTATATATGTGTGAATAATGCAATATTATGATGTGATGTACATGTTTTAATGATATGGATGATGTATGCATTTACATGTTATGTGAACGAAAATTAATGAATGCAAATGATATATGCATGTTAATGATGCAAATGGAAATATGTGAATGTGTAATAAACTAATGCAATGCCTATATGATCATGTATGCACTTATGTTTTGTATGTCACATGATATCATCATGAGACAAATGAGGCAAAATGACAAGACAGAAGGCGATGGATGTTAGTGTGAAAATTGAATCCTTCAACATGTTACCATAGGACTAATAATTGTTGCTCTTAATCATCATTGGGCATATTATTGTAATGGCCAACAAACACCATGATATGACATAGATCAAGGTGTGCAAGGTCGTACCATCACATAAGACAAGCAATTGTAGAAAAGGACAATCATGACTCATACCAAAAGCATTACTACCCTAGTCTTTTGTCATAATCAACCACAAGCATAAAGAAGACAAAATAGACAATAAAGACAAGTCATGAAATGCCATTGCTCCTCTAAATCCTATTACCAAGACATCCTCGAGGAACTAGCAACATGACTATTTGAAAAAGACAAGACAAGCCAATCATCATGATATGTCACTGCTTCTCTAAATCCTGTTGTCAAGACATCCTCGAGAAACTAGTAGCATGATGAAAGATGAAAGGAAAAAATGACAAGATAGTGTTTTCCAAGTGTTTCTGAATGTTAGGTGTTTTAGATGTCAAGGTGCCAAATTTGAAAAATGCCAAAGTTGCCAATGTCTAGGTGATGAAATGCCAAAGTTGCCAAATTTAGGAAGGACACATCCTGAATGATGTTGATGTGAAGAGGATAGGTCCTCAAATGTCATGAGGATCATCCAAAATGCCGAATGATGGTGACAATGCCTAGGAAGGAAACATCCTAAGGCATAAGTAAATAACGGGGGTCGTTCTTGAGAAGGACACATCTGAAGAATAACCAAGAATTGACAGTTTGACTAGTTTTGTCTGAGTTTGACTGAGGTTGACTAAGTTTGACTGTTTTGACTACATGCCCATGTTGACATGCTAATGTAGTTGCCATGTTGATTAAATGATTGTCATAGTTTGTTGTAAGAGTTTTTTTGTTCATTTTAGGAATTATCTTTTGACTTGAAGACAATTAATGTGTGTGCCAGTGCAATGTTATGAACCCTAATGCACTGACCCAGTGCAATCTCGGGGGCTCATCGATTGATGGACTTGCCTACGTCATACACTTAGAGACTTCGTAGTTCGACATGACCAATGACCTTGTCTTGATGACCAAAGATTGAGTCATGATTTTATTTTGACTACCTAAAAGGACTAACCTAATGTCTCGAGGGCCCAAAGATGAGCCTTGCCTATGTAATGTGCATAGACAACATAGTTCGACAATAACATAGAATGATTCACTAGACAAGATATGACTCTGTTTTTTGTGTTTTTGTCATATTTTGATTTTTTTGTATTTCTTCAAGACATTTTTCAAATTTTAAGTCTTTTTTTAGGACATTTTATGATTTTTAGGTCTTTTTTCAAGACATTTTTTTGATTGGAAGGACCATGTGCGATACCCACTACAGTTAGGTGATAAGGGATTACCACCAGTCAGGTCCAGGACTAGCCAAATTTGAAGGATGTGAAAAGGAAATATTTGTGGTGATGGATGAATGGTACATAGTACTTGATGTCAAGCATTGTTAGCCATGGAAAGAATTGGTGAGGCTTTTGTGATGGGTGTCATAATAATGCCAGAAAAGTGGGTATTTATTATGGACTAAGGTAGATAGAGTGATAGTAGATGGAAAAGCAAAGAACAACTACACATGGCGCCTGTTTGCTAGGTTTCACCATGGTACTTGTCTAAAGCGCCTATTTACCAGGTTTTCATTATTGGATGAATAATTTCTCTTTACTATTTTTTGTCATTTTTTATTTATTTATGGTTTTCGACTAGACTCTGATACTATGCATAGAAATTTCAAAGATGTAGACTATTGATAGGCTATGTTAGTTGTTCATCATCTAGAGTAGCTAGTTGGTATGCTCCAGAACCAAAAGAGGACATGATGACATAAGGACTCAGCCAATTGGGCTCGAACTTGCCAGGTTTTTCTCTCTCATACCAATTCTTAGGATTTTGCATGAGGACCAAGTCGCCAATGTCAAAATTTTTGACCATGACTCTCTTGTTGTAACCGTGACAAAGACAGTTTTGGTATGCCTATAAATGATTTAAGGAATTGTGTCTGCATTCCTCTAACATTTCCAATTCATGTAGTCATGATTGTCTATACTCTTCATCATTGATCAAACCCTTGAAGGAGACTCGTAAAGATGGAATTTCAACCTCAATGGGAAAAATGGCTTTAGCTCCAAAGACCAATGTGAATAGGGTGGCTCCTATAGGCGTGTAGATGCTAGTGTGGTAAGCCCATAGAGTAGTGTTAAGTTGGATGTGCCAGTCATGGCTAGCGTCATTGACTTTCTTCTTAAGAATTTTGATGATTGTCTTATTGGATGCCTCAGCTTGACCATTCCCTTATGGGTAGTATGCCATGGAGAAATGATGTTGGATGTGGAAGTGTTCACATAACTCATGAACATCCTGGTTTTTGAAGGGATGACCATTGTTTATGATGATGGATTGTAGAATACCATATTGGTAGATGATATAATTGAGGATAAATTTGGAAATTTGTTTTCCAGTTATGTATGTGAGGGGGATGGCTTCGATCCATTTAGTGAAGTACTTAGTGGAAATGATAATGAATTTGTGTCCATTAGAAGAGATAGGATGGATTTTTCCCACGAGGTCGAGTCCCCATTATGGAAAGGGCCAAGGAGAAGTAATAGGCAGAAGTTCTTGTGCTGGTGCATGAATCAAATCACTATGTATCTGACATTGGTGACATGTTTTGACAAATTCAAGTGCATATTTTTCCATTGTTAGCCAATAATACCCAAGTATTGTGATCCTCTTAGCTAAGGTATGGCCACTCGAATGAGATCCGCATATACCCTCATGTACCTCACGTAAGGTTGTTCATGCTTCATCAGTGTTGATACATCGAAAGAGAGTATTGTCAAAGCTACATCGGTATAGGATGTCACTGATGATGGTATATCAGACGACCTTATGGATAAAGGACTTTTGTTGGTTGTTGGATAGATTCAAGGGAAGGGTCTAGGATTGGAGATAGTCATAGATGTCTTGATACCATGGAGAATTGGGACCAATAAACTCACAAACCATTTATGACTCTGGAATGTCATATGCAGGAACCAAGAGATATTCCACCAAGAACTCGAATTATGACACATTGCTTGGGATGTCTAGGAGAGAACCAATTGTAGCCATTGTGTCTGCTGCCTTGTTTTGTGCCCTAATAATATGTTCAAAAGCAAGCATGTGGAAGTATGACTGAAAAATGTCGACCATTCATTTGTAAGGCATTAACTTCTTGTCCTTAGTGTCATAGTCGTTGTTGACTTGGTTCATGACCAACTGAGAATCTCTGAAGACATGAAATTTTTTTATTTTCCATTTTATGGCCATTTTGAGTCCTATGACAAGTGCCTCATATTCTGTAATATTATTTGTACATAGAAAAAAATGCGGAATGACTTAGGGATGGAATCTCCTTGTGGTGTGATAAACAGTATTCTTTCCCCTGAGCCATGATTAGTGTGAGACCCGTCAAAATAAAGTTTCCAAGGCAGTTTAGGTTCTGCATAAAATATGGACTCATAAGGGAAGTCTGCCACTAGTGGGTGATCTCCTTGTAGAGGTGCATCTTCAAGATGGTCTGCTATCACTTGTCCTTTTATAGCCTTTCATTCCACATATTGAATGCCATACTCACTCAAGATCATTACCCAATTTTCCAAGCGACTTGCCAACGCTGCATGACTTAGGAGATATTTCAAGGGATTGATCTTTGCTACCAATTGTGTCTTGTGATTGAACATATAATGTCTTTATTTGTGAGCCGCAAAGACCACCACTAGACATGCACGTTTAATGGATGTGTAGTTTAGCTCATATCCGACCAATGTCTGACTAATGTAGTATATTTCCCTTTCCTTCTCATCATGATCATTTTGTGCCAGTAATGCCCCCAGTGTTGAAATTGTTGCAAAAAGATATATAATCAACAATTTTACTTTGATAGGTGGCATTAATATAGGTGGCGACAAAGAATAATCCTTTATTTTTTGGAAGGCCTCTTGAAATTTATCTATCCACACAAAGGGAATGCCCTTGCGTAGGAGATACTGAAATGGTTGACACTTATCTACCAGTTGTGCTATGAAGTGTTAGATAGATTGTAATTTTCCTTGCAATGTATTGAGTTCACTTATCCCTTTTGGAGGAGGCATGTCTAATATTGCTTTCACTTTGGTAGGATTGACTTCAATGCCTCTGTGAGAAACTATGTATCCTAATAGTTTTCCTAATGTCACACCAAAGACACATTTCTTGGGATTCAAGCAGACCTTGTATTCTTCCAATCTTTTACATTTTTTGTCTAGCACATTTAGGTGATCCTTTCGTGTCAAAGACTTTTCCAAAAGGTCATCCACATAATCTTCCATTAGCTTATGCATCATGTCATGGAATATTGTTATCATAGCTCTTTGATATGTGGCACTTGCGTTTTTGAGACCAAAAGGCATGACATTCAAACAATATGTACCCGAAGGACATGTGAATGCTATTTTATGCTGATCTTCAAGGGCAATATGAATCTGATTATAACATGAGAAACCATCCATGAGGGACATCTCGTATCCTGTTGTAAGGTCAACTATGATGTCTATGTTTGGTAATGGAATGTCATCCTTTGGACATGTTTTATTCAAGTCACGAAAGTCTGTGCAACTATGAATTTGACCATTTGGCTTGGTGATAGGTACCAGATTTGAAATCCATTCAGCATAGTCTTTTGACCATATGAATCCCACATCTAGCAATTTCTTAAGCTCTACTTTGACTAACAAGGCAATTTGAGGATACATTTTATGTAGCTTCTATTTTACTGGCTTGGCGTCTGGGAGTAAGGGAAAGTGGTGCAAGACTAGTTCTATATCCAACCTAGGCATATCAGTATAGAACCATGCAAAGTTAATCTTAGGCTCTGAAAAGAATTTGTGAAATTCAAGTTTCTCTTCCTCTATCAAAGATGCTGCAAAGAGGACAATTTTGGGATCTTCTGTTGTAGATATGTTGATTTCCATGGTGTCCTCTATGAGCATTTCCAATTTTTCTTGGGTCATGAGGAGAAAGTCCAATCCTCCATCCTTGGGCACCTTAAAGAGGTTTTCACCTACAGATATGTCCTTTATTTTTACTTTTTTTTTATTATCAGAAGGTGCCTTTCAGTTTTCACCTAAAGACGTGTCATTTTTTGTTTTATTTTTATTTTTCATTTTATGACTAGAGGATCGCATAGTTTCCTTGAAGTAGACTGCACAGTCTAGGTCTATAGCAAATCCGGCCTTGAGGTCTCCATTTGGTATGCCCTCATGTAGTCCCATGAATTCTGCAATGGCCTCATCATTCTAAAATATGTCCATGAATGGCGGGCCTTGTTGATCCCAATCAATTAGTTTTGGGTAGAATAAGGAGATACCATCATCAATATTGGTGAATGGTGGGGAGGATGCAAAAAGCATGCAGACGGATTCGGAGAGGTTGAAAATTAAATTGTCATCATCCAACTCCTAGTCAGATTCTATCCAATATTCTACTTCACTTGATTCGTAATATTGTCAAAATAAGGGACAAACATAATAGAGTCCTATGGCGATTCAGAAGGGTTTGAATGGTGGTCATTAGGTTTAGGTAGTTGGAAGAATATGTCAAGGTTATGGTACATGGGATCAAAAGATGATTCAGGATTGTCATTGTTTCGTGGACAAAAGAGTCTACCCCAATGTACTCTTTTTCTTGGGATTTCAAGGTTGTCACATTTATGTGTTGGGTCAACTTTAAACATTTTCCATAATCTTTCTTTGAAAGTAGGTTCTCCAAGTTCAAGGAATAGTTCATCAAGGCAATAGTCACTCAAGGATTGTTGGGAGCAAAATTCCCACTCATAGGAGTCAGTTTTAGTAAGGGAATCCTCAATAGTTTTGACACTTTCCGAAGCATTCACACTCTCACCCAGAAGTACATTGGTATGTCGATTGTCATTTTTGGGTAGTCCAAACCCTAGTCCAAGAAATTTTGATCTTCGAGAAGCCATCATCAGTTCTCGCATTCTAGTTTTATTTCTGCCAAGGCCACTAGTTCCATCATAGGCTTTTTCCTTCATTATATCATAGCCTTTTCCATATATCTGGACTAGTAATGGGGGTGGGTCTTTTGGGTCATTATAAATCCATGTTGATATATCATCGATTTCTTCTTTGCTCATTTCACCCCATTTTATAAAAATGTGTGATGGAGGAACTTTGAAGATCTCTTTAGGTTCCATTCTGAAACAAATTCGACCATAAGCCTTAGGGGACTTGGGTATTTTTGTGATGCAGTAGGCCGTGTTTAGTTTATACTCTCCACATCCTTGGTCTTGGATCTTGATATTGGGATCAACCTTCAGGACAAAGGGAGATGGTGTGGCAGAAGATGTGGAAGGAGTGGACGTGGATGATTTGGCAAGTGTAGATGGGTTAATGTATTTGGAAGAAGAGGAGCTTGGAGCTTTTTGGTTGATAGGCACTTGATGTTCTGAAATACCCCTTAGATTGGTGCAATATTGAAAGGGATCAGGATCTCCATATATGGTGATCTCGATGCCATCAAAGGGGAACTTTAAGCATTGATGGTCGCTGGATGGAATGGATTATAAGGCACGAATATATAGTCAACCAAGAAAAATGTTATAGGGAAATTAAAGATCTAGGACCTAGAAAGTTGTGTCTACAATGATTGGCCCAACTCGGATAAGAAGAGTGATAACACCCTGAGAGGAGTGTTCATCATCATACACCTTTATAACAATGCTCTTTGTAGCATCTACGCAAGAATCAGAGAAGCCTACAGCCTTTACCACTTTTAGGGAGCATATATTCAGTCCTGCTTTGCCATCTACTAAAACTCATCTAACCTTATGCTTATGGACAAAGACTTCAATGTGTAAAGAATCATTATGATTGGACTTTGGTGATGAATAGTATTGGTCTGAATATTTTATGTGATGAGATGTAGTAAAGTATCCCACCATGGCTTCAAATTGGTTGACATCAATGTCATGAGGGATAGAGGAGTCTTGTAAGGTTTTATCAAGTATGGCCTTATGCATGGGACAAATGCATAGCAACTCAAGTATAAAAATATGAGTAGGTGTTTTTCCTAGTTGGTCAATAAGGTTGAACCATCCCTTAGGTTGTGATGATTTGGTGGATGGACCTGGTTGTGACTGCTTAACAGATGGACTAGGTATCATGATTTTTGGCTGCTTAGGGGGAGGAGGACCAGCTATGGTGACTTTACCACCATGGGTAGTGACATTACATTTAGGTTCTCTCTTGACAGTAATGGTATTGGCGTATTCATCAACAAATCGAACATGATTTATAATGGATCCACTAGAATAGTCAAAGGCAATGCAGGTATAATTGGCATGATTATTATTAGTCTTCAGACCTGACATTGAGGGATTATTCGAACCATGGTCCTGCAGTGGGTTTTTGTGAATAGTATGGTCTATGTTTGATGTAAAATGTTGTCCACCCAGTTCAATTGTGCGATTTTCAATGAGGCCTTGTACCAGATTTTGTAGTTGTCAACAAGATGAGGTTTTACGCCCTTTAGTGCGGTGGTAATCACAAAAAGAATTTTCATCCCATCATGATGGTTTAAATTGTCTTCGGTCATATGGCTTAGGGTCTTCTAGTGTAATAACACCATTTTGAAGGAGCTTCTTAAGGACATCTTCAATTGGTTCACCCAAGGAAGTATATGTGCGTCTCTTTGGGAATTATTTGGTTTGTTGTGGTTGCCCTTGGTTTTGACTATTTTGGTTGTTGTGACTATTTTGAATGGCATTAGCAGTAGGTGTCAGTATAGTCATTGGTATATTTTGTGGTGGAGATCCTTTAAGAGTAAGCACAAGATCCGTTGAGTTTGTTGCCTTTGCGTCCATAATTCCATCATTGGTAATGTGTTTATTCTTGACCCAATATTTTCCTTTGTCTATAGGTGGGTTTGTGTTTGTGTTTTTAGGGCCATATTTTAGTTCTCCTTTAGCTATAAGGGAATTTTCAAGTTGGAAACCCTTTTCAACTAAGTCTGTGAAGGTTGTGCAACAGTGGACTTATAAGCCATACTTCAATGGTCTTAGGAGGGTTTGGACAAACATGTTAACTTTTTCTTTCTTAGGTATGTCAATATGACAATGACTTGCTAGACTTCTCCATCTTTGAAAGAATGGAATGAAATTCTCACCAACTTCTTCTTGTGTAAGTGTACATAGGCTGGTGATGGAAACATTTGTGTCAATGTTATAAGCATAATTTTCCACAAATTTGTCTACAAGTTCATCCCATTATTTTATTCCCTTTTGTAAAGTGGAAAACCATTCAAATGTAGGTCCTACAAGACTCTTAGGGAAGAGTCTCATCAAATAAGTATGTTCATAGGCAATGTCAAACAATTGGTTGTGAATTCTTGAATGTGTTCAAGAGGGTTTGTGTTTCCCTTGTATTTAGTGAAGTTTGGCACCATTTATCTAGGAGGGAATGGTGGCATGTATAGACTTGTGTCGAAAGGATATGAACATAGGTCCTACAACATGTGTGGCCTTTTATTGGACATTTGCATTGTCTCTATTTGTTTTTGTAAATTTTCCACTTGAGCTGTCAAAGCATCAATTATAGGATTGTTTATTGCATCACACATGGGAGTGATGGGTATCCCATGAGTGCCAATTTTCTGGGATGAGATGTTCTGATTTTGTTGTGGGATGTGTTGCTATGAAATGTATGACATGTTTTGGTTTGAGTGTTGTTGATATTGCAAGTTTTGGTTAGGGATGTGTTGATGAGTGTGGATATGTGATGCATATGTAGGAATGTATCCTCCAATCATACTAGTCGATATTTGCAGGATGTGTTGGCCTTGAATATTTTGGTGCCTAAATGATGTCATCTGCTGTGTAGTATGATTGCCTTGTGCAAATTGGTGGAATTGTCCATGGGGTATATTGGTGTTTTTCCCTTGGGAATTATTGGTATTAAGTTGTGATGACATGTTGACATTTGGTTGCGGACCTCAAATGAAAATACGTCATTTATTTCCCCCAAAGGGATTGAATGAAGACCCGATGAAAGGATTTGATGATGGTGCTACCATGGCACTAGATGAAGCTCCAAATAGGGGGTTTGAAGAGATTTCCCCCATTGATGAGGACCCAAATGTAGCTCCAATTGATTGTGAGGATATTGTTGACATTGTAGGCATTGATTGTGACATGGCTTGTGACATAGTTGGTGCCCCTCCAATGGATGTAGCATTGATTGTATTGGAAGTGTTTTGATTGGATGTGTCATTAGAGGTAGCATTGGTAGTGCTCATGGAAATTTGTAAAGTGGTCCCAAAAAAGGTATTGTTTGCATTATTTTGGGGTTGACTAGTGTTGGAGATGTTTGTATTATTGTTGGCATTGTGATCAAGAGAGGCTGGCCTCAAATTTTTAATGTCAAAGCCACATAGAAATTTAGCCCCTTGGTCCAATAGCATGGCTTGATATCTTTGTGGGTCATGTAAGACTAAATCTTCCACAAAGGACGCCACATCAGGGTTTTGTGCGGTGGCTTCTAGGTCTTCCATAAACACATGTCCATGTTCATCTCTATGCATGAATGATTCAAAGGGGCTATGTGAAGAAGATGACATGTTCATTTCGTTGAAAAGATTGATAAAAGATGTGTCTTGATTCATGTCATTAGGGAAGTTATAAGTGTTGGTGCCTTTTCCAAAGTTAGCCATTTGTCTTCTTTTTCTTTGAAGCCTAGTCTCAACCTTATAAGGAGTTTCTCAAATTAGGAAGAAAAATAAGAATGACAACTAGGTGATGACACTATGTTTTTGGGATTTTAAGGGATACAAATGCAAGCTATGTTTTTGGATTTTTGACAATAAGGAATGCAATGTGACAATGTTGTTTAAAAGGAAATGACAAATGCCCAAGGATGATGAGGAATATTTTTTTTTTGGATTTTTAGGAATAATACATGCAAAGTGAGGACTAAGATGACTTGAATGTCCTAAGGTATGCAAATGCAAAGGTCTAAGTGATTTGGAAAAGGTTACTCACCCACCCTAAGCTTGATCTATGTCTCAATTTGGGTCATCAAAGGACTTGTTGGTGTGACTAAAGGACAAGATGACAAGATGACAAAGGGAGGTTTCCTAACTAGACCTTTGAGTTGGAAAGTCTCACAAAAGGACAATGACTAAAATAAATAATGATGACTAAGTCCAATGACAACCTACTCTTGAAGGAAATGATTTTGAAAAGTATGGTAAGGCTTACTAATCCAAAATATGCAAACGAAATGAGGATCTAAAGACTGGTCTATGGCTTAAAATGTAGGTGATGAACTCTAAAAATGCCACTAATTTTTTTTGCAAGTTTAGACCTATGGGTAAATGCAAGCTAAGGATGTAAATAATGAAGGATTTGAGCAATTCCTATTCTAGTTTTTAATCGAGGCTATTGGAAAGAAATGTTTGATGGTAGATTGGACAAATTTTATTTTGGGTTTTGGACTGTAGTAGTGTTTTAATTTTTTCTAGGAAAATGCATCATTTCAGATTGTGAATGCATTGTAGTTTGGAAAATGCATCATGATTTTAGCGAATGCAACTCTATAGATAGAAAATGTGGCTCAATAAAGCAATTGCGGTGTTTTGTAAATCAAATGTGGTGCAATGCAGGAAAATGCATCGCCAGGAGTAGCAAATGTAGCTTATTAGAGCGAATTTGTCACATAAAGTGTCAAATGCAGTGCAAAATGGTGAATGCGTTGTAGAAAATGCGTTGCAAGAAGAATGAGTCAAGTTTGTTTGCAATTTTGACAAAAAGTTTTAGATTGTTTAAAGTTGAATGTTTGTTTCTAGGTCTGTGAAATGGTGTTTGTTTGTTTAAATGTTTCATAAAACACTTGGCAAAAACATGCACCAAGAAGACAAGTACAACCCTAAGTTAGGCAAGGACTATATTTGCTAGATTCCATGTGGGTTTCCCCAACCACACTTATTCTTAGTAGATGAATCTAGAAGCTTGGCCACATAGGCTCCCCCTTACAGTTCACTCACTTCTTAGGTCAACCAAGCTTCCAATCCCCAAAAATCTCCCATGGCAGGCTGACCATGTCTACTAAGAACCACAAGAATGTGGATGCCTTCACAATGATCATTGTTGTGCTAGAAAATAGATGGGATTTTAGCCACTAAACAAAAGGGTTCTAGTAAATACTTGGGGACACAGTACCTCATGAGTGTATAGCAAGCCACTTAAGGCTTTAAACAATCTACTAGGGGCTCTTACACCTTTTAAAAGAAAAAGGTTGGTACCCGTTTTCGATGGCACTATATGACTAAGGCCTACATACCATGAGGACTTGAAAATTTAGACTCATCCATTTATATACCGACCCGAGTGAAAAACTGATTGGAGCCATCCCTCTTTCGAGGTAGGTCCCTCTAAGGTTAAAAAACGCAAAATAGATGGGTCTAACTTTCTGATCACCTAGTTTGCACAAGGTGAGAGTATAATCACCTACCACCTTCAAGCACAATCAAGCAAAGTTCTTTAACCTCCTAATTAAATCTAAATGAGACAAGCAAATGTTCTTTTTAAAGCACCAATGGAAGTGTTTTCCTAGTCTAAAACACACACAAGAGGTTTCAAAATAACATGCTTGAACATTTGAACATTTCAAAAAATTTAGTAGTCTAAAAACTAAAATTTTTTGGAAAAAACCCAAAAATAAATTTTACCAGACCAATGTGTCACTCTACAAAGAAAATGCGTCTTGGGTCTGTACACTAGAATTTACTAGTCAGATGTGTTGTTTTGTGTAGCAGATGCATCTCGGTCTACAAATGCATCATTCGGGTCCTCAGATGTGTTGCAAAAAATCAATGCGGCTTTCTATCATTCAAATGCATCTCGGGATGATAGATGGGTCACTATGCAGAGAAAATGTGTCACAACAAAATGTTTGCAGCTTAGAAAACTACAAATGTAGTGTTCCATTCTTGCACCTACAAAAACATAAAAAACTGTGTGAAAATCTACAAAAAGCATGATTTTGGCATTGGGTTTACCAATGTAACTATGAGAAATATTCAAGTTAGTAGATTAGTTCATAAATAATTAGAAACCCAAAGTAAATAACAAAGCACAAAGGAGGAATTAACATGAAAAAAAGAACAATATTACCAAATGTCTTGAACCTCCATGATTGACCTTCATTACACCTTCTTTATTTGTTGCAATATGTAGTTTTCCCTTAGATTTTATGTGAGCAACCTATGACAATGGCAAGACCTAAGCAAATGTTGAAGGATTTGATCACAAATACTACACTATGCAACTATGCAACTATGCAACTAGTAAGCAAGCCCAAAGTGTGTCTAAAAGAGCCTATGAATGCCAAGATGTCAAGATGACAAAATTCCAAGAGACTAAGAGATGTTCATGAGATGATATTGCAAGAGATGTGAAAAATGAGACCAAAATTGCCATTTTATAGAAAATGCAATTTTGGATGAATGGCCAAGATTAAAAGTTGACAAATGCCCTAAGATCAATGGTCAGAATTGAATGTGACGACCCACAATTAGGGTTAATGTAAATTTGAAATAAATGGACAAGATTTGATTTGAGAAAATCAAATCAAGGGTTGAAAATGCATGTGACAAAGAGATAAAGATGGCACCCAAAAAGAGATAGCTGGAAAATCAAATAATTTTAGAAATTACTTGATTTATGAAAGAAAATTGCTATTTTGAATTAAAAATTAATTTAATTCAAAAGGGTGGGGTCATGTGATAGTAAATAATTAATTTGAATTATTTATTAAAAGAGGAGAATTAGAAAGTGAGACCATTTTAAATAAATAATTTTATTTAAAATGGGGAAAATGCCAAGGTGGATAATAATTAAATAAATTAAAGAATTTATTTAATTATGAGAATATATTAGAAATTAATGATGTATTTGAATAAATAAATAAAGTTTATTTGTTTAAATAACCAGGAAGAATTAATGGACCAAGATAATTAAATAAATTTAGGAATTTATTTAATTAAGGAAAGACATTAGAGAATTAGTGATGTCTTTAAATAAATAAATATAATTTATTTATTTAAATGATCAAGAGGAATACAAGGCATGAATTAATTAAATACTTATGAATTATTTAATTAATAGAAGGTGGACCAAAGGACATAATTAAACATTTTAATTATGCTAGGAAGAAATATGACGAAAATAGAGCTTGTAGGCCTAGGTCATTTTTATGTGTCTACAGGTTGATTTGGGCAGAAGCTCCAAGTAGCTTTGTTGAATATAGGTTGTCATTGATATCAAAGGATGTCAAGGCTTCCAAAAATGTCTTAGATGTCAAGGCTATCTTGAATCAAAATATTGTAGTACTTAATTATCATTATATTCCCTTGTAGTATATGCATGTTGTATATCTGGAGATGTTAGTCAGAGAGAACTTGTCTCATCAATCATATCACTAAATCAAGTTTTATTGAGGAGTGATTGACTTCTAGGAGTTGGTGTGTACTATATGCTCAATATGCCATGCAGAGTATGTAGTCAGTATGATTGTGGTGGTTTGAAAGTATGCAAAAGGATATCTTTTGGGTAGAGATATTTCTTTGGAAATGCAAATGTGGTTAGCATTTCTCTTATAAATGTAGTTTTTCCCTATAGTTTGGAAGGAGAGTATTTCTATGCTAGTTCTATCAATTTCTTGATTTTTCGGAGGATATGTTCAATGTGCAAGAAGTTTGGAGTGATTGAAGGTGCTATGTTCCTATTTGTCAATATGTTCAAGTTCAAGACATGTACAATAATGGCTAGTAGTATGTGGAATTCAAATCTTGTGTGTGGTATTAGGATATGACCTAGTTAAGGTTCTTGTGGTAGCACATGACATCATGTTCTTTGGCAACAAGAAAATTGAAATTAGACTGACTTATTACATGTTTCATGTAAATTGAATTTCGGTCCACCTTATCCCATCCTAGCTATTTGTGGATCCTTGGACAACAAAGAAGAGTGTTAATGTAATGCAATGCATATATTTCAAATGTTTAGATGCATGTGATGTGATGCAAGTATTGTATGTGAAGCATAATTACACTAGTGTGAAGAAAACTTGTTTGAAGGGTGTAACCTAAATAGAAAGTGTGAAGAAAAGAGAGTGTGCTAGTATTAGAAGATCATATACAAAGAGGAAGAGTGTTAGATATAACTCTGGAATATTTTGAGTTACTTCTAAGATCTGTAAGATATATCATTGTATTATGGTAGGACAGGTGTTCTACCTATTGTATTGATTCATTTGGGAATTTGTGTCTATAGTAGGTTGGTGCCTACAAGAACATTAGGGGATTGTTGTCTTTGATAGGTTGGTGTCTACTCTAGTGTGTAAAATTCACTTGTACATTTCTATATTGTGAGGCTAGATTTGGTCAGTAGATCCAAGTAGCTATTCTCACCGTGGTTTTTCCCATATTAGTTTTTCCACATATATTTGGTGTTGTCTTGCATGCATTATTCTGTTATGTTTTGTTTGTTTATGTGGGGTTTTTTGTGAAGAATAATATATGTTGATAACTATGGTAAAAGTTAAGGATTCTTAATTTTTTTAGATCTATCGGTTCACTCCTCTCTCATTAGATTTGTTCCCTTCAATTGGTATCAGAGCCAAGTTCCTTTGAAGAAGTCTAACAACTTAAAATATGTTTTGGATGGCACAAGAAAGCATTTCTAGAAATAAAGGATTGGACTTTGATGGATCTAATTTTACATTTTGAAATGTTAGGATGGAGGCCTACTTGATGGATTTAGGAATAGACATCTAGATGTTAGTCGTAGAAGGATATGAGCCTCCTAAAAACTCTCCCAGGGATCAAGCAAAAAAGAGGGCCTGTGAACTCAATGCTAAGGCTAGGAATTCTATTTTATGTGGATTGACTAATTCTAAATTTGTGAAGGTGGTGTAGTGTAGAACAACAAAAGACATATGACATAAATTGGAGACAATCTACAAAAGGTGATGAAAAAATCAAAGAGGAAAAGCTAAAAACTTACAAAACTTAGTTTGAAGGTCCAAAGATGAGAGAAGATGAGAATATTGCTACATTCATGCTTTGAGTTGATGAAGTTGTCAACTCTATCTAAGGTCTTGGTGAGAAATTGGAAGAGAAGGTTGTTGTTGAAAAGATACTAAAATCTATCCATAAAAGGTTAGTTTCTAAAGTCTTTGCTAGTAAAGAAGCTAAGGATCTAAATTCTTTAAAGTTCACTAAATTACATGGAAGTCTAACTGCATTTTGAGATGTGATAGTAAAGTGAAGATTATATAATGAAAGAGGCTACATTTAGAGTATCTATGAAGTAGGTTGATCAAGATTATGATGTTGGATCAGATTTGAAAGAAGCAAATTTTGTCAGGAAGATACAAAGAGGTTTCAATAAGTACACAGGAAAGTTACCTTTTAAGTGTTTCAATTATGGAGAAGTAGGAAACTTTATGGATAAGTGTCCCCATAAGAATTCTAAAAATGTAGAGAAAAATAATGGATAGAAATAACTTCAAAGAAAGTTCAAAGGTCAGAGGAAACATAAGAGTTTCTACACTAATGAGGAATAATACTACTTTTCTAAAGAAGATGATGAAGATATCTTCGAAAATGAAAATGAAAAAGTTGTGTTCATGGAATTTGAGACTACTAATGAAGATGTAGAAATGGATTCTAGAAACAATGAAGATGAGGTAGATCTTATGGAAGAATTGATGTGTGCTGGAAAATAAATAAAAAGGTTGAAGAACAAAATTATAAAAGAAATGAGGGCTAAATAAAAGGTATTTTGAGATTTGAAGAAAGCATAAAAGATGATTGTTGATATAAAGATCTAGATAGAAGAAGAAAAAATAATTAAATAAGTTCTAATATAAAAGTTTCTATCAAGAGATAAAGACTATGAGAAGTTGGAAGAAGAAATTGTGACAGTGAGAAAAGAACTTGACAAAGTGAACTTGTAGCTATAGATAAAGTTTGGAAAGAGTTATGAAACCCTAGATCAGATTTTGGGAAGTTAGAGAGCTCCAAATGCCAAAACTAGAATAGTTTTTGATGATCAGAAGAAGGTGACAAAATCATTTATGAACTTGATTACTAAAGCAAGTCCAAAAGTGATAGGCTCCAAAAGTTCAAAGTCTAAAAGAACCATGGGGTAAGTGCACCAAGCTGTGACACAAAATGGCTCTTAAGATGCCACTATTTTTTTTCTTTTTCTGAAATCAGGAAAAATTGATGTGCACGAGAAAATGAAGATAGTTATGCTCAAAATTTGAAGATGCAAAAAGAACAATAGTTGAAGTGCTCCAAATCTAGTTTCTAAGATACTATTTTCTTAAAAAATTAATGAAGATTAAGGGTTTCAAAAATGGGGGCCCAAAGTAGTTCCTATTTTTATAAAAAAAAATAGAATAGTGTAACAAAGATTTTAGCTCCCCAAAATCTCTAGCTCCTTCTTAGGGTTTTTCACCTAGAAAGAGAGGAAAATGGGCCAAAATGACTTTGTTAACATTAGAAGAAATGGAAAGGAGGGTATGAATTGTGTGTGTGGATGTGACTAAATTTTGAGAACTTAATGAAAATGTAGATTAAGGAATGTATTCTAAACTAATGCAAAAGTGTTGGAAAACACAATGTGTATTCAAACAATTTGACTAGGAATGTAAACAAATTGAAACAAAAAATAACCCAGTTGAAGATATGAACCTGGAAGCTAGAAGAGGTTGGAAAGAGGTTTTGAATACTTGTAGAGGACACCATAAATGTTCATTGGGACTGATTCACTATGTATGGAAAATGAGTCCTATTTTTGCCAGAAAGTGTCAGAACTAGTTTCAGGGAGTTGGGTATCCAAATCAATAGAAGGGTGATCCCACAATAGTGGTTTACAATTTTTGGCCAAATTGGAAATTAATTTTTTTTTTTAACTAAATCTTCGCATTCAGGCACCTATAGCGGTTAAACCGTGAGGAATTTGAAGATGATGCAAACTAGAGTCTCATCACATTTTGTCTGTAGATTCTATTTTTTTTTTTTTCAAAATTTTTGGAATCAGAATGCACTTCTTTTTCCATCTCCCACGAAAACTATTTTTTTAGAAAACAACATTTTTAAAAAGTGACACACACCGTATAACACAACTTTTTTCCCTTAAGGATAAAATTCTAATTCTTTCAAATTTAGATTTGTGACTCTGATATCTAGTGCTTCCACTTGGTTAGATAGTTTTTCATTGAAATTTTTTTCTTTAATCAAGTTTCAAAGTCAAACCAATTATAATTAAGACATAACGCGATTGTATAACGCATAACTTTTATTGTATGTATCAAAATTCTTTTTTATTTATTTTGTTGGATCAAGGACTCCAATATCTAGTGTACTCATATTTTTCATTTTTTTTTTATAATATTCTATTTTTCCACATGTGCAGAACAAAGAGTTTCATTTTCGATGAAAAACCTATATTTAATAAAACTTAAAAAAAAATAGATAAGAAAATAAAAACATATTAAAATTATATTCATTGGATAGCTCATTTTGAGGGAAACCTGATATCAGTTGGGTTTCTAAAATTCCCTCCATTTTCATTCTCAAATCGAGCTTCAAAGTGCAAAATTTTGAGAAATTTTGGTGCCTGAAAGGGTGGAGGTGAAAATAAGGGGGTTTGGTCGAACTTATGTTCGGTCAAACAAAAATAAAATGTTCAATCAAATGGGGGTTTGACCGGACTAATGTTTGACCAAACCCATTTCAAATATAATAAAAAAATATGTTTAAAGGGGGTTCGGTAGAACATGCTAAATGTGTTCGGTCGAACCCCCTCTATTAAATATATATTTCTTTTTTTTACCAGTTGTATTTTATAATATTTAATATTAATATAAATGTAAATTATATTCTTTTTAAATTATAATATATAATATACTTATTATTACAATATGTTATAATAATTATATATTATTATTATAATATATAATATACTTATTATTACAATATATTTTAATAATTATATTATTATTATAATATAATATAATATATAATAATTATTATAATATTAAATTTATATAATTAAAAACTATATATATTAAAAATGGTTGAAAAGAATTTTGGGATGAGTTTTGGGTTGGGTAGTTTACTTGAGTGTAGGAATGATTCAAACAAAAGGTTTTTTAGAGATCTCATCTAACAATATTGGAATGGCACAACCTTGTTTCATTGCCCTTCAGCCAAAGTCTAATATGAATGAACATCTACAACTCTGCACCCAAGCTCTCCTTGACACTAGTAGGTGTTCTTTTCAACCGAAAATCATAAAAACATGGGTATTGATGTGGAAATGCATATTAATTTGATTTGATTAGGGGAATTTTGTTTGTTTATAGATATAAGTAAATATATATTTATGATGGGCATTGTTAGACAGACAAGTAGCTTGGAAGGAAACAGAGTCATGTTTGGCAGCAGCAGCGGAGAGTCTCAGCTTGGGATCTACAGAGAGATGAAGAGCATGAGAGCAGGTCTAGAGGTAGTGACAACATGGAAGGGAATGAATCTAGTGATGAGCAAGAAGATAACCATCCAAAAAAGAAGCACTATCACATGCATACTCAACAGATTCAAGAGATGGAAGCGTATTCCCATTTTTCACTAAACAATTCAATACTTGTCATCCATTGAGAATTGAACTATTTCTGACTTTATTGCTATTTTGGTTTTGCTACAGGCTTTTCAAAGAGTGCCCTCACATGGATGAGAAGCAAAGGTAGCTTCCGAGTAAGCAATTGGGGCTTGCACCATGCTAGATTAAGTTTTGGTTCCATAGTCGGTGAACCTAGATGAAAGTATGTCTAGGGATTAAAAAAATGAATGAAAATTTGTAGTAATCTTGCAAAATTGATAGATTTTAGGGTTTCATACTTTATTACTTATTTTTTTCTAATCATGGCTTTTCAAATCTTGGATTTTCAAGCTCAACATGAGTGTCATGAAAACACTCTCCTTAGGCAGGATAACGAGAAGCTTCGCCTGGAGAACATGACAATTAAAGAAGGCATGAGAAATACCATATGCACCAACTATGGAGCACCTGCTATTATTGCAGAAGTTAGTATTAAAGAGTAGCAACTACGTATTGAGAATATACAGTTGAAAGATGAGGTCTATTTGCACAACCTAACTAATTTGATGATGCATATTCCAAATTTTTGTATTCTCAAAATGTAAACTATGGTTAAAAGGATTATGAGACTCCTTTTTTAGCTGTTCCTATTCTAATTCTAATGTATTGAAAACCCTACGAGCCTCCTAGATTTTATTTTCTCTAGAAATATTTTTAGTGTAGTGATTTTCCCACAGTGATGAAATTGCTTCATATCATATATTGTATAAGATTTAGAGACCCAAAAGGTTATTTTATTTTGATTCTATAAATCACTTGAGCAATGAAGTTGAAGATACATTAGCTTTGTGCTTATAGGTATTCTTTAACTATTCTTATGTTTTTTTAATTGGCCTGCATGGATTTTTTCAGCTGGAGAGAATGGCAGGTATGACTGGAAAATTTTATGGAAGGCCCATATCATTGACTTGAGAGAGATATATGGAGGGAGTGGGAGAGAAAGGGAGCACAGGGGTAGGTGGGAGAGACTTGAGAGAGAGAGGTGGGTGTGGGAGAGACATAGGGTAGGGGGTACAAGGGTTTAGGGTAGAGGGGAGAGAGGGAGAGGGGGTAGGAGGGAGAGACTTGATAGAGAGAAGGGGAAGAGGGAGAGAGATAAATGATAGGGGGTACTAGGGTTTAAGGGTTAAGGGTAGAGGAGAGAGAGGGAGAGTGGGTAGAAGGAAGAGCTTTCAAGAGAGAGAGGGGGGAGTGAGAGAGAGATAGAGGGTAGGGGGTACAAGGGTTTAGGGTTAAGGGTAGAGGGGAGAGAGGGAGAGGGGGTAGGAGGGAGAGAC